>JAQFVV010006318.1:1343218-1936800 GCA_028023455.1 Epiperipatus broadwayi | reverse complement strand
AGTCCAGATTTATCTTTAGGAGAAAGTCAAAATATTTTGGTTCAAGTGACCATAGTTTGAATTTGCGACATAATTGTTTATTATTAATATGAAGTGGTGTTTGTACATCATCTTGATTTGGATGTAGAAGTTGATAAACTTCCCAATATTTATATTTGGCTTGTGGTGGTTTAAAGTTAAGAGTGTGGATTGTTAATAATGGTGTAAGTAGTGTGTTCAGATATCCTTGAAGAGGAGGTGGTCTATCTGTAGGAGTAATCTTGGCAGAAATTTCTAAATATGGGAATTTTTGTGCACATGTAGATATTATGTTCAATGTTTTTTGTATTCTGAAGACATGTATTGAGTGAAGGCCAAGGCCATTTTGTGAAAGGGGTTTTCTTAGGCGTTTTATTGATATTGAGATAATCTTTTTTCCCCAGAATAATTTCCTGCATAAGGAGTCTATCTTATTTGTAAATGCTTTGGTATAAATGATTGTTGGAGTAAAATAAGAGATTTTTGTGATCAAGATCGGAAGAGCGTCGTGTAGGTATATAGAGAGAGATAGGCTTTGGAGAGTGAATTGACAGTTTTTTCCACTTTCTCTATCAAATTTTTCTGTATGAGCGATCTCATAGGTGAATGTCGTAAATAAAAATTGAACCCAAGGAATGCGCTTGGTCTACCTTTGAAAACTTTAGTAATGCTATTACCGGTGAAGATCTGCCATGCACATGATTTCTCCATATTAAATGTTAGCTTATATTCTTTTGTGAAATTATTAAGTATCTTAAGAAGTTTGGGAATTTGTTTTTGATGTAAATATTTATTTATATTGTAATGGTGTTGTTGATGGTGGTAGATGAAAATTATTTTTATTATTTTTATAGGGTTGTATGAGGGGGTGGGGGGTATTATTATTATTATTATTATTATTATTATTATTATTATTATTATTATTATTATTATTATTATTATTATTATTATTATTATTATTATTATTATTATTATTATTATTATTATTATTATTATTATTATTATTATTATTATTATTATTATTATTATTATTATTATTATTATTATTATTATTATTATTATTATTATTATTATTATTATTATTATTATTATTATTATTATTATTATGTTTCAAAGCAAAACTTTATTGAGTCTAAAAAGTTACAGAGTCATATATTGATTTTTTACAAATGAAAAACAAATTACAACTTTCAGTATATAAGTCTTTATCTTTTCTGCATCCTTTTTTTTTTTTCTTCTTGTTTTTAAATTTGGTCTTCTATCTAGTTCAGTTTATGCTTGCATTTTTTTTTTTTTAAAGTTGGAAAAAATGCTGATGTTGAAAATGTCATCATCTATCTTATTGGTCTTTATATTTCATAGACTGGATCTCTGTTTCAAGTGTGACCATGTGGCTGCAAATATATCTGGTTGAGCTAGGATGCTGTCTCTTTTTCTTAACAGTTCTAGTTTTATTGAATATGTTGCTGGGTGGCGTCGAGGGTTATTGGCAAGTGCAAAAGTGCATCTGGTGCACCAGTAGGCATAAAGGCTGTATGTTGCTGCACGAATAGCAGGGTTATTGCCTTTTTTAAATGTATTTATTATTTCATCTATTGAAATGATAGCCTTTCTGTATGTGGTAAACATTGTGCGACGTATTGTTTCTAGGGCACTGCAGGAATGAAGAAAATGATCTTGTGTCTCTTCTTCTCTATGACATAGTCCGCACATGGGGTCTATATTGGTATAGAATCTACGAAATCTAAGGAAATGGGTTGTGGGTAGAGCATTGAGATTAAGCTTAAGTAGAAAATCGAATAATTTTGGTTCTAATGACCATTTTCTGAATTGTTGCAGTAGTTGCCTGTTGTCTATTCCAAGAACTGATGGATGTAGATTGGGTGTCTGGTTGGGATGTAGTATATTGTAAATGTCCCAGTATGTATACTTGTTGTCATTATTGAGTGATATTTTGTTGTATATTGGCTTGAGTTCTTCAATCAGTGTGGATAGATATCCATATGAAGGGGGTGGTCTGTCTGTGGGTATTATACTGATTACACACTCCAGGTCTGGAAATCTTTTTATGGTTGCTGTTATTAGATTTACTGATTTCTGTGTGTAAAAAACATTGATTGTATGGAGTCCAAGTCCATTGCTATGTGGTGGTCTGCTCAGATTTTTTAAAGAGATTGCCACTGTCTTTCTCTTCCATATTAGTTTGTTACAGATTGACGAGATTTTAGATATGAATGTTTTTGCAAATTTGATTATAGGTGTATAGTATGTAATTTTTGTAGTTATAAGTTGATTAAATAGTGCTACCTTTGCATATATTGACAGGTATGACTTTTCAAGTGAGGCTGTGATTTTTTCAGCATCTATTTTTAATTTATTTTGAATTTTTTGCCTCATTCCATTGGTTCCAAGGTAGAATGGGAAACCAAGGAAAGCAGATGGTTTACCATTAAACATCTCTGTACAGTGCTTGCCTGTGTATATTGACCATGCAGCAGTTTTATTTGTGTTAATTTTTAAATTAAAATTTGAGGTATAATTCTTGATTATCTCTTGTAATATGGGGAGGTTCTTTTTAGAGGGGAGGAAAACGGTTACATCGTCCATATAGGCTATGCATGATATATTTAAAGCAGTGTTTGGAATTTGAATGCCTTTTATTTTTTTCTGTATCTCTATTAATAGAGGATTTATATATATTGTAAAGAGCAAGGCACTTAGGGGGATCCTTGTGGGATGGATTGACTCGGTCTGAAGGCTGGTGATTTTTTTCCATTCAATGTGATGTGAATTTCACGGCTGAGTAGCAGATTTGCTATTATATATAGTAGGGATGGAGGTGTTGTTGTTTTTTTCAGCACGTCTAATAATTTGGCTATAGGCACTGAGTCAAAAGCTGCCTCAATGTCTAGTTGAACTATAATTGGTGCATATTTCTTTCTTTTTTTTACTACTTCAATAATTGTTTTGTACATTAAGGCACCCTGGCCAATGGATGATCCTTTTTTGGCATATTGTGCTGATGATAACACAGGGAGTATGTGTTGTTCTATTTTTTCCTTTATCACTCTTTCAAGAATTTTTATTCCTAAAGGTCCCATTGAAATTGGTCGTAGATTAGATAAAGATGATATTGCTGTTGGTTTTTTGTTAAATGGAACCATTGCAATTGGGTATAGACTTTGTATGTTGTAAATTTTTTGGGATATGTAATTGGCTAGATCGCACAGGTATTTTGCTGTGAAGTGACTAAGATGTTTGAACACAAATTTGGGAATTCCTTGTGGTCCTGGGTGACATGTGTTTGTTATTGTTGCAAGTTGAAATGCAATGTCAGTTGTTGTTATTGGTGTGTCTGTTTCAGGGTCTCCAAATATGTCTTCATTTGGTATGTACACACTCTGTTTTTGCAGTTTTTTTTTAAAGTGTTGATATATTGGGTTTATCATGTTATGTCCAGCTGTTATAGAACTATCTATTTCAAGTGCCATAGGCACCCTGACTGTGGATGGGTATCCCAATGCCCACCGTATGTATGCTCTGGTCCAAGTATGTTGTTGTGTAAGGCATATTTTTTTCTTTTTTATTGCTACATATTGCTTTAGTGTATTGCATGTATTGTTGTACATTTCTGTAAGTTTTTTAATTTGAGTTTGATTATCTGTAGTTGGTCTGGAAATGGTTATTCTTTTATGTAGTTCATCTGCCAATGCTAATAATCTGGTGGGGGGTGTTGAGTTGCAGGTAATATGATTGATGTTGAAAGAAAGTATATTGGTGAATGCTATATACTTTTGTACTGGATCGAGTGACATGTTTTGAAGTTTTTGGAGCATTATATATGTTTCTGAATATAGGAATTCAGTTGTTTGTGCTGGAAGAAGTATTCGCATAGTCTTTTGGAGGGCTATTGTTGTATTCTGTATTTTTGTTAGGTCGAGGGTGATGAACTGAGCAGCATGATCTGAGATTATAGATGGACAGAGTTCAAGATTAAAATAATGATGTAACATTGGTGAGTAGAAACACAAATCAATAAGTGACTTATATCTATTGTTATTAAAAGATATTGAGTTTGATGGGAGAAAACCCTCAGCACTCATAAGTGGGATTGTTATTTGATGGATCCATTTGGTGACAAAAGTTTGGTAGGTCATGTTGAAATCTCCCAGGAGTATTATGGGATTTGGTGTTGCTGTAAGCATTGAATTTATTGTTGCTATTATTCTGGAGATGATGATGGGGCCTGGTGGTATATATACAAATACTAGGTTAAGTGTGATATTTTTATGATGGAGTGTTAATATGATAAGATTAGAGTCAATATATATAATTTTAAAAGAATCAAAAGGGCAGTTGTGGGAAATAATTATGCCTGTGCCACCTGATGGTGATGATGATTGCCTTGAGCAGGCACAAAAACCTTGGCTGACTAAATATTTTGATGGATCAATTTGAGAGCTGCTGTATATTTTTGTTTCCAAAAGCCCTAGTATGTGTGGTTGTGTTGTATGTAACCATTTTTTGAGATCAAAAAGTTTTTTGGTGGCATTTAAGCCTCTAATGTTGAGAGATCCAATTTTTATCTTCATGTTTTAAATAATTTTTTAACAGGGTATTGATTTTTATTTTATTTTTAATACTAAATTTTTGTTTATATTGCAGTAGATGGATGCTGATACATATTTAAGACATTGTTGGGTTTATTATCAGTTTTTCTTTCATTTAATATTGCTTCAGACTCTATACAGGCAATTTGTGATGAAACCGAACAGGTGTCCATTTGTTGTTGGCTTATATCCATTTCTATTTCATCATTTTCTAAATTGTATATGTCTGATGAGTTGTGCTTTTGGTCTGTTTTTTTTGCCTTTTTGGATTCATGATTTTTACTTGGTTTGCCTGGCTTCCTTTTTCCCTCTGGTGTATTCTCTTGAATAGGTGGAAGAGGGCTTCTATTGCATCCATTATGTTTGATGCAGTTTTGTTTATAATTGTAGTTTTTTTTATTATTGGTATCTTTATATTATCTGGATTTATATTTTCATTATATAACTGTGTGTGTTTACTTTCTGTTTGTTGATTTTTACTTGGTACACATTTTGTTTTATTGAGATGCTGATCCTGTGATGTAATTGCTGTATTTTGTGTTGTGGTTTCTTGAGAATTATTTTCGTTTGAATCTTGGATTTCTGTGTTAGTTTTTGTGTTATTATTTTTTTGGTTGGTCTTTGGGATAGGCAATTCTGATCCATTATTATTTTTGTTTGTGGGCGTTTGAACCTGTTTTTTTCCGGTTTCTATTATTGGGTTGCCAATGGATGTAGTGTTATTATAAATTTTATTTTCATCACTGGGTTGTTCTGGGGAGAGGATTTTAGTTTGTTCACAGTGATTGCTTTTTGTGTTATCGCACTGAGTTGCTAGGTGTCCTCTCTGTCCACAGCCAAAACAAAGTGGCTTTAGACCTCTTATGTGAAGAGAGAGTGTCGCTTCTTGATCTGTAATCTGTGTTGGAATCGTTGAGGCGTCTACGTTTTTATGTAGTTTTATTTTAAATTCAAAACGATTACTACATATCGGTATAGGTGTGTCTTTTAAATATATAGGCTGTAGGGCAATTACTTTTCCAAACGGGTTTATCATTTTTTGAAAATCTTGTACGTTGTATTTAAGGTAAGTATTTTTAAGCACTCCAGTAATTATATTTTTCCGGTTTTCATCTATAATTACGAGTGCGTAATTATCAAGTGCTAAAATAGTGGATTGAAACCGTTCTTTTTGCTGCTGAGTATAAAAATCAATGGTTATATATCGAGAATTTGGGTGGTCGGCGATACAAGAGATTGTTTCCCATAGTGCATTTTGCGTGATTGCTTCATATAATAAAGCTTTTGGGAAACGATATAATGAGCATTGATTATCGGTTACTGCGAGTACTAACGAAGTTGGTGAAAAAAACCTGCGAAATGTTTCAAATAACGTCCGAGGCACCGTATTACTGAAACGGTCCGTCACATTTTCAAGCGTTTCTTTTGTCCAGATTGCGGCTGGGGGTTGATTTTCCTCTCGAGTGTTTAGATCAAGATTTTTAATATCATTTGTGTTTGTTCTACGGAAGCGCGGTATTTGAGTTGGTGCTGTAGTATTGCTATTACTTTTAAGTACTTTTGCATACGAAATAGGCGATGTTGAAACTAACGATGTTGTTAATTTTGTATTGGTGCTTAATTCGCTCACGCTTGACTGGGCAGTAGCCATGATTTATTCTGACTCAAGTCAGTATTTTTTTTAAAAAAGATATTAAAACACACCGATATTTTTCAAAAAACACTATTAATCTATTATATAATTCGATTTTTCCTGTATTATGTTTGTTTTTCGCATAACAAGTTGGAACAAAAGTAAAAAATAAATACTTACATCGGAGAACTTAACGATTGCTTCTTACCTCAGCAGAGATTTGCTGCGGGATTATTATTATTATTATTATTATTATTATTATTATTATTATTATTACTATTATCATCATCGTCATCATCATCATCATCATCATTACTACTACTATTACTACAGCTATTATTATTATTATTATTATCATTATCATCATTATCATTATTACTACTACTACTATTACTATTATTATTATTATAATCAAAAAGGCAAATCATATATAACATGACATTACTACTACCACTACTACTACTACTACTACTACTACTAATAATAATAATAATAATAATAATAATAATAATAATAATAATAATAATATTGAATTTTAAATATCTGCAACATACACACTGTTAGATAGATGTTTATATAATGAAATCACTTTTACTTTTCTAAACAGACCTTTATATAATATTTTCCTTTACTTTTAGGAAGTAAACTTCCCAACATAGAACAGAGAAATCTGTGCCCTTAAAAAAAAACAAGTATGCATTTTGATAAAATAATATAACCTCATTAAATCTATATTTACAAAAGATTGTCATTTGAAATACCATAGCCTAAAAAGTGAATGCATATTTAGATGTTAGAAAAATGATGAAAGGATATGCTTTAAATAATTTCTTATTGAATAATAAAGAATGTATTTAAAGGTATTTGATCACTTAATGCTAGCAAGATGAATGATTAGATAAAGGTCATATATATTCTTATAATAAGGTTGTACAAGCTACTTAAGTTTCTAGAAACTTTTGATTTATCTTATCCAGAAGACATGTAAACAACTGGCAGAATTTTGAGAACATGTCATATTTTTCCAGAGATTTCTGATTCTTTTAGAGTATATTACTATATAACAAATATTTAATTTATGATTTCTCTTTAAAATTTTGAGAGAAAAATCGATTAAACATTATTTTACTTTTTTAGCCTTTATTTTTAGTATTCCTACTTTCTTACAACTGTAACATTTCCTGAAATGCTGAAGGATTGTTTCCAAAAATAATATGTTCTTCATCAACTCCTGAGTTAAACACTCAATCCACAGGACATCTTCATAAAATATTTTCCAGTGCTTTAGTATTTATTGGCTATCTGTGGTAGACAATTCTACCCCTTTTGAACTCAATTCAATATGGACTGAATGTTATATAGAGAGCTCACAAAATAAGCTCTTAACAAGCTTTGAAAATATCCCCAACCACAGATCAGTGTCAGCCACTAGCATCATCAGTGAGGTGCTATGATAATCAAGCATTAAATTAAAAATACCAGGACAAATCCAGCACTTTATCTAATATATAACTATTAAGTAGAAAATCTTAAATTTTCAGACATCCATATGTCTTCCAAACCAGTTATCTAACTTAAGTAGCCATATGGAACTGAAATAAGTTCATATACAACATATATTAATAGTTTTAGCAATATAAAATCACCAAAGCCTTAATAGCAAAAAATAAATAGCTGGATTGGAAGACATATGGATGTCTGAAAATTTCAGATTTTCTATTTAATAGTTATACATTAGATAAAGTGCTGGGCTTGTACTGGTATTTTCAATCTAATGCTTGAATATTTTAGCACCTTATTGATATTGACAGTAGCAGAAACTGACCTGAGGTTGGAGATATTCTCAAAGCTTGTTAAAAGCTTATTTTGCGAGCTCTATATATAACACCCTATAAATACAAGATTATTAAATTAGGTAATGTGGCATCTGACTTGATTATTTTGTAAGTATGGACTGAACTGTTCTCTTGATTTCTAAGTTAAATCTACCTCAGTGAGCTGGTTTATGCACTCACAGGTTACTTATGAATAGGTCTTTAATCTAATTGTATTCTAGTGTATGATCTACAGTAAGATAGTGCAATTATTTGTAAAAGGGCAACCAAAACAACGAAAGATAGGAGTTGGCATCTCTTGCAGGCACAGCTAAAATGATAATTTATATATACACACATGTCAATTTGAATGTAAGATGAGTTAATTTGATAGTATTCTCATCCACTATTACACCTGCATACATTTACTATGTTTAATTATATTTCTATAAATACAGATTGCATTAATCTGTAAATAAATATATATTTAAATTAATTTGGTTTAATTTGATTTCTCATTGCTTAATTTCATTCCAATTCAATCTTAGTTAATTATATAATATAGATCCCATGCCATTAGTTTAATCTAATTTAGTTAGATCATGTTTGTTTTAAATCCCAAGTCTCATGTTTCTGCCTGCCCTATGCCAGCTGTAAATAAATAAAAGGAGAATGTATTCTCGGGTCTGTCATTCTTAGAGTATTGTATCATGTGGTAGGGATATATGAGTTGAAGCCTGGTCAGACTCAGGATTTTACCACCCTACTCTGGTCAGCTTTGATCTCTTTGCTTGGACTATAGATTCTGTTACACAGATGTACAAAACTTGACCATTACAACATGTATATTATTACATTAGTCAATGCATAAATAAACTAAAAAATATTAATAATATGTTATCAAAGTGACATTCAAATACATATAGAATCTCAGCATAAGCTGTGATAACAAATTATTGATATTTTATTGATTCATTTAAGCATTGGTTGGGTAAATGTGCCTTACATGTGATTATGATAATCAATTAGCTATTGATACTTATGGTTAACACACACACACAAATATATATATATGATCAATAGATGGTGTTTTACCAAAAACACCGTCAAAGTGTATGTTTGTTTACATAAACATCAGAGTAAGCATTCACTATCTCTATCGTTAGTTCCATGTTCAGATCATGATTTCAAGCTGATTTGCTATCATCAGTGAAGGATAGGAATAAAAAACTAGATCTAAACACTAACTCTGAGGGTTTATGAAACAATTTCTATTCAGCTTGCAAGCGTGAATTTCTTAGACACATAATGTCTTCAAACTCAGTATAGCAACCCAGATAGCTATATGGGTCTGATATCAGTTCAGTATCACCACATAGTAGAAGCCTCTGCAATATATATCATTGCAAGAAAACCTCAAAGGTACATTTATGAAAACAAAAAAGCAATTTAAACTTGCTAGCGCTTGTATTTATGATCAATATATGGTGTTTTACCAAAAACACAATCAAAGCGTATGTTTGTTTACATAAACATCAGAGTAATCATTCACTATCTCTATCATTAATTCCACCTTCAGATCATTATTTCAAGCTGATTTGTTATCATCAGTGAAAGATAGGAATAAGAAACTAGATCTAAACACTGAGTGTTTATGAAACAATTTAGCTATATGAGTCTGATATCAGTTCAGTATCATCACATAGTAGAAGCCTCTGCAATATATATCATTGCAAGAAAACCTCAAAGGTACATTTATGAAAAATAAAAAACAAGTTAAACTTGCTAACGCTTGTATTTATGATCAATAGATGGCATTTTACTAAAAACACCGTCAAAGCATATGTTTGTTTACATAAACATCAGAGCAAGAATTCACTATCTCTATCATTATTTCCACCTTCAGATCATGATTTCAAGCTGATTTGCTATCATCAGTGAAGGATAGGAATAAGAAACTAGATGTAAACACTAACTCTGAGCATTTATGAAACAATTTCTATTCAGCTTGCAATTTTCTTATTCCTATTCTTCACTGATGATAGCAAATCAGCTTGAAATCATGATCTGAAGGTGGAACTAATGCTAGAGATAGTGAATGCTTACTCTGACGTTTATGTAAACATACGCTTTGATGGTGTTTTTGGTAAAACGCCATCTATTGATCATAAATACAAGCATTAGCAAGTTTAACTTGTTTTTTTGTTTTTCATAAATGTACCGTTGAGGTTTTCTTGCAATGATATATATTGCAGAGGTTTCTACTATGTGGTGATATTGAACTAATATCAGACCCATATAGCTATCTGGCTTGCTATGCTGAGTTTGAAGACATTACGTGTCTAAGAAATTCATGCTTGCAAGCTGAATAGAAATTGTTTCATAAACGCTCAGAGTTAGTGTTTAGATCTAGTTTCTTATTCCTATCCTTCACTGATGATAGCAAATCAGCTTGAAATCATGATCTGAAGGTGGAACTAATCATAGAGATAGTGAATGCTTACTCTGATGGTTATGTAAACAAACATATGCTTTGACGGTGTTTTTGGTAACACGCCATCATAAATACAAGCATTAGCAAGTTTAACTTGTTTTTTTTGTTTTTCACACACACACACATATGTATATATATATATATGAACTTTAGTAAATGGTACAAAATGAATTAATAATGATATAAAATTATAAGCATGAATTAAAGTTCGATGTATAAAACATCATCTAAATATTGGAAGGAAAGTTGTTCAGTCATATAAGTAAAAGATGAAAATATTATAAAGTAAAAAGACAACATAAAATATGTTGAATGGTTCTTTAAAGTATTATATAGTAACAGAGAACAAGAAAACAAAGTTACTATTACAATTACTATATCTTCTAAATTGTCAAACATCTGAAATGAAAAAATGATGCATGCAATTAAATCTATAAAAAATTAAAAAACTTCTAGAAAGTGATGGAATTATTACTGATATCTTAAAAGAATCAACTGAAAAAATAAAAATTATCCACAAATTATATATCAAATGTCTGAATCATAAAGATGTGCCAAATGATTAGAAGAATACAGTAGTAATGCTGATACTTGAAACGATATAGAAAAGATAATAAATATAACAGATCTATACTTTTATATAAGTTATTTATAAGATCTTTACCAAGAATATTGGAACTCTTCTACAAGAAAATTTGGACTTAAATTAACAAGAAAAATAAGTTAGATTTAAAAAATGGTTGTAGCACTATAGATCACATTCAAATAAAAAAAATTGTAAAATGAATCAAATAATAATGTTTTTCAATTAATCTTTTGATTTGATCACTGTGAATGAAGATTTGAACTATTTTAAGACATAGACCCAGGATATTGTCATATGCAGAGGAATATTTATCAAAGTGCAACATCAATGATCAGATTAAATGAGAACACTAAGATACTCAATGATAAGGGCATATGACATTGTGATCCCATATTTCCAAAACATTTTACTGCAGTTTTACAAGAAGTATGTTATGGATTAAAATGGAATACAAACCATCTAGATTTTACAGTTGATGTAATTGATTTTTTGGTTGTCATCTGATCCTTCGTGTCAGCCACCATAGGCACAATTTCTAGCTAAATTTCTAGAAATATGCCATTTCCACGGCCGCACCCAGGCCTTTAAGCATTCTTTCTGAAAGAAATCCTAGAAAGATTGTTAAATCGGAATTAAGTCTACTTTCTACGCTAAAAAGTAGAGTGTTAACTCGGAAGTTAAGTCTCCTTTCTAAGATAAAATGTAGAAAGAGTGTTAACTCGGCTTAGCGGCTAATGGTGTGGCTTTTTCCGATGCTAAAAGCAGAGGAAAATGCCGTAGTTGTTTGTGTCATGCACTATATCGTAATGCTGCATTATGTATTTGATGTAATAATATCGTACGAGGGTGTTTAATTTGATTGTGTGAAAATTATTTAAATTTTCATTGGTGCCTTTTTTTTTAAGACCAATCGATGTACTGTTACATTTTATCAATTTTAACAGTATCGTGATTGTTCATCATAAATTTGTATTCCTTCTAAATTTTTGATTAGGGTGGAATAGCATAAAAATTTAAAAATCACGCTTTGAGTCACGTTTTAGCGAGAAATTTTCCGAGACAAAAAGTACGGCTAATTTCCACAACAGAAAACTTGAAAAGATGGGAATTGCCAGACACGGGCCAGCGCTGGAATATTTCTACAGCAGAAAAATAGATAAAAACATCCTGCTGCTGAAAAAAAAGATTGGATTGTGCGGCAAATATATGCAGATTTAAGGTCCAAAGGTTCACTTCGTAAAAGCAAGCTTGTTTGAGGGATTCTAAATGGCCTTCGTCAAATGTCAAAAATAAAAGAAGTAACTTCAATTTTTATTTAAATGTACATCCCTTCTTCTCCCGATAATTGTTGCCATCGGCAATCAAATGTAAAATAAAAGAAATAACTAAAATTTTTATTTAAATGTAGCCCCAAAAACCCCTCTTCTCCCAATAATTGTTGTCGTCGGCAATCAAACGATCAAATAAAAGGAATGTCAATTATTCTTTAATCGTATAGAAAAAAACAAAAAAAACCCTCCCACTAATTGTCCTGGCCAATCAAATGTAAACCAATCAAAGAAAGACAGTAAATTATTAGTTAAACATAACCCAAATTACTATTTGAACGTACACCGAAAAAGACCCGTTCTTGTCAATCAAAATTAAAGAAACCTAGACTATTATTGTCCCATTGTCAAATCGAATATTATTTGAGAAAACCCAAATAATTTATAAATGAAAAAAAGAAAGTCAAATCGATTTTCAATAAAATGGTAACCGATAAAAGTAACTTAAATTTTGATTTAAACATACACACGAACAAAAACAAAATGCAAAACTCTTTCTCCCACTAATTGTCATCGGCGATGAAATGTAAAGCACTAAAAATAAGGTAAACCGATTCTTTTTTAAACGTAACCCAAATTACTATTTGAACATACACCGAAAAAAGACCCGCTGTTGTCAATAAAAATGAAAGAAAACCACAACAACTATTATTATCCCATTGTCCAAAATATTAGGTTTTGGGCAAACCAAAACCGTAATTTATAAATGAAAAAAAAAAAAAAAGAAAGTCAAAACCGTTGTCAATCAAATATAACCGATAAAAGTAACTTCAATTTTGATTTAAACATACACAAAAAAAAACAACCTCTTTAACTCCCAATAATTGTTGTCGGCAATCAAACGTAAAATAAAAGGAAGGTAAATTAGTATTTAATCATCACCCAAAAACACCCACCCCTCTCACTAATTATTGTCAGCAATCAAATGTACACCGCTACTAAAAGTAACGTAAACTACTATTCTTTAAACGGTTACAGCCCTTCTCCCAATAATTGTTGTCTACAATTGTACACACAAAAATACACCCCTCCTAGTAATTAGGGTCAGCAATCAAATGTAAACTGATCAAAGTAAGACCGCAACTTATTATTTAAACGTAACCCAAATTACTATTTGAATCTACAAAAAAAACACACCCGCTCTTGTCAATAAAGATTAAACAAACAACAACTATTATCATCCCATTGTCAAAAATATTTATTTGTAGAACCAAAATCATAATTTATAAATGAAAGGAAGTCCAATCGGTCATCAATCAAATGTAAACCGATAAAAGTAAAGGTTTTAATTTTTATTTAAACATACACACACATGCGTGAAAAAAAAACAACACTTCTCCCAATAATTGTTGTCGCCAATCAAATGTAAACCTATCAAAGTAACGTAAATTATTATTTAATCGTACACAAAAAAAAACTCCTCCCACCAATTGTTGATGGCGATCAAATGTAAACCTATCAAAGTAACATAAATTATTATTTAAAGATTCATCAAAAAAACTCGTTCACTCTTGAATTTTGTCAATCCAATTTTACAAAAACAGTAATATTATTTTTTTAAAAAAAAAACACACAAATTACTATTTGAACACACATCAAAAAAGACCCTTTGGTAAAAAAAAAAAAATTTAAAAAAAAAACTATTATTATCCCATCGTCAAAAATATTATTTGGGAAAAATAATTCAGAAACGAAAGAAAGTAAACTTTGTAAACAAACCAAAAAAAAAGTCAATATTAATAGAGAATCGCTAGCCCAGGAACTATATATTAATGTGTTTTTCGGTTAGAAATCGCGCCTCTGGCGGTTGACACAAAGGATCAGATGACAACCGATTTTTTTTTTTGATTTTTTTTTTGCAAATAATGCTTTAGAGTTTTATGAAATGTTGCAAGGAATTTCAGATAAAAATAAAATAAAGAACCAATGAAAAATATCAGAAAGTTTACAATAATGTACAATTCCAATTCTCAGAAAAAGAAAATAATCGATGAAAATCAAAAATTAGAACAAATTAACAACTTTAAATTTATTAGTTAGATTATTAATTAATAGTGATGGAACCATAATGAATGTCATTAATTATAAATTTGTATGAAAATTTTATATAAAAATAACTTAACTTAATTAATGCTAAAAGAAAATAACGTACTTGTTTGAAAAGAAAGTTTTTAATAGATATGTTTTATTAGTTTTTACTTATGGGTCAAGGACTTGGGCATTTATTAAAACAATGAATGGACTTAAAATCATTCCATTTAATGTGAAGAAATATGTATATTAAAATTAATAAAAAAATAAGCAAAATAAAATACGTGAGTAAGAAAACAAACAGATATCACTAGATTAAAAAAATTAACCGGCCAAAATGAAAATGTGTTATATATTGACAGTAAAGATGTAGAAAGATACCACATGTGAGATGGATAAAATAAGACAATTTTCAGATATGATATTGAGAAGAGAGTTTGTGAATCAGATTGGATTAAACTTGAAAAAAATTTCATCTTGCAGCATATTTAATGATAATTGAAAGCAAAGATGATATACTATGTATGTCTGCATGATGTATATTTTAATTTAAAAATTTGGAAAGATTAACAAATTATTTTTGAAATGCCTTCTTTTTTTAATTTTTTGTTATAACTATATATAATAATGTCTTACATATATATAGTATAATACTTTATTAATGTCTATTGGTAATGAATTCATAGTTTCTGCATCTCTTCTTTCCAATAGTGTAGATGGCGCTATATTAGAATAATACTTGCTACTAGTAAAACTTTCTTCTGACTAACCCACATTAGCGTGAAACCTTACCGTGCCAACTAACATAAATTTATTACAAATTTAAAAATTAATATTGAATGATCGTCTGAGTGTTACAGAAGTCCGCATGAAACAAAATTCTTTAAATGTGTTTATAACGCGAAAAAGTTTTCAAGATTTATTTGGATCTTAAATCAAGGCATGAATATAAAAAAAAATGCTCTTAGTATAATCCACGAAGTCTCCAAATTGAAATCCATACAAAAATCAATTTGTTTGAATGAATGGTTATTTTATTTAAAAGCGTTTAATCATAATTTATCTAAAGTTATTTTTTATTCTTATATTCTCGGAGCGCCGACTTCACAATAACAATTAACTTTATGTTATTAAAACTCGTTGAAACATAATTTTGTTATTGTGTACAATATTTATTTTTTTAACAATTAATCGTAATTTGGTACTAAGGTTTACAATATTCAATTAACAAGCATATTATTATTCTTTTTCCTGTTTTACAAAGCAAAAGCTTTTAACTAAAAAAAATAATAAAGTAGCCAGTGTTTAAAATAATTAAATTAAAATTATGTAATAACTTCATTGAAGATTTAGTTTTTAACTAGACTTGACAGAGATTTTATCTGAAAGCGATTTTTTTTGTTTGACTTAAATAATCTAGTAATGGATTAATTTATTGAATATTGGTTTAAAATATTTGTCATAAATTAATACTATTATGGAGTATTCAGACAATAGCAAATTTACAATATTAGACTATGCAATATTTTCAATGTCCCTTATTGTATCTGGGGCAGTTGGGTTCTATTATGCTTGCTCTGGAACTAAACAAAAGACTGTCAAAGAATACTTATTTGGTGATCACGATTTAAAAGTCTTTCCTGTTGCTATGTCCATAGTTGCCAGCGGAACATCTGCTCTAGGAATACTTGCTCTAGCTTCTGAAATTTATGTTTACGGCGCTTTAATTACAGTTGAAGCATTAAGTATTATAGTTTTTGCTCCTATTACTGCTTTTATATTTTTGCCGCTATTTTATAAACTAAAACTCTCCAGTACTTACTCGGTAAGTTCAATTCTCAGCACGTATTGTATTTACAATTATGTAATAATTGTGTGTTTCATTATCATATACAGTCGTATATGTAATAATTATTAATATTAAGCAAATAACTGAAATGTTAGTATAAGTATTAAATCACAAATCTCTTAATTTTTTAGTTTACACGTTGTATGATAAAGTAAGAGAAGCCTGATATTTAACCCTACTGGCATTTATAATAAAAACTGAGATGGCAATCCATTTAGCAATCCATTCCTACCTCCTTACTGATTTTGGCTTTTGGGGTTTTTTTTTAAATAAGGCTTGGGATTCATATTAAATAATATAGATATGCAATTAGTAATAATTCTATTTTACTATTTAAGCTAAAAGTCTAAAATTTAAAAAACCCTAACATTTGGAATCTAAGACAATAGATCTATCTCTAAAAGTGTCACTCCACTTTTACGATTTTAGCATAAATGGTAAAATAGAGGGGGGAAATGGTTGCGTCTGCATTTTTTCTAGCTTTAATTTTCAAGTTGTAACGGTGAAAACTAGAAATTAGTATAAATATAGTTGTATTTATATATTAAACTATTTCCATCATCTTCTAGAAAGTATTGAATGTCTTTAAAAGATTTAACTTTATTTAAATTTTCAAAGTAGCATTCAACTGTTAGTAATAGCACACAAGTCATTATATTAAATTTCTCTTTTTCTGGTTTCCAGTCTTCTTCTGGCGTTGCTAGCCATATCAGTGACAGTACTAGCATGATAATCGAACCTGGATCCTTAGATTCTTGGAATATTAAATTTTCGGGTAATGCTCTAAAATATTAAAGATTTTAAGACCTCTCTTTCGATAATTTAATATACAAAATTAACAAAGCGTATGACACACTTGAATGAGAAGCTATAAAGATACACAGAAATTATTACACGCTAACACCTGAAAAAAAAAAAGGAGAATAATACCTCTTGAAAACGTTGTGCATATACTAACTTGTGCTATTACTAATAGTTGAATGTAATTTGAACATTTAAATAAAACTAAATTTTTCTAAAGACATTCAGTACTTATCATCAGATGATTGAAGTAGTACAATATATAAATATACTAAAATTCCATGTCACAAACCTTCAGGAAAACCCGGTGTAAGGATATGTTTTTAAAGGGTTATTAAAGTGTGTTAGACTCGAAATGCAGTAGAGAATTAAATTAAAAAAGTAATTAAAAAAACATATCAGGAAAATACCTATCTTAATTTAACAATAGTGTAATTATTAATTAAACATCTAGTCATAATTTAGTAAAAGAAAATCCAGTTTTCCAATGAAAGATAAAATGTATTTGTTTTAAACATACAATTTCAATGTTTTCTGAAAAATCGCTAATCATATCATTTAAATTTAGAGTAAGTTGACTTGGAAAAAAAGGTAAAACCTTGATGTGTGACTTTCAGAGAGTACACTTATAATTATACACTAATTATTAATATGTTATAAACTTTCTGTTTGTTGTATTATTAAATGATCTTTTATAATACATATTATATTCTTAATGCTAAAGATTTTTCTTAAAAAACATAATTAATATAGCTACATTTTGCAACTTTTGGTGGCTACATAACAAAAACAATTTACTGATAAAGTTGATAGAAATACTGCCACCAATTTTCAAAAAGTATTGACAATTTTGTAAAATCACAGTTAAACAAAATTTAAATTCTTTCTTTAGGTTGAAATATTGAAGCAGTTCTGCTTATTTAATTGGACATGTAAATAAAGTACAATTACTAAAATCAGTTTTTATTTATAAACTAGAAGTAGTATCCAATGTTCTGGGGCTGTTAGTTATTGAAACCAATGAACAACCTATATCTATTTAGGATAACCAGATTAATATATATTCTTTTTCAGCAGGTCATAATGAGTTAAACTCTTCCTTAGGAAAAATTAAATACCATGTAAAAGCACTTGGAAAAAAATATTTACCTAATTGGAAGAGAAAATGTTCATAGAAATATAAAAACTGCATGAATTTTTTTTGAATATTAATAGACATAATACAATTTATAATAGAAATTAAAACCAAATTTCAGTACTGCATAAATCTTTTATCTATAGCTTGAGGAGATTAGCAAAGATTATAAAATATTTAATATATATTTATTAGTTAAAATAGTTTTTAAATTTTAAAAAAAAATGTCTTACTTTATTTTATTTTAAATTATTTTAAAAATCAGCCCTGGTATAAAAGGTAAATAGAAATGTTTTTGATTAAACAAAATTATAACTGGGCTAATTATATATATATATTAGAGTGGTAAAAAGTAATAATATGATGTTTTCCTGAATATGTTGAATTATTTATATCATCATAAATATGATTGAATTCACCGATTTCTTTATTTTGCTGTAATATCTTATATAAATGCAAGTTAACAACTCTACTTTGAACACTTTCTTAGCAAAGCCCTTTTATTGTACATATAAGCACACACAATCTTAAGTTTTGACTGCCCTGCAGTCTTCTTCAGAGAATAATGAACAAAATAAAATGCATAACTACATAAATAATACCATAAAAAATGTAAACAATAAATTTAATAAAATTAAAATATAACAAAACATAATAAACTGAAATAAATAAAAATATAATCAAACTCAAATAAAATAATCCAGTTAATATAAAATAAAATATGCAATATAAATATAAATTAAACATAAATTATACATGTGTATTCCTGACTGCATATATACGTATTCATGAACAACTATTAATTTAAATATATTATTCATTTTTATTATTTTTAATAATCTCCTAATTATTTTTATTCCTTATAAAGTTATACTTTAATTTCATTATCCCCATATTAATAAAATACTTATTATTTTATTTTTATATAATTCTAAATTCAATCTTAATTTATTTATTAAGAATATTCTTTTTAATTTTCAAATCATATAATATCTATTATTTTTGTATTCATTCTTCTTTATTAATAATATATTATATTTATCTTTTTTATTATTATTATCTAAAAATCATAAATAGTATAATTTTTTTTAACTTACCCACTTTTACTTTAATTTTTTAAAAGTAAAAAAAAAACATTTTTTTTTTAAAAATACATAGCATATAATAAAAAATAATTAATGGAGTATATACAATAAAATGACAAAAACATATGGATCTGAGAGTTGGACACTTAATAGAAGAGCAATACAGAGACTTCACATTACTCAAAGACATATGCAGAGATGCTTATTAGGAGTAACAAGAAGAGATTGACAATGCAATACATGGGTAAGAGAGCAAATAGGTGTTATTGACATCTCTGAAAGAATTTAAAGACTGAAGTGGAGTTGAGCTGGATATATTTTTGGAAGAGATGGTAATAGATGGACAATTCAAATCTTAATCTGATTGTGAAAGACCTATAAATAGACCACATGTGAGATGGATGGATGAAATAAGAAAGTGTGCAGGGATGATGCAGAGAAGAGAGGCTAGAGATCAGAGCAGATGGAATGAATTTGGAAAGACTTTCCTTTTGCAGTGGATTGATAATGGTTGATGATGATGATATGATAAAATAAATACAATGTTTAGATAATGGGATTGATAAGAAATATGAGAGAGAAATTAAAATTTCTGTAAAAACAAGATTAAAACAATATGTCAGATAATAAATCACCAATATATATATATATAATTGAAATAATAAATTTAACGGTTTACAAACTATTATAAACAATCCTTAAATCTGCAGAAGTACTTCTTTTGGTTAATTTCTTAAACCTGCCTCAACTGCCATTAAAATAAAAAAAAATAATAATTAACGGACATTTTACACATATATATATATATATATATATATATATATATATATATATATATATATATATATATGAAGCACACTGGACACAAATTTATAGAAAGTTCAATAAAATGATGTCACATACAGACAATATTAAAGGAAGGAAAATAAAAGAAGCAATGCTAATAAAAAATATAAACCAAAAATATATTAGAGATTCTGGCATTAGTATGACAACAGTATAAATATAGTTTTTAAAAAAGATATAGAGAAAAATATATAAAGAGAAAATTACTCCGAAATATAAATTATGGATTTGTAAAAAAATGTTTACATAGGAATATAAACGTGAATATATTTATATTTATTACATACTATAGATATTACATATTAATGAAATAAAAACTTAATAAAATATTTACATATAAAACAGTATAATATAAAATATAAATTTATAAGAGAAACTTATATAATAATATATAATAATAGTAATAGAAGTTATAGTGTATAAAAAGATATAAATAAAAAGAAAAAGTTGTAGTGATTATAGATATAGTTAGTTTAAATAATATGAAATAGAGGAAGCTAGGGTATAATATAATTATTTTTTAAATAAAGGTTTTATACTTTTAAAAAAGCTAAAGTAAAAATGGGTAAGTTAAAAGATTATGATATTTGTGGTTTTTAGTTATTAAAAAAAGATAATTAAAAAATGTTATTAATAACAGAAAAATTAATAAGAAAATAATAGACATTATATGATTTAAAAATTAAAAAGAATATTCTTAATAAATGAATTAAGGTTGAACTGAGAATTATATGATAATAAAATAATAAGTATTTTATTAATGTGGAAATAATAAAATTAACGTTTAAGTTTATATGGCATAGAAATAATTAGGACATTATTAAAATAATAAAAATGAATATATATTTGAATTAATAGTTGTTCTTGAATATAAAGTCAGGAATAAGCATGTACAATTTATATTTATTTTATATTGTATATTTTATTTTATATTATGTAGATTATTTTATTTGAGTTTGATTATATTTATATTTATTTCAGTTTTATTACGTTTTGTTATATTTTATGTTGTCTTTTATTTTTTAATATTTTATAAATTTATTGTTTACATGTTTATATTATTTATATAGTTATGTATTTTCTTTTTTTTATATATCATATCTCTGAAGAAGACTGCAGGACAGTCAAAATATACTACTATGTATGCATATAATTACAACAAAAAGTTTTTTTGCTAAAAATTGTTCAAAGTACAGTGGATAAATTCCATTTATTTTTATCATTTATCATTAAATGTTGAATGTTTAAAAAATTTTAAACTTTATTTACATTTTTCAAATTCAAACAACAATTAGTAATAACTCATGAAGACAACACATATTGTCAGATTACAGAATATTTTGAGTTATTATTCTTCACACTTCTTCAGGGATTTTTGGGATAACCAGTTACAATGCTAGTGTAAAAGTCATAATTACATATTTAGATCCATGAGTGCTCTAGCATTGCCTTAAAATCCTGTTACAAAAATCAAAAGATGAGTTGCCTTAAAATTATACATTCAACAATGTAAAGATGTAAGTTTAACTTCTATGCTAGCATTATAACTGATTAGGCCAGCAACACCTGAAGAAGAGCAGAATTATAGAGATAATTTTCATTAAATTAAATGCTTTTATTGACTGTGTATTAAAAAGAAATAAAATAATTGTTTCTTCAGCTATAATTGGAGCTTTTATATTTAACTTGAAATAATAGCATGAGGGATTAAAAAAGTAATTAAGTCAATTCCTTGTTATAAAATAATAGAGATTGGCTTAATTACTTTCTGGACCCCTCTTGCTTTTCTTTCAAATTAAATCAAAAACTTCAATTGTAGATGGATAAATAATTATTTATTTCTTTTTAGTAGTACAGTCAATAAAAGCATTAAATTTAACAAAAAATTATCTATTATTTTTAAGTTTTTACTATTGACACAGTAAATAACAATTTAAAGCTATATTGTAGTTTAAATTGACTAGAAACTTATAGTTGATATATATATATATATATATATATATATATATATATATCTATCAGAAATATCTAGTGAGATATATATATATATATATATATATATATATATATATATATATCTCACTAGATATTTCTGCTATAATTAAAATGTATACCCCTTATGTATATAGCATATTTAATATTATATTTAATAATACATGTGCATATATTGAAGCAGTCGGATCTGAGTTCGATCCTAGCTTCATGACATCTAGCCATAGGCCCACTTCAAACCCTAGTACTAACCTTAAATTTCCGATGCAATGGGGCTTTATATGTTCAATCCAAGCTAATTTCCATAAAGAATGGCTTATTTTGTAAATGTATATTGAAGTAACTAGTTTCAGATTTAAATTGATTAATTCTTTAATAAATTCATGATAGAATTATTCATGAATTTATATATTATAACTGCATGGATTGTGCGTATATATTTGTAAATATTTAAATATATATAATTGTTTAAAAGTTTCATTGCGTCGGGAATGTTTGATTTTATTTTTAAATAATTTGTTAAAGTTTATTGATTAAAAGCTACATTTTTTCGATAAGCTTTCAGATTTTCCCTTTCCAAAAACAACAGTTAAAGTTTTATTAATTAGAAAAAAGATAAGGATTTCCTAATTAAAATCATTTCTGATTTTAAGAATTCATTTTCTAATTAGAAAATGAATTCAAGTTAATGAGTTTGAAAGCCTTATCGAAGGAATGTATCTAAAAACAACCAGTAAATCTAAAAACATTGATAATGAAAGAAGCGCTAGCCCGAAGGCATCAAATACACATATATAGCTCTGAAAAGTTTGGAAAAAAAAACCATCTTTGTTGTAGAGAAGTGCAGTAAACTCAGTGTGTTTTAAATAGTGTTTTGATTATGGTGAAGGGCTAGAACATCAGGAATCTGGCTATGGTTCCTGAAGTCCTCTAAAAATCTTCAATTAAGCTGCTGAATCTTTCCAGACCAATCATGCTGCTAAAATTTTGAAAATTCATTAAAATACTGTTCAAGTAATCGACCAAATGGTACCTATGTTTTTTACCAACCTGGACATGTAACCTAAGGGAACCAGCCCCAAAAGAAATGGGTAATATATTTCCATAATGAACCCTAAACCATCTGGCCAGTTTCTGAACTTTACTTTACACTCCCTTTAAGAACTCTTTCATTCATTTATAATGTAGTAATACTCTGTGTAAAACCTTTTATTTATGCTATTTTAAATTAGTAATTCTCTCAATCTCTAGTCTTTAAATTTAACTTTCCTTCATTACTATGGTAGTTCATTTATTATATTATATATATTTAGTGTGTGATTTATTATTGTTGCTATTTTTAATTATACGCCAATAATCCTTCGACTCGATGATCTCCCTCGTTTCCTTTGCCTTATACAAGTAATATAAGATTAAATTCTGATCGTTAATTCTTGCCTATTAGAACTAGATTTATACAGTTTGATCAATCATCAAGTCGAAAGAAATTATTAAATGATTGTTATTTTATCATTAGCTAATAATAAATTATTAGCTCCGTCCCTAACCTATGCCACCGCTATTTTCTCATTTTACCAATATTTATTTATTCACGTATAATCTAAAATGTTTTTGTAAAAAGGGTAGATAAAGGAATCAACTAAATACATTCCAATTCAGATTGTTTTCACTGTCTGTTAGTATTCAGGAGGGGCACGATATTTGGGGCGTGATGAATATAATTTTATAATGTATTTAAATAGTTTAAGTTAAAAGCTCGTTTGACTTTAATTAAATTGATCAAGTCATCATGTAGAGAATTCTATCACTGGGTTTTAGTTTTCAAACAGTGACTAATAAGTCATCATCTTCAACATTGCTGACATAGGGCAATCTTCCGCTCTGTTAGGCTGGTCGGTGGTAATATTTCTGCTATTTTAAATTATCGAGGAAGAGAGTACTTCCTCTCCAATTCATATTAGTCAAAGGGCATAAGACTTGTTGGATGCAAGCCACCATAGGACTTTGATTATCGACCAGCTATCGTCTTTCAATTTCACTTTATAGCTCATAATTCGTCAGCACTGTTACCTCTCTGTTCCAGTAAAGCCCACTCTGATGCTCGTAATTCGTGATGAAGTGATTTCAATTAAAGTTGAACAAATTATCAGATATATTTCATTAAATAAGTTTTCCAATAAAGATTAAAGTTATGCCCTAAAATATGTATCTTGCTCTTCATGAATGGATTTGCGAATGTGAAAATAAATATTACATTCTTTCGTATAAAATTAGAGTAAAAATTTCCTTTACTAATGAATACCTTTATCTGCCTTTTATTTTCTTGTTGGGGGCATAGACATAGAATTCCAATATTGCATAATATCCATTGACATATAATAAGGACCACCACTCTTATTATAATTCTAAACTATATTAAAGGCTAGAGGTGAGTAATATAATCATTATCTTATTCGACCAAACAAATTATTATTATTAAATATTTTCTAAACACACTTGGTTTCTTAGTGCTTAATTCCTTCATAATTATTTTAATGTTAATACTCGCTGTCTGTGTTGGCAACCCGAACATATACATATGACTCGATTTAAAATTATTTTATTCAGTTTACTATCAGATTAATGTCAGTTCAGTGGTCTCTGATCCTCACCAACCATTGAGCTAGTTTCTTGGCGCATAGCACTGTGCCATCGATTTAGATTTCTACTAATCTGAGCTGGTGAGTTGGGTTTAAATTCCATTTTGGTTCAGCTGAGTTTGGATCCGACTTGCAGTTTAGGTGGTGGTTTTTTCGACTGGTACAATATTATAAATGAACTTCATGTAATACATACAATTTTACTTTAAATTAATATCACATATACAGTGTATATAAGTTATTAGATATTTCTCAAATAATTTAATATATACTCTTAAAGTATATATTATATTTAATATGTGCATATAATTATATATGTATAATAAATCAGTAACTAAGTTTTCTATTTAAAATTATTTGATAGTTTTTATTTTTATTTTAAAAAAAATTGTTTTAAAAAAATGCTAAAGAAGATTTGTGGTCATTGTTTATATAATTACCATGAATTTTTTTTTAACTTATTGTGATTGTTTTAAATAATGTGTTTTTTGAATAAGCTTCATTTTTAACTCAATTGTTTTAAAATAAAAATACAAAC
Source organism: Epiperipatus broadwayi (assembly GCA_028023455.1). Classification (NCBI taxonomy): domain Eukaryota; kingdom Metazoa; phylum Onychophora; class Udeonychophora; order Euonychophora; family Peripatidae; genus Epiperipatus; species Epiperipatus broadwayi. The sequence continues at coordinate 1,911,401 of JAQFVV010006318.1, read as the reverse complement.
TCTCAAACAATTTTAAATAGAAACTTAGTTACTGATTTATTACATATATATATATATATATATGTGTGTGTGTGTACACATGCTAAATATGATATATACATTAAGAATTTAAAGGGGGTAAAATTGTTATTAAATTGAAAGAAAAAATATTTACTCTACCCTCATTTGATTTTTATTTAAAACAAATCAAAGTTCTAAGAATAATTGTTAACTACAATATGTGAGGTTATTCAATATTTTTAATAATTTTCTGTCATCTGTTTTATGTCTATCAAGCTAGTTCATATATTAAAAAGATAAATGGTTAAAATTAATTAGGCTGGAATAACTTAGTTATATGTTAATTCTCAAGCAATTCTTTTGATTTTAAATATAATAAACTTCAATTTTAAATTTTCATTCTAATTTGAAAAAGTTCAAAAGTTAACAAACAAACTGATTTTTCTACTTTGATAAAAGCATATAATAATTCATATTTCAATAAAATAAAAAAAACACTTAATAAAATTATTAATCATTACCAATTATTACTTAATTTAAAATGTATCTATAATTATAGTTATAATGTGCACCTTAGCATATGACATACCTTTTACCATAGTTTTTTAGTTCTTCTTTGGTAGTGGTATTATTCATATTATTCTATCTTGATTTTTCTTTTTGTATCCTTCCCCATTAATCATATTTCCAGGATAATGTATCCCAGTAAATTTACTTATATTATTAGATTACCTGCATTCTGAATTACTTTATCTTTCCAGTGTAATAACTTGCAGGTTGGGTTGCCACACACAATGAATTTAAACATTTTAATCTAAGGAATTTTGCATGTGATTCTAAACTCACATAAAGAGGCAATTGTGCTCTTGAAATAAGACATGGCTATTCTTTTACATTTTTTAATGAAAAGTTTAGCATGGTGAAGTTGAATAATGTTATGCCTCTAGCTAAAATTTAGCATGTTTTTATCATATCTATTTTAAAGTCATTTTTTAAATTTGTAGTGAGATGTAACTTGTTTCAGTTACCAAACTATTTATCACTGAGTCTTTACAGATGTTCATCAGTTGAATCAAGACTAACAGTTCATAATGTTTTTTCAACAGCTTCATCAAGAATGACTGTCCTTCACAAGACAATTGAGGTCTACTTATTTACTCCACTTGCAATATTATTTTTGTAACAATCCTGTATCCATAAAATCTCATCTTAGCTCCTATATGACTAAATTAAATACTAACCAATTGGGTCTCTTTTTAAAAAAAGAATATTTAGTTGTTTCTCTCCTTATTTATTAAAAAATTATCTGTATTTGCTTTTCTATTATGACAAACAGAAGATAATTATTTAATTAACATTATTTGAAAAACATTGCCTTTTGTTTTGGTAAGAATTATAAAGAAATAAAAAAAATTATAATTAATTAAAACATAATTTAACATAAATGTTGTAATCTTATTTTTTCTTTTATGATTTTAGTCATTTATCTCACCTATTGTTTTCTTTTAAAAGTTGGAATGAAAATCTTTTCAGTAAGCATTTCCATAACTTACTAAAAAAAAATGTATTCCTCCAAGTACTTTTTTAAAAATTAAAATCAAAATTTGGTAGATTTTTCCAAATATTTAATCATAATTTGTTTTCATGTTAGTATTTACATTAATCTCTATTAACTTTTAGTGTTGAGAAGTGTGTCTGTTGTAGCTACAATATTACTCACATGTAAATAATTGATACAAGGTAGGAGTTAGTTCACCTGATAGAGTTAGATATCCAGATAGTTGGCTTTATGCTTATGAATAATTATTTTATTGGCTTTAGCAATACATGGTGGTTGCTTCTTGTGCTTGGAATTGTTTCTTTAAAGTCATTGGTTTAATGACATCAGTTGTCTTTTATAACATTAAGCAGATAAAGTAATAACAACATTTATTTCTGGGGCTGGCCATTTATATTCCTTCTTTTTTCAAAACATATTTTTAATATAATTAAAACAAACCAGTAATTATTTTAATCAAATCCACTTTTACACAAAATCACTTAGATAAAAAAAAAAACCCATTTTGAATAACATTATAAGTAGTTTACATTATTCTCTAAAAATATTTTTATTAATTTTTTTTAAATATTTGCAAAATACCAAACAAAGGAATTTATCTTAATATTGTGATAAACTATTTTATATCAAAATTTTCTTAATTAATCTGAACTTTTTCATTTATAAGTAGTTAAAATTTGTTTAAAAATAATTTTGTTTCTTTATTAAAGAAAATTATTTGATATTTTCTTTATAATTATATCTTTGAAATAAATTTAATTAGCTAACATATTTTTAAATTAAATCAAAATAAATTAATTCTAATTTTAAACACATATACCTTTATTTATGAATTAGTGTTTAATATATAAAAAAACACTTTAACTATAAAATCTAATTTATAAAATCTAAGTCCAAATGATGGTAGTGAACTATTTCTATTTTCTTAAATAAAAATTGAGATAAGCAATTTATCTATCCATATATTCATCTATTTATCTATCTATTTGTGTATCTATCTATCTATTTATTTATCTACTATCTATATATATATATATAACTCAACACTGGCTTATTGAGTAAGCAAAAGTTTCTCAATCTAAAGCACAACGTAAAACTTTTGAAAAGATAAAAACAGCTGCCATCTTTTTTTTACCTAAATTCATTTATTTAGGCCAATCTAAAGCACTTTGGAAAGAAAGCAAAAAGATCATAAATTTATCACATTACTTTTTAAAGCTATATTTCAGATTGTTTTATATTATTTTTATTGACATTAATGAAATTTTTCAATTTACAGCAATCAAATAACAAAAGTGAAAGTATATTAATATTTTTATTGATCATTTATTAGACTAGAAATTATCCAATAATGAATAATATTTATGTAGTGTAATTGTCACTACACCACTCTCATGCAAGGTCAGGACTGATTTCTATCCACTTTTAATCCCTTATAGATTGATGTAATAATAAACATATGTCTAAAGACATATGAAAGAGATCTAATCCTCAAGATGCACATTTCATGCTGAACCAGGACCCATCAGTTGGCTCAGACCACAATCTCTTACACATATCTTTATCATTGTTTGATATATATCTAGATAGCAAAATAAAACCATTTAATTGATAAGTGTCAAATGTATTGCCCTTATAACTTTGACATAAATCTAATAATGAAATTATATTAATAATTTTTATTAATTATTCAGTAGTCTAGAGATTATCAAAGTGTTAAAAGAAGATAAAAAACAGTTTTTATCTTTCATGAGAGCATTGTAGTTAAACTTACATGACAGAAATATTATTATGAAATAGAAAATTTTTGCAAATGTCAATTAAAATAGTATAAAGCAATTTGAAATATATCTTTAAAAATATTGGAATCAATTTAGATTGTTTTACTTTATTTCCAATGTGCTTTAAATTGAACCTATATAAATGAATTTAAATAAAATAGAAAAGTGGCCATTGTTTTTTTTTAATGTCTGGTTTGTCAATCTAATTATTATACAATATTAATCACTGGGAAACATTTATATGTATATGAATGTTTTCACCAATACATGGGAGGCTGACTTATAACATTCATCTTTCCCATAATTATTAATCATCTTTTATATGCACTCTCTGTCATTACAGTATCTAATTGTATCATTTGCATTATTATGGCTTGTAAATGCAATGAATTACTAGGTCTGACTTCCAGAAATTAATGTCAGAGACTTTTAACACTTCATAAAAATCAGATGATTTTTTTTGACAAATGAAATGATAAGTGATAAAACAAAATTGGAATTATTGCTTTACTTATCTAGAACTAAAATTACAGAGTTCTAATTTTCAGTATGAGACCTGGATTCTGAAAAAATATATCTGACAATGACTTCTACTTTCATTTTCATAACATTATGAGGACAAGGCAATAAACAATTTGAACACAGCATTTTTGACCTGTTAAAATGTCAGGCTATGCAATTAATAACCAAATAATAAATTACATAGTAAATCTATTTACTGTAAACATGAAAAAATCATTGTGGAAAATGGAATACTATTTCTGATAACAACAACATAAAAATAGATTTTATAAACAGTCATCATCATCATCATCATCAACCATTATCAATCCACTGCAGGATGAAGGTCTCTCCAAGTTTAATCCATCTTCTCCGATCTTTAGCTTCTCTTCTCTACAACACACCTGCACATTTTCTTATTTCATCCATCCATCTCACATGTGGTCTCTTTCTGGGTCTTTTACAATCTCTTGGAATCAAGTTTAAAATTTCAATTGTCCATCTATTATCATCTCTTCTAGCAATATGTCCAGCCCAACTCCATTTCAATCTTTTAATTTTTTCAATAAAGTCAGTAACACCTGTTTGTTGTCTTACCCATACATTGCGTTTTCGATCTCTTCTTGTTACTCCCAACATACATCTCTCCATACTCCTTTGAGTGGTCTGAAGTCTCTAAATTGCTCTTCTATTAAGTGTCCAAGTCTCAGATCCATAAGTAAGAACTGGTTAAACACATTTGTTAAAACCATCCTTTTCAAACACATAGGCATATTTCCTTTTAGTATCAAGTTATTTCTACCAAAAGCACTCCAACCAAGTTTAATTCTATGATTAATTTCCTCCATTATGTTTCCATCTGTATTAATAATCTGACCAAGGTATTTGTAACTGTTAACTTCTTCTAATTCTTCATAATCAATCTTTATTTTCATATTTTGAGCAAATCGATTAAACATTACTTTAGTCTTTTTAACATTTATCTTTAGTCAATGACTAGTAGGAAAACATAAAAATAATTAAAATTACAAAAAAAAAAAAAAAAGAATTATTTTTTAAATTAGTCACTTTAGATATTTTAACATTGAATAAAAGTGAAAAATCATTTTGGATCAACAAATAGAAGTTTTTAATAAGATACTTTTAATGATATATGTATTTACTACTAGATAGATATTCAGTTTAATAAGTTAGATTTGAGAAGATATTTAACTTGATAAATTTAATACAACTGTTTGTAATATAAAAATAGAAAGAATGAGCAGTTCACAAGATAGTAGAATTTCTAAAATATTGATGAATAATTATTACATTAAAAACTATTGATTTTTTTTAAATATAACAATTTGAAGTTATGCCATCTGATATTAAAAAATTTATATTATTACTATTTACAAAAGGGAAAAATATATAAAAATTATGTAATTAATCATGGAAATATCATTGACACTCAAAGTGCAAAAATATTCTTTTGAATTTTATTTAAAAAACTACTTTCTGTCATGACTGAATGATTATTAAGAGTTTCCTATTCTATAGAAGTTCAAAAATCCTTACAAACATAGATTTTATTACTAGAAAAATGAATGATAAGTGAGAAATAAATGTGAGATTTATATTTTATTTTGTTGATTTGATCAAACTATTTTCTTCAGTTACTTTAAAAGGGTTGTTATGCTGTCAATCCAGTAAAATGTATTCATATTATACAGCTTTAAGTAAAATAGTATGATAGAAAGTGTTATTATTGGAGGGGGACAATTAAAGCTTTTGAAATGAAATCTGGTTTTCAACAAAGATATATGTTTAATTTATCATGTTAATGACAATGGACTTTAAGATAGTTTAAAGGTAATTTCATGAACCAATCAAGATGCAATGTAAGTTCGTAAAGAAGATTTTAATTTCAACCATTAAGAGCAAAGAACATATGTTCATAGTCTAGACTTTTAAAGTTAACTTTTTTCAATAATTACATTATTATTATCATCATTTAAAGTAATGATTGAAAATTAGTTGTTATTAAAGTAAAGCAATCCAAATAGACAAAGCAGAAACTTTTGAATGATATTATTTTAAAAAACATGAACTAAATTGAATATATTGATAACTTTTTAACAAAAAATTGGAGAATTTTTGCATTAAAAATCTGAATTTCATTATATCATATAATTACTGTAATTCAATCAATAATAAATTGTTTTAGATATTAAGTGAGGATATAAGAATTAAAAGTAAGAATATTCTTTCTTTAAATTCCATTATTCTATTATTGTGTTAAATCACACAGAACACTAAATTATTATGGAAAAAAAGTGTAATCTTTATTGAATAATATCAATGCAATTAGAAACTTCATTTAAGAATGTGAGAATATATTGGCAAGATAAAACTTGTTGACCAATTTTATTTTTGATCTTACCGAATGTGATGATAATCAATTTATAGCCAAGGCAATGAAAGATTTTTGGTAAAATGAAATGGTAAACTTTTATGGAATATAGAGCCCCATTATATAAAGATTTTATTTAAAGAATATTTTACACAGGTGAATTGTTAATTATTCTTATTAAATATAAATTATGTGGCTGAGAAGAGAATATAGTAAAAGGTGAAGTTGAGATAGGTTGTTGAAGTTTTAGCCAAAAAACATTTTCTGTAGAAGAAGTTAAAAGAAAGTCTCCATTGTCAAATAGATAGCACTTGGAAACAGCCATTTTATAAATATGGCCTAATTTATATTTTATAACTTGATTTGGGAAGACATCACAAAACTCATGAATACTTAAACCCCAATAGATAAAAAACATAAGAAAGCTATTTTAAAGATGATCTTTGTGATTATTGTATTAACCAATCTGTGGACTATAAGTGTACAGTATCTATTTCTGAACATTTTTAGCTCATTCGATTTTCTGTAATGCCATTATTTTAATTTCTTAGCAAAAAACTTCTGTTTATGAAATTCTTCAACTCAACATCTGATCTAATTGTAGTTCTCCAATATATTCTATTCTCTGTAATATCTTTCTAGTAAAAACAATCAGCATTGTATCTTGTTGTAATGCATTTGAAATAATCTTTATAGTGTAATCAGGGTATATCTCTCTCTTGAAAACTATTACACGGTATAAAAAAGTATTGCATTATTCATTTGTTTTATTCGTCTATCCAACAAAGATATGATTTTAAAATAATGAATTATATGGTCACATCCACCATGTTAAGGAATAAATTGATTAGTTTTACGTCATGAACAAATATCCCGTAAAAAGTAAATTTATCCTCTCATTGCTAGCTAACTTGAATCACTAGGTAATTCATTTAGGTAATGCAAACGAATGCGTTAATATTAATATTGAAATATAAATTCTGCAGATTAAGTGCTAGTTTTTTTCCTACATAGCCAATAAGCGGTTAATAAATATATTACACATTGTTTTTGAAGCATCATATCTCAGGTTAAAAGCATTATTTTTAGATGCGTTAACTTAACAGAAACAATTGAAAATACCTTTTCATTTTGTATATTAAATATTTTGTAAATAAACATATAATATATATAGAAACAGAATGACAGACACGAATAAACTTTTATTCATATGTAAGTGTAATTAATATAAATGTTTATCGGACTTTTATCTTTATATAATTATATTTCAAAAGATGTTATCAAGATTGATTTATGTCAAACATCAAGCGTTATCGGTAGTGATTAGATCAAATCTGAATGAATTTCAAATTTCAATGATGGTAGAGAACAACACTTACAAATTTACAATAGTCGATTATGTTATATTTTCATTATCCTTAGTAGTCTCCGCTCTTGTAGGCTTTTATTATGCATTTTCAGGGGGTAAACAGAAAACAGTCGGAGAATACTTATTTGGGGATCGTAACTTAAAAGTTTTCCCAGTTGCAATGTCTATCGTTGCTAGTGGAACATCGGCACTGGGTATTCTTGCTATCACAGCTGAGATTTATAAATACGGTACCGTAATAATGATGGAAGTATTCAGCATTCTTGTGTTTGCTCCAGTCACAGCTTTCATTTATTTACCTTTATTTTATAAATTAAAACTTTCAAGTACGTACCAGGTAAGATAATTTAACCAAAAAAGGGTGCAGTTGTTATTATTAGGATTATTCTAAGGTAATATAATAACGCAAGTAAAGCTATTAGAAAAAAAAAATATTATGGATTCCAGCAATTTTTGATATTTATTTGTATTTTAATTATATTATGTATATAAATTTTTCAGTCCAAAAATCATTTTACTATTGTGAGACAATAGTATAGACAGTAAATGGTAACATTTAATCAATGTTGTTGATAATTTGTTATTGTTGCTACTTCCATAAAAAAAAAAAAGCATGGACGTGCACACACAAAATATATATAAATTATTAAGAATGGGTGCAATATATTATTGTATATGGAATATATATTTAACAAAAAAACTATTATCAAACATAGATAAAACACCCTGACTAAGGCTGACAATTAGCGCAACTAGCAACAATCAATTCGAAAATAATAGCAGGCCTGTAGAATTCAAATTTTAATAGGTATTGAATAACAATTATATTAATAGATAGATAGCAATTGGTCAGAATAAAATCGTTTACATATAAACTTAATTAGAGTCCACAATTTTGTTATCTTTTCCCTTATAGTCTGACAGTAAAAAACAAAAGAATTTATTTTAAACTGCTTACTCATATCTCTGTATATACAATGTATTCAAAATTGTAATAATATAAAACAAAGATTAAAATACATGGAATATAGCTAGCCACATGCTGTTTGCAGCTAGTAAATTTAAATATTTAGATGATCTTACCTAATACTTTCATTAGATTTTTTTAATCATTAGCACTATTGGTTTGACAAAGATCAACTTTCCCAAAGATATTTTCTTAATCCCTATCTTCATCTACTTATGGAAATTTGAACTTGCACTTTGTAATTAAATTATGAAATATTTAATTAAGAACGACAATATTTAAAATACGTTATATATTAAATATAAATTTATATTTATATAAACATAAATTTAAATATATATATATATGTGTGTGTGTAATAAATAAATTTTGCTATCTGTATTCGTTTCACAATATATGTAATATACAAATCAATATATATATATATATCAAAATACAGTACAATTTACATAAATTATATTCTTTTAGAAGTACTTTTGACTATACACTTTGTAGTCTTTATCAACCATATAACTGAATAATCAAAACGAGACAACCTTTAACAATACCCATAGTTCGATTCAGATTTCCCACAATTCTGTTATCTTAACATTTGATGACTAGCGATTCATTAACATTTGACAATTTCTTGAAATCAACATAGCCTCTTTTATTTTACGTTTATTATGACAACGTTCAATTTGAATAATTTTCATATTTTTATAATCAAATTTAAATCCATATTGACAAGATTTATTATGATCAAATATAACAGATGATGAAGGTTTATTTACATCTGTTCCAGATTGATTCTCTTTTTGAATTCTATTATATAAAAGCATATGCTCTTTTATTCTCTTCTCAAATGTACACTTAGATTCACCAATGTATTGTATGCCATCTCCACATATCAATCTATATATAATAGAATTTTGATTAAACTTTGAATTTTGAATTTTAGAATTATTAAGTAATCTATTTATGTTATTTGTAGAGAAAAAAGCAATATGACACAAACCATTATAAATTTTCCTAATAAACTTGACCTGCTCATCTGATATAAATGGCATTGAAATCCATTTCATTTTGATATTTTTATTTTTAATTTTATTATAGTGTTGATTTCTTTTAAATCCTTTAATAATATTAGCAATAACATTTTTATAATAACCAATTTTCAACAAGTCATTAACAAATAAATGTACATTTTTAATTTTATCACTAGAATATTTGCATAATTTTTCATTTCGAAATAAGAATGATTTCAATCCAGACAGCTTATGACACATATGTACATGTGATTAATATGGAATAAAACCTCTAGTTTCAATTGGTTTAATTAACATAAGATAATCCAAACTGTAATCATTAAGTGTAACTTGAATATCCAAGAATTTTATGGAATTGTGTTTCTTTTTAGTTATAACCCATTTTATATCCTTAATCTCATTTAATTCATTAAATAAATTGATTATTAATTCTTGTTTTCCACAAATAAAAACATCATCCACATATTTATGATATACTTTAATTTCTTGATATTTCAATTGTTTTAAAATTTTACTTTCATATGTTGATATAACAAAATTACAAATTTAATAGAATAGAGTCAATTAATATTATTTATAATGCTCTTGTTTCAAAAAATGTAAAGTCTGATATTATAAATTTTATTATAAAAGTATTGCAGTTTGGATTATCTTATGTTAATTAAACCAATTGAAACTAGAGGTTTTATTCCATATGAATCACATGTACCTATGTGTCATAAGCTGTCTGGATTGAAATCATTCTTATTTCAAAATGAAAAATTATGCAAATATTCTAGTGATAAAATTAAAAATGTACATTTATTTGTTAATGACTTGTTGAAAATTGGTTATTATAAAAATGTTATTGCTAATATTACTAGGATTTAAAAAAAATTAACACTATAATAAAATTAAAAATAAAAATATCAAAATGAAATGGATTTCAATGCCATTTATATCAGATGAGCAGGTCAAGTTTATTAGGAAAATTTATAATGGTTTGTGTCATATTGCTTTTTTCTCTACAAATAACATAAATAGATTACTTAATAATTCTAAAATTCAAAATTCAAAGTTTAATCAAAATTCTATTATATATAGATTGATATGTGGATGTAGCATACACTACATTGGTGAATCTAAGTGTACATTTGAGAAGAGAATAAAAGAGCATATGCTTTTATATAATAGAATTCAAAAAGAGAATCAATCTGGAACAGATGTAAATAAACCTTCATCATCTGTTATATTTGATCATAATAAATCTTGTCAATATGGATTTAAATTTGATTATAAAAATATGAAAATTATTCAAATTGAACGTTGTCATAATAAACGTAAAATAAAAGAGGCTATGTTGATTTCAAGAAATCGTCAAATGTTAATAAATTGCCAGTCATCAAATGTTAAGATAATAGAATTGTGGGAAATCTGAATTGAACTATGGGTATTGTTAAAGGTTGTCTCATTTTGATTATTCAATGTTATATGGTTGATAAAAACTACAAAGTGTATAGTCAAAAGTACTTCTAAAAGAATATAATTTATGTAAATTGTACTGTATTTTGATATATATATATTGATTTGTATATTATATATATATATATATATATATATATATATATGAGGAGTCATACTGATTTAAACACAACATGGATATGAATATAATTTTGGTATAATCAAGGTCTTTGAGCAATCTATCATCAGATTTTTAGTGATATGGATGTTTGAAGAGTTGGAGAGTGGAGAGGATTGAAGCCTGTTTTTTAAAGCGTATAGGTTTGCTATCTTAATATAAACCGAGCATTGATTTTATATATATATATATGGGAGATAATGATCTGTACCAATTGATGAGCACTGATTTAACATGAAATGTGTATATTGTAGATCCCTTATCTTTTTCATATATATGTGGTCATGTGTGTATCGGTTATATTGCATAGAATGGATGACTGATGACTGTAGGGAGCTAGAAATTCTGGGTTCAAATCCCTTTTATTTAAAATAATTTAGTAATTCAAAACTTTAATTATTTTTGTAATTTAAAAATAAAATTACAATAGTTTTTTTGAAAGTTATTCATCATCATCATCATCACTGTTTTTAATCATTAACGATTCCCTATAGAATGACACTCTCTTTTCAAATTTGATTTAGAACATACTGCCCATCTAATGTGATATTTTTTTTAGTAATGTGCACAGCACAGCTTCAATTCCATCTCTTCATTCTTTCACAATGTCAGTGATAACTATCTGTTCTCTTATCCAAATATTTTGCTTTAAATGTTTTTTTTTACTTGCATTATACATATATCCACACTTCACTCAATAGTCTGATATTAGTTGTTTGTCTTCTATGAGGTGAACAAATCTCAGATATATAAATAAAAACAATTAATTAAATAAATCTATTCAAAATGTTTCATTTAAAGTAACCTAGGAATGTTTTCTGTTATTAATACTTCTAACAGTAATATTCCATATAATTCTATGATGAATTTTATCCATTGTCAGATCCATAAATAAGATCAAATAAAGTATATCTTTTAAAAATCTCTATTTTTAAACATATAGAAATATTTTCTTTAAATATTAAAATTATTACTACCCAATGTCTGTTTAATTTTATGATTAATTTATCCATTACTTTTTTCTTCTGTAATATAATATAATAAAAAATATTTTGTCAGGCATTGGTGGCGCTTCCCAGTCAGCTTTGACATATGGCAAAAAAAATATTTGTTAACTTCTAATTCTCTAATTTCTTACAAACTCTATTAAATATTACATGAACCTTTTTAGTATTTATTTTTAGTCATAATTTGTATTTTTACCTGATAATTCTTGCAACATTTCCTAAATCTCTGAAGCATTATTGCAAAAAGAATCATCTCACCTAAAAAAAAAAATTAAATAATCTCTTTGTATTTTTATTCACTTAGTTTTCCATATTAGTTCCAAATTATTTTTAAAACCTGCTGTAAAAAAAGCTTACACATATGGAATCATCATATCCACATTCTTGTCAAAGTTAATCTTAAAATCATCAAGTAATCGATTTACTTGAATTTTGATAAATTTTCTTGAGAATATATTAATATATTGATGATCCAAATACTTAATTATTATGGAAATATTTACAAAGTCAGATGCCTTTTTATAATCTATACATTCAAAGCATAGTAACAACTAATATTCATTGATCTTTTCATATGTGATGCATTTTGCTAATACCATTTTTAATTTCAATTTATTCTTATTTAAAAGCCAAAATTTGTTGTTAATGAGTTGTTATTTTGGTGAATGTTTTATATAAAACTTATAAAATACTGACTGATTTTATATTTTTATGCTCATTTTTGAATCTCACCATTTTTACTGAATTCTTCTAATGCATTTGATATATCTTTGAGTCTTGTGTTTGATGTTTAGTTTTGCCAACAATGTTTTTATTTTTTTTTTATTTAAATTTTTAAGATGTCAATAATGATTTTAGCATTTTGGAATTTTCACTTTTCTCATAAGTTTAAATGTAGCAAATCTTTTCATACAATAGTGCCTTTCCAGTACAAGCTATAGTAATTAATGCTAAAAGATTTATTCATCAAATTCCCTAGATAATGCCCTATTTTAACTTCTATTGTATGGCTTTTACCAATAAGGAGTTTGGGATTTAAGAGCACTGCATCTAGATCTTTGGATTTAATGCAAATCTCCAGAAGCCACCTTTTTTAGTTAAATATAAAACTATAAGATAAATTGAAAACACCGTAATGTTTTCACTCCAAGCTAATTTACTTTTATACTCATACAGATCTGAACCCAATTAAGTATCTATACATTTTGGTGTCTGGCTTTTTTAATAACCATAGACACCAAAATCCTTGGACCAGGTTTGATATTAAACCACTAAAATATTGTATGACTACCATTTTTATGCTTACATAATTTATTAAACAGTGGCAACTCTAACCATACAATAGTCTTACCCAATGCAAGCCATAGTGATCAATGGATTGTAGAAAATTTCACTACTTCTTTTAAAATGTTTGACAATTCAGCAGTTTATAGTAATTCAATTACTTATTTCTTGCTTCTGTTTTAGTAATAGTTTCTGTCTTTTTTTTTTTTTTACAAAAACAATATTTGTCCAATACCAAGGTAATGTTTTATACTTTAAAACTTTTGTACCTACCTTTATCTTTTCTTTGTTAATTTTTAATTTGCAATAATAATTTTTATATCATTATCAGTCTTTATCTTACTTACTATTTCTAAAATTCCAGACATTCCAACTTTTTGGAATAAATTATTTTCAAATATTTTTATATTTATTATTTTCTTTATAGATTGATTTGTCCCAGTTGACAATTTAATGGCGCTATGTTTTTTTTTTTTTTTTACCAGCTATCATTATTACAATTAGATAATCAGAACTTTAGTCACAATCTGGCAAAATTTTAAAATATATTAACAAATTCTAATTTAAATTCTTTTGAAGTATTTCTGAAGATTAGAAATGTTAATGTTAATTTTACCTTTTTTAAAGTTTTTTTTTCTAGCCTTGCATAACAATGTCTTACATCTCAATTTATCAATGATCAATTTGTGGTAAATCTATTAAAAATACAATAATCTTGAAATAACTATTTTTTGTTAGTTATAATTGATTAGTTGTTTGGTTATTTCCATGTCAATTTTCAGTTAGAATTTATCTCAAAGAAAAAAATTCATATTTTTCCTGCAAACTTCACAAGTTTATATTGCTCTTTATTATTGTCACTATAATCAAATTTACATTATTTTCTCGTTCAATCGTTTTCCAATTTCAGCATTAAAATGCTGTACAACAATTTTATAATATTGTTTGGTGTGATCAAAAATTATTTGCATATATTTATAAAAATTATTCACTTCTTCATCACAATGGAAACACATTGGAGCTCTAACTTGAATTATCTGTATTTTGCATCTTCCATTAAATTTAAAAATTTATCTTGCCACTCTCGCTGATATACCATCTATCTCCACAAATATTGTTCTAATGAATCCCACTCTACTTGTGTTTGCAATATATTCTTTTCTATAGTAAAATTCATATTCACTCTTCATGTCAATGACCTCTCTTTTTCTTTAAATTTTACAAAGACCAAAAATATTCCACATAATTTTAGACAGTTCTTATTCCAATTTCATTCTTTGTAAAAAAAAAAAATATATCTAACATTATGAATAACTAACTGACTGAGCTGACATTTTTCAGCTTCCTGAGAATAAGAATTATAATTTAATTTTGTTAATAATGAATGTAAATATATAATTGAAAAATATTCACTGATGAGTTTATTCTGATTTCAAGAAAAGATATTTCAGTTAAGAACTCTCATTCAAGTGAGACTCGGAGATAAAGTGCCAATAACCATGATTGTTGCATATTAGTGATTACCTCATTTACATTTGCTTACTATATGAATAATGACAGTGATAACTGTTGCATGGTAACAATAGCTTATGGATTGGATATTAAAATTCTGACTCTGCACTTTCTTTAAAGCATCAAAGAGAAATCAAAAATATTTTCAGTTGATAGTAAACTTCTTTCTGCATCTATGAATGCATGCAACATATAATTTAGTTTGTATATGAAATATGAAATTTTAGATTTTTTAAATCCTGCTTATAACTTACTTCTAGCTATTGTTCATTTTATTCCCTTTTGTAATCAAAATTATTAATATTATTATTTTCAAACTCACAAAACTTTCTACATTTGTGGGGGGAAAATGTATATTTTATTTCAACAGAATAGATTCTGAAATTTTCTATAAACTCAATCGATTTGAAATAATCTTTAGATAATAACACAACAAAAAATAATATAAGCGCAATCAAATTAATATATATCACATTGTGAGCTAATTCGCCAAATTCTCTAAACCTAACTTTTAAAATCAAATGGTAGTTTTATCCTTGTCAGAAATACATTTAATTAATTCATTATTCTTAAGAACTTTTTACATAGTTCATTTAAACTTAGTTGATAAATAATTAATACATTTTATCGAATTTACTAATGATGTTATGATTAAGACCATAAAATTATAATATCTGCGTGTTATTAATCAATTTTAAAAAATCATATAGTTCATTGCATTAACAATAAATTATAAGATCTTCCAACCGAGTAATTATTTTGTTTCCATCCTGTTTTATTATGTGTTATCTTATAGCTTATACTCTCTAATTAGAATGAGATATAGCGTTTTAATTATCTATATTAAATTTTACCTTTTTGTAAGTTAAAGATATTTTTATTCATAGATAATGCTTTATTCTTTTTTAATAAATTGTCATTCAATCGTAAATAAGAAACTCAATGGGTGAATAGCTATTCTGCAACTAACCAAGGCAATACTTATAAGCTTCTGAATATTGGGATTTGTTTGTTTTATAAATACATTATAATAGTCAAACTAACGTGTTTCTACTGTTTACATTTTTCTCACTTTATTTACATAAATCACACGGGAGCTACGTTTCTATAGAAATCTGGAAATAAACCAATATATATATATATTTAAAGCAATATTTTATTTTACCAAAGAATGATAGAATGATGACTATTACATACAATTCCTACTTGTAATGTCAGGCTAGATCACGGAGAACACACGTTACTCCCAATGAAAGATGAAGTAATGAGGATAGACCACTCAATCTTATACTTAAAAAAAATAACAAATTATATAACAATAGTTTGATTACAAATATAATTATTAGTTATTAATTGATATACAATTTATTTTCTTTCAACAAAGTCGTTTTAATCTATATATATAATTATTTAATTCCATACAAGCAGAAAGACAAGTATTACACATAAATGCTCAAGATTTAATTGCTAAGTTTTAATTTAAACTTTATTTACATTATAATATTCATATAGTTATGAATAATAGAGTACATTCGCAGCATAGAAAATCCCAACTTCAATAGATTTAAAATACAACTCTACATGTATGAGCCCATAAATATAAAACATTTTTTGTCCCACACAGTTCCTAGTACCAACACATACATATATTTTATATGGGCTTGACATCAACACTATATTTATATAACATAACAATAAGAATAGTCTTTTGATTATACTCTAATTCAATAAACATTTTTACCTAACAACTCTATGAGTGTGGCCTTTTAGGTTCTAACCCTAATTCAATATAATTATAACCTATATTGGGATGCTTTATTCTGAGACTGATCTCTAATTCATTAAAACTAGATAGGAATGTATTTTTCCATATGGATATGAATATATGTAAACTATTTAACAGTAGATAAATAACTGCATATATATATATATAATATAAAGATCATCTATGCATATATATATATATAATATAAATTCATCTATGCAAAATCTGATTATCAGTAATCAAATATACAGTTAACTACAAACAAATGGATGATGGATAAAATTGCATCATTAATTATGATTATTTAAGAATTGGACAATTTATGCATGAACATTGCATTTTACATTTTTATTATTTCTTCAATCTTTCCTTTTAAAGTATAATTTGTACAAGGTACTTATATTTGTCATTTCAATATATTTAAAAAAGTTCTTACAATATTATTCATTTTAATAACATATATAATATGGGAGTATTTTTTTAAAAAACTGATAATTTTTATTCATAATATCTTGTAACAGTCAAAACATGTCTATCTCGCTAACACACTGCAGAATTTAAACCCAGGACATAGAACTCAACACCAGGAGTGTTACCTTCCAGAAATCCCAAGTTCGAATCCAAAGTCTAAACTCCACAACCCCCTCTACATGATAACACATTTGATGTTACTAATAGGATAATTTCATGCTGGTGCCGGTGATCAGGGAGAAAACAAAAGACTCTAAATCTAAAATAGCCCTAGGTTCATTTAATCGTAACTTATAGATGTGCCAAAGATAAGTTTAATGTGCTATGTAATTTGGATTGCACCCCGAATAAATAAACAAAAGAAATAAATTTACAAATAAGATTTTAATAATTTGATAATAAAATGGTTTAGCGATATAAATTGGATAGCGATATACAATAAATAACAAAATGGCTGATACCTCGTACTTGGGTTCGTTTAGATAATGTGTCTAAAATATAGTGACACGGTAGGCAGATACAAGTCACATAAAGTCTAACAGAGTTTGAAATGTTTTAAAATATTTATAATTGGAAACTTAAATGGAGATCAAAAGTCGCTTGTGAAGTGATTCACTAGATTATAAGATCGAGCTATACTGAATGGATTTGAAATTCATTTAAATAGAATTCTTTTAATAATTAATAAGGGAAATATACGGTGGTGCCAGCGAATATATGCCGAGGAGAGGTGCAGTTTATGAGTATGCAACTTCATGGCATTGGATAGGCATTTCACCTTTTATTTGGGACATCTCTAGCCCACTCACAGCTCAAGCCTGGCCCGCACCCAGGAGCTTCGTAACTGTGGGGACGTACGCGAAATAATTCCCAGGTGCCATTGTAGCACTGTACTGGGAACCGCGGAGTAAAATAAAGGGAAGGATTTAAACAATGATGACCTTTGCCAATAGTAAGATTCCAGCACCCATGCATATTTACTAGCAACACAGTTTAAATTTAAAAGACTTAGTAAAATAAAGGGCAGTTTATTTAGGAACAGAAATAGCTCACTCTCAACTTTCATATTTTAATGGCCAGCAAACTCTCAACAAATTTAAGATAAATATTTATTCTAACAAAGTTATATTTATTATCAAAACTGATTTTACACAAAATACTTTAAAACATATTTAAGAGATGGGAGGGGGGGAAATGCGTGTTTGCGGTTTACAAACTAAGATGGCAATCACGCATTATTTAACTTTCCTACATAACTCGTATTTGCCTATAGAAATTAATTAAATATTTCATTATATTACATTTAAATAAGACATTGATAAATATAATAGAAAATCAACCCAAGCACAAGTTCAGCATGCATTAGAAAACAACACTCGAATAAATACATTTAAAGAATATACAAAATTATTAGCTATATAGCTTAGAGGTTTCCGAGATCTCGGGTTGATTTTAATTACCTTGTTCTTTCAAATTCGTCCATGGGAATTTCCAAATTGGTAGCAAAGTTCTTAAGTAAAGTTATGATTTTCCTTGGTTCCTTGTTCTGCAGCAGCAGTTAATAGATTTCAGGAGCAGCATTTCTTTGGGCTGGTTCAGTTGGATTTGATGATACGGTGACAGGACAACAGATTTTGAATGATGGATGGCTGAGGCACAAGGTCCTGATGGAAAACAGCCTACTGCCTTGTTACCCCAACATTCTGAGGTTAAACGGTTTTAAAATGGATTTACTGTCAAAGCAAGCCGGTCGGTCCAAAGACGCGAATAAACAAGCAATCGGAAAATAGTTTCAAAATTTACACAAAATATAGGTATCGCAGCCGCCATGCAAGCAAGTAGTTGGTTGCAGACGGTTGTGGGTTCGCGTCCCGGCCGATGCTATGACATATGAAAAAATATATATATATATAACTTCTGCTGTCACAATCAGGTAGGTTAATTAATAACTCTCACTAATAATTTAATACAATCAATCAACCCTATTTATAAGCTCTCTGATTACAATCTAACCCTGTGGTGATAAAATCCATTTGTTAGGTTATTTATACATTTGAAAACACGGACTGCATTTTCTAATTAAAATCTGTTCATAAACACTGTTTTAATCTTATCAAATCTACTAGTAAAACTGGTGCCAATATGGTTAAAATTAGCCACTATTGTTCTTTCCTTACTTTCACTGATTTAAAAGAAAATGACATGTTTTTGAAAACTAACTAACATTTTATATTTCTAAAACTCTCTTTTTGAATTTAATTTCCAGAAATATATTTATCAGTGATATTATGCTATTAAATGCAAATAATTATAGAGAAATAACATCACAAAATAAACAGATTTAAAAACAATAAATTTTAAATAAATATTTTGATAAATTTTAAATATTATCGCAGTATGTGTGTAGATGAGAATATGTGACCTACTTTACTGTACAAGCATATACGTAATATATACTCGATGGTTTGAAAATAAAACTGTTTAAAAACAATTTTAATTATTATAAAACCCCAGGCACCCCATTAGACATATAAATTTAGGTGGGATTTTGGTAAATATACCCAGTACACACACAATATGATAAAATTAGAGTTTTAAATAAAACATGAGTGTAGGAAACAGGAAGGCAAGGTAAAACTAAGATTGGTAAGGCACATCTTATTGTTTCAATCTAGACTGCAAATATTAAATATAAACACAAAATAAATAGAAAAAAGTTCAGTCTTTTAAATATAAAACTTTCAAAACAAAATAGCTGTCATTTATTTCTTCTTTCTGATAAATGTTAAACAATTTGTATGGGATTATAATATATTTTTACAAGTTTTACTTCTGCTATCTAAAATGAGCATTGTTTTGCATTTTCATTGGAGTTATTTGAAATAGACCAACTTAGAAGTAGCCATCTAGTGATGCTCTTATTTTTTATTTCTATTCATTAAACAAAATGAAGGTTGAATAAGTCTGAATGAAGAAAGAATCCAATCTGATAAAGAAAAAAATTGATTTGTATAAAACTTAGTTCCTTTTGAACCTCATTTCAGTTTCCTTTTTTTAAAAACAAATTTGCACATCACTTTTTTTACTTAGAAGATAAAATCCTTTTTTAAAATGAATAATAGATTGATCACATTCAAAAAAGTATTAATGAATATTTTTAAATATCAAAAATTAGCTTTTTTTTTTTTTCAAAATTGTGCATCTAGATCATAAAATTCTAAGTATTGAATTCAACCAATGTCTTTTTAGTCTTAATTAACTTGCTTTTTCTAATATTTATGACTTAATATGAATTAAACATTTTTAGTATCACATTTTTAATTGATAAACATAAACATCTATTAGTTTTATTTTATTTATTTGCTGATAAATATGCCATGCTTATATTAATATTAAAAATATCATTATATCTTACTATAATTTTCATGAAAAGTGATTTACATTTTTTCAATAGATTATATAATAAAAATTTTCACAATTGTTTTTATACTTGATCAGATTCTAATCTCTATTTTATACTGCTTGGCTAAAATTTAAGAAAATCTGGAAGCTTTTGTCTTGCTGAAAATTATTTTAAAAAATATATTCATTCACACACTCAGTTCACTTTAACTAAAATTTAATTTATAAACTAATCATTCGAAAATATTAGATAATCAAAATAAAACATTTTTTTATTTCAATGAAGTTGATCAGCAAGATAAAGTTGCTACATATTTTTTACAATCATTATCACTCCATAGAGTCTACCATGTTTTATAATCATTTTCTTAAACAAGATGTAAATGGTCATACCTCATACAGGATTATTAGTAAATATATAAAACTTAATCATATAAAAACAAAATTAAATGCTAGCATGGATATTTGAATTTTAACAAATCAACTGACATAGCAGACCAATAGGTAGAAATAATTGTTTTGCTAAAATAAACATAAAATTAATTTGGTGTACAATATCTATTTTACACAAACTACTAGTCTATATTATTATTTTGTGTTATGGAGTAATAACAACTAAAAGTATATTGCAAAAAAAATTCACTTAAATTAATAGACTGAATTATTCTGAATTCAAATCCCTCTATTTATTTAATATCTTTTCCTATTTAATTATTTTTTCATTTCTAAGATCAAATTGTAATGATCTCCATTAATCTGTGGAAGACTTTGTTTTACTAAAATGTTTTTAGTAAAAGAAATTAATTTCTTGGTATCAAATTGTTTTCTTACAATTATAGAAGAGCATTAGTAATAATTCCTGTCCTTGTTAATAAATAAACAATTTTTTATGCAGTACTGATATATTTATAAAATTGTCAATTACATTACTATAAATAGTGGTATATTTTTATTTATTAGGTCGTCTTATTTTTTCACATCTGTAATTAATTTTAGTTATAAACTTTTTTTTAAACAGATGGTGTCTAAATGTACTTCTTCAAGAATCCCTATGAATATAACTGTTTTTCTAATAGTCCAAATATCAAAACGATTGAAACTAACACTAATATTCTAATTATTCTCATTTAGAAATAATAATTCAGAAAAAAAACATATGTTGTTTTATCTTCACTTGCTAAATCAGAGACCTGTTGATTGATATTATGAATCTATTTTTTTTTATTTTCAAGATTGCCATCATTTTTATTGCTTCTAATAAATTTAGTAAAAATTAAAGCTAGATAGAAGTAAATCAACTAAATGTCAATAACTTCACTAAAAATAAAATTTCCAAATTTATTCTAAGAAATTTAGATATGATTATTAATTTTCCAGCCATTGTTTTCATCTATTCAATTTTTCTTTTAATTGAGTTAGATTTTTTTACTTTTAAACTTAAAACTTTATTACCATTGTAATATTTACATAAATATTTATATATAATTATTTTATAAGCTTTTTTTCAGTATATCATCTAATCTATTATTTATTTAAATATTATCTTTAGTTAATATTCTTTTTTATTCTTGTAAAAATATCTAAATATATTTTGACATTAAAAAATGTGTATTCCATATTATTAAAAAAACAATTTTTGCCAGATATTTCAGATTGCTGCAAAAAAAAAGCTTATTTCAAATTCTAAATCTTTACGTGTAAATAAATTCTAATTTGTACTACAATTTTCTATTATCATTTTCTATGAATCTACTTTTAATCATTTATTTTAAAGACAGTGCTATTGCATTTGGATATTTATTATTATGAGTTAAATTTCATAAACATATAGTTACTATCATTTTTATAGTTAAAAAAGATTAAATATGGAAACCTCAAAGACTATGAAATATCTAATAGGTTTTCATAAATTGTAGTTTTACAATTCTATCTTCTTTTTTACAACTTTTGATTTTCAAAATTTTTGTTAAGATTTTTTTAAGAAATAATTTTTATGCACAAAGTGTCAGCAATAAGATAAAATATGAGATCATATGTTGAATCATGTCTATCTTTTAAAAATGTTTATTATCCATAGTATTTTGTAACAAATACAAAAAAATATATATATATATACTAAAACTAAATAACTACTAACCAAATAAATCTACGCTCATCTATTTTTACCAATGTTTTTTTTTTTTTTAAATTAATGAACTTTTTATTAGCTATACAGTATAATATATATATACCATCTTTATTTAGAAATTTGATTTTGCCTGATATTTTAAAAAACTATTAATAATAATATTTTTTGACTGAAGGTGTGCAATGATGGTATATTATTAAATGTGATATTATTAGATGTGATATGATGACTATTTCTATCACCTATGAGTGAATGTTGAATATATAGAAAATTTTAAACTTTATTTAAACTTTTAAATACAAACAACTTGTTAGTAATAACACAAATAGACAACATACATTAATAATTACATAACATTGCACAGTGGCAGTATTCGCATAGAAGTCAAACTTGCACCTTTAGATTCTTAAATATTGAATTTGAGACAAATGCTCTGACCATCTGAGGTATTCTGGCCTTTAACAGAATAGCTCAGTGGATTAGCGACTGTCTTAAATTTGATATTCAAGCACCTGAAGAAGAGTGGAAAATAATACTACTCAAAACGTTGTGTAATTACTAACCTATGTTGTCTATTTGTGTGTTATTACTAACAAGTTGTTTGTGTCTGAAAAGTTTAAATAAAGTTTAAAATTTTCTATATACTCAACATTCACTCATAGATAATGGAAATAGTCCATCTTATCACATCTAATAATAATAACAATAATTTGTTATAAAATTCCTATCTTGTAGAACAATGGTCTGCAAAGTGGGTATGCATAACCAATAGCATACATGAGTCAATGCAATGGGATATTAAAACCAAACATTTAAATAAATTAAATTTGGAATCAGACTTTCATATCATTGCATCAGAAATCATCAAAACAGAATTTTCAGATATTATTAACATATACAACATGTAATAATAATTTGTCTAGTCATTATATAATGACATAAGGCTTATTTCTTATTTACAATAAATATCAAAATAGATTTATGCAATTTCAATGTTGCAGCAAGCAATATTTATTTTTTTCAGTCCTAAGAATATGTGATCAAAAAAGTTTAGTGACTACTGTGGTACAAAATATTAAACTAGTAGTCATCATCAATCATTATCAATCTACTGCAGGATGAAGGTCTTTCCAAGTTCAATCCATCTCCAATCTTTAGCTTCTCTTCTCCATATCACCCTTGCACACTTTCTTATTTTATCCATCCTTCTCACATGTGGTCTCTTTCTGGGTCTTTTAAAATCTCTTGGAATCCAGTGCAAGATTTCAATTTTCCATCTATTATCGTCTCTTCTAGCAATATATTCCACTTCAATCTTTTAATTTTTTCAATGAGGTGAGTAACACCTGTTTGTTCTTTTAGCCATATATTGCATGTTTGAACTCTTCTTGCTACACCCAACATCCATCTCTCCATAGTTTTTTGAGTGGTCTGAAGTCTTTGTATTGCTCTTTTATTAAGTATACAAGTCTCAGATCCATAAGTAATAATTGGTAAAACACATTTACTAAAAACCTTCCTGTTCAAAGACATAGGCATATTTCCTTTTAGTATCAAGTTATTTCTACTAAAAGCACTCCAACCAAGTTTAATTCTAAGATTAATTTCATCCATTATGTTTCTATCTGTATTAATAATTTGACCAAGGTATTTGTAACTGTTAACTTCTTCTAAGTCATCATCATCAATCTTTATTTTTATATTTTAAGAAAATCCATTAAACATTACTTTAGTCTTTTTAACATTTATCTTTAGTCCTACTTTTCCACTTTCATCTGATAACTTCTGCAACATTTCCTGCAGCTCTAATGCATTATTTGCAAAAACAACTATATCATCTGCAAAATATAAATGAATTAAATAATCTCCATTTACTTTCATTTCTTTAGCTTCTCATTTTAATCCACAAAATACTGCTTGCAGCACTGCTGTAAAATGTTTTGGATATATGGAGTCACCCTGTTTTATACTCTTGTCAAGGTTGACATTCCCTGTATCATTATGTAATCTAATTGTTGCTGTTGCACTTTTATAAATATTCTTTAAAATATGATCCAGGATGATCCAATGCTTTAATCACTGATGAAATGTTTATAGAATCAAATGCCTTTTCATAATCTACAAATCCAAAGCATAATGGCAACTCATATCTATTTGTCCTTTCTATAACTTCTCTCAATACCCAGATATAATCTATTGCACTAAACCCACTTTTACATCCAGCTTGTTCTCTTGGTTGGTGGAAATCCAATGTTCTCTGTAGATGAGTTGTAATTATCATGGTAAAAAATTTGTATAAAACTGATTAAAGGCTGATTGGTCTGTAATTTCTAATATCTTCTTTATCATCTTTTTGAAATATTAATAATAATACTGCATTCTTCCAATCATCTGGCACATCTATCATTTAAACATTTGGTATATAACTTTGCTAAAAAAAATTCTATTTCTTCACTTGCTTCTTTTGATATATCAATTATAATTCCATCATTACCTGGAGTCTTTCCTTTCTTCATAAATTTAATTGCATGTCTCACTTCTTCATTTAAAATTCTGGGCAATCTGGAAGATGTAATAGATATAGGAAGTACTTGTTCTTTATTACTATATGATTCTTGATAGAAATCTTCTACTCCTTTCATGATATTATCTCTCTTTTTAGAAATAGTTCCATCTTTTTTCTTTATTGCAGATATAAATTTCCTACCAATACCAAAATGCTGTTTTATGTTCTTGAGAATTTTATTCTCTTCTACAGTTTTTCTTGCTAGTTCACAATTATACTTTCTTATATCATTTTCAACTCTTTTCTGCACCATTTTACAAAATTCGAGATATTCAATCCTTTTTCATGCAACATTTTTGTATACCTTCATATTTCTTCTTTTCTTCAAAAATGGTCTAGTCTCAAGAAATTCTATTGGTTAATTGCTGCTTTTTCCTACCAGCTATCTTTGTTGCATTTTCTAAAAGTGTATCAGTTATTTTCATATTAATTTCATTCAAATCTGAATCATATTCAAAATCTACTAATACTTAAAACCAATTTGTAAGTTCTAATTTAAATTCATGAAAATGTTTCTGAAGATTAAAAATATCAACTTTAAATATTGTTTGTTCTAGTAATTTTTGTCTCTCTAGTTTTGCATTAACACGTATCTTACATCTTACTAAACGATGATCACTTCCTGTGTTAAATGTATTAAGAACATTACAATCTTGAAATATGTATTTTCTGTTAGTTAAAATATAATCTAATTCTGTTGTACCTTCATTTGGATGTTTCCATGTCCGGTTCCTTTTAACATTTTTCTCAAAAAAAGAATTCATAATGTAAAGTTTTTCTTTTCTGTAAATTCCACAAATCTATGTCCTCTCTCATTTCTATTACCCTAACCAAAATTACCTAGAGCACTTTCATTTTTCATTTGTTTACCAATTCTAGCATTAAATTCTCCCATAACAATTTAAAAATATTGTTTACTCTGATCAAAAGCCTTTTGTACATCCATATAAAAATCTTCTACTACTTCATCACTATGAGAAATTGTTGGAGCATAAACTAGAATTATCTACATTTGGCATCTGCTATTAAGTTGTATAACTAATCTTTCCACTCTGTCCAATGTACCATCAATCTTCACAATGTTTTTCTTCCACTTTTTATTTATAATGAATCCTACTCCACTTGTATTTTCAATATTTGTGCTTTTATAATAGAGTACATGTCCACTTTTTAAATCAATTGTTTCTTCACCTTTTCTTCTAACTTCACATACTCCAATAATGTCTCATTTAATATAAGACAGTTCTTCTAATTCTTGCAATCTTGCTTCACTTGAAAATGATCTGCAATTGTAAGTACCTAAATAAAAAGTCATTATCAAATGGCAGCTTGGGTCTGCAATCACAACATTCTTAGCACCCTCTGCCTTCAGCCACCAACTACTGCCTTGGTTCGTGACTTTACAGCCTCTTAGGAATAAAAACCATGATTTATTTTTGTCTGTCATAATTGTATATATCTATTGGAAAAGTATTTTATCATTTACACAAATATTCATTCTGCCTTATCAGGCAACTGAAACAAAAAACCATGGTGTTTCTTGATCTTAAACTCAGAGGTAAAAGCCAATAAAC
Source organism: Epiperipatus broadwayi (assembly GCA_028023455.1). Lineage (NCBI taxonomy): Eukaryota > Metazoa > Onychophora > Udeonychophora > Euonychophora > Peripatidae > Epiperipatus > Epiperipatus broadwayi. Next base: position 1,884,478 of record JAQFVV010006318.1, on the reverse strand, counting down.
TCACAACACTGGCTAATGCATGTTGGTGAGCAGCCTATCTATGTTACTTACTCTTATAGCTGTCTTTCACTAAAAAATACTTTAAGGTTGTTGATTGACTATTAAAAATCATGTTCTTATGTAAACATTTATTTTGAGAAAACTACAAAACATACACTTATATATATATATATATATATATATATATATATTAACCCTTCCAAGGGTCACTTCATTATTGGCCAAGTGAGGTAAAACTCTGAAAGTTTTAATCAGTCAATTGACAAACTCTTTGATAGAAATATTTTCATCTTTTAATATATATTAATTTTAGTTTCATTTTCAAAAAGTATATTAATTATTTGTAATGTTAGGAAAGTAAACGAATGTTTTTTCAAAAATATTGAACCTGATTGAAATCCGATTCAATGGTGTCATTACAAAAAAAAAAGAAATTTATTAAGCTTTTAATTTTCATTAAATGTAGAGTTTAAATTTGCAGTATTATTTAAAAAGAATGTGTGTATCGAAGTACGTGTTTATATGTAAAACGGATTTTTTAAAAATGTTTATCGATTTATTTTAAAATAGTTTTCGTATACCACCTGTTTTTAAATCCATTTGATTTAAAAACAAACTGGCTAGCTAATTGCATTCCTGTGGCTTTTATTTTAATTATTGTAACCAATTTTTATAGCGGAGATTTGATTTTTATGTTGTTGTTTTCATTTCGATAAACCCTGGGTGGAATTCTTAGATAGATTGAGTGGGAGATTAATATTTTCCCTGTCTCAGGCATAGAAATTGGACAACAAGTAAAGTGTTTTGCGGGAAATGGAGCAACGTATAAATAGCCCCAAAAATTTGGAGTGTCAGTTAATTCATTGTTCATGGATAGACAAGCTGTTCATCAAGTGAGAATTTATATCAGCATGGACATTTAATTTCTTAAAGGACATCAGCTGTGATTAAATACTTTTGCCTGCAACAAAATGAAAAATTCTATACTTGTTACCACCACCCGAATGGCTTGCTAACTCCACAAAAGATGAATCCCTGACTTCCAAGTTTGCTCCACTAATGCCTTGAACACCTAAAAGAAGCCGGAACCTCTCTACATCTATCTTGCTGCCTAAAGAACCTGAAAATGAACTTTAGTAAAAGTGCACACTCTACATGAACTTTGTTTTACCGAAAGGTAACTATTTTCGTTTTTATTCTTCCCAGGGTAAATTAATTCTCATTAAATCTCTGCACAATCTAATCATAAATATGTCTTCTTAAATCAATATAGCCTCATATCTAATATTTGCTGTGTTTTCCAATATTTTATAGTGTGTCTTGGAATCTTAGTTTTAAGCTTCCAATTTGCTTTCAGTTTTGTTTATTGGAGAGTGACGAATGAGTTTTATAGTTTATGCCTCGCTTTCATAAATGCTTTAGCAGTCTTGTATATATATATATGCTTACCTATAATTATTATATATGCTTACCTGTAATTATTTAGTATTCCATAATTAATTTGTAATTTTATGCTCTGGGTTGGCCCTAGTGCTTAACCTCCAAAAATCTTTTGGCTGACGACTTATTGTCTAATTTTCACAGGTCGAGATTTCGTTTCTAATATCTCTAAAAGTGGAGATTAGAATTGTGTTTTTCTTTGTAATTTTGGAAGTCATCAGCAGGAAGATAAAATTTATCCTTTCTTAAATTACAGGTGGGCAATACTTTCGTTCTGCTAGAGTATTTAAATTTTTGATATTTCATACTCATGTGCACTCTCCGATAGATTTCTTTTTGTAGTTATTATGTGTGCTTTAAATTTATCAGAGCGTGTACTCAGAATTTGTTTGTAAGTTTATTTTATTTTCTTTATTTTCTGGGGCAGACGTAACTGTTTTTTTAATCATTTACTTGTCTCTTATTGAGACCATTAATTATTAATTTTAAAGTAATTTTCACCAATCGTTTGGCTGGGATTCACCAGGTTTAATTGTTTCTTCGTTTCAATGATATTTTTCGATTGTTCTTGAGGTGGATCAATCACCGTTATTTTAAATGTAGTAATTGGTGCAGTTCATACCGATATAAGGACCTTCGAGATCTGACCATGCTTAGATCTCAGAATGCTCATCGGCACTGGGTTCTTTGATCTAGTTTAGGGGCATATAGTTTAAATATCTGAAAGTAAAAACCAATGTTTAGGTGAATCCTCTGCTGAATGAAATTTGCTTCCTCCCTTTTAAATTTGTTTATTAGAAGATCAGTCAGTCTGTCATAGCTTTGCCTTTAGTATGTCTGGTACACGCCTGAGTTAACCCCCATCTATTGTGTCATAAACTTATATTTAATAATTTATTTTCTCATTATAAAATTTATGAAATATGTTTAAACTTAATTTGGCTGACGTTTGTCTTTGTGCTTTTGTCTCAATTGTCTAAACAATTTAAGATCTCTTGTTTCTTCCTGAGTCTAGTCAGCACAAACCATCATCATCATCTATTCTGAACACAGTAAACAAATTTTCCAGACATGTAGTGGTCTGGTGGCGCCCTCTGTTTCAGATAGATTGAGTATCTGGTATAATATATTTTTATTTGTATTTTATAGAAATATTCAAAAGTGGAAAAATCAAAAAAAATATTATGAGCAAATTACAAGCAATGCAAACATCATTTATATCCCTCCCAGATTTATGTTACGAATTTTTTATGAATTTTTTAGCAAAATCTTAGTGTTTTTCTAAAAATAATTATATTTCCAGCATATTTTAACCAAAATACATTATAATATGTAGATAAATGCCAGAAAAATATTCTAAAACATTAATCTTTGTTTGAAATTCAATAAACAGTTTGGGGCAATCTAAATTCTTGACAGGATGTCAAAATTATTGCTATCGCTGGTTTCTTTTTCAATTTACAATCATGTAAAGTATACAATTTTTTAATAAAACCTTAGTACTTTCATAAAATAACTATATTTTCAGCAGATTTTATGAAAATAATGTATAATATTTACGAAAAATAATAAAAAAAAACACTCTAAAACATATATTTTCATTTTCAGCAGTGAAAAAATATTTATCGGAATCATCAGCCAATAAGCATCGAGAATGGATGGTCCAACCGATCAGCATTTGTCTTCTTCTTTTGTTAATTTAAAACACTCCTAGTATTGATTTTTTACTTGTAAAATAATTCAAGAGAGAGCAGCATCTTACAGGACTTCACTGTAGCTCAAAAAATGACCAATTTACAGTGATCCAAAGCCACTGACGCACCTGTGTGTTGAACCCCATTGGTCCACAAGAAGAGGGGAATGCATCTCACTATAGTCAGACCTATGGTCTTCAGGTAGGATGCTGTGAATGCTGTGATGAAGTACCTAACCTATGATCATATCTATGTCCAATGGGCTCGTTCTATGTTTACATATTAATTCTAGATACAATTTGGACTAGTTCATCCATATTTCACCCTCTTTTTTAATTCCATTATGCCTCAGTATTCAAATTCAGAAAGATATTTGCCTTCAGCTCTTCTCAGGGGTAAATTTACTCTAGATATAATTCATGCACCTCTATATAAGTTCTTATTAAAGATCTAGCCAATCATATTACTGTACTATTTTATAAAAATGAAGTGTGTTTATGCATATATATCCACTTGTAAGTTGATGAATGAATGTATAAAATATTTTGATAAACTAGAAACCAATGTAATTTAAATCAAGTTAACAATGTTTATTAATAATAAAATAAAAATTCAAAAACTTTTTAACATGATTAAAAAAATATAATTGTATAAATCAATAATGCCTTTCTACTATATCAATGATTAATATATTCACTATTCCAACCTTTAAGTCATGGTAGAAGTATAAAACAGAGCACTAATTATTTACAAAACAAAATAAAAAAAATATTTTATCAAATTGACTGTAAAACTAACTAATTTGTAAGATTATACAAGTATTTATATGATAGCCCATCATTTAATTCCAGTTGTTGACAATCCATCTATTTCAGGGACCCCCTATGTATGTACAATTCTCTAAAGTTGATAGGAAAGAGCATCTACACAGAAAATTGATCATGCATACCAGAAAATAAACAAATAATTGTTAGTTAATGATGAACAAATAAACCACAAACTCTGTCCTGTAGTAGTGAATGTACTTAATATGGAATAGAAAATAAATTCTTAACTCATTCCTTATAATAGTGATAATGATTAAATGTCAAGTCACTATGGAAGGTAAGCTGACCTAAAGTCTATTTAGCATAAAAAATATTTTGTCTAAAAATAATTTACCCCCTTCACTTTTTTTTTCAATCATAGGAGACTCTTCCAAGATATACACATTTAAGATTCTAAGTATGGAGATAAATAAACTAGAATTTTTATAAACATTTGAAAAAAATACATAATCAAAACATTCATCAGTTTATTTTAGTGAACGTCTGTGAATTTGGCAATAATGTTTTATGGATAGAGTCTATTTTCTTCAGGTCATCCTCCTTCAGTAAATCATTCATCACCCATGAGAATTCCTCAGCAACACACTTGAAATAATGTTGTTTCCATTCTCTGCAATTGCTTTCCTTCTGGATCCATCTAGATATTTCTTTTAGGACATTTGATATTTCTGTAGGCATTATATAGGCAAATAGATTACATCATCACACTTCTATGGTAGATCTGTAGCAATCCAGCCCTATGGCCATATTAATTTAACCAGAATAAATTGCATAACAGTTCATAATAGATTTCCTTTTTCTTAATTTATTATTTGTCATTTAATGGTTTATATAAGAAAAAAGTTATTTCATCATTTATATATATGCTAGCGATGTTTTACATCTTTTTTTCTCCATGTTCGAGTAATAATGCAGTTTTTTAAATGTTGATTTAAAATTAGTTGTTCTTTTTTCAAGTTACACAAATTTATCAAACTTTTCTTTGCTTGAATGTTGGCTATAATTTTGTGTAACAACAATTATACAGATAATCTGGAATGTTCGAACAAGTTGTCTGTCTTCTATTGGAATTGAACATTTGATATTTAAAGGTTGACTTTGTGCAGTTATTATATCATTTAAAAAAAAAAACAGAAGATGAAAATGAATTGGATCTGCTTTTATAGTGGGCTTAATTTTTGATGTATTGTATACTCACATTTTCATTTCCTTTTCCATTGCTTTATTTGTCTATTGTTGCATGTATTGTATTGATTGTAAATAAAATAAAATTACATAATAGGATTCTACTTTTATATTCCTTATTTGGTTACCTAGAGATGAGCTTGCCATTATGTCATCTCTATGTTTACCTAGTCTAAGTCTTTATTAGTGATGTAAAGCACATTGATTAATAACTCATTGTTGTTATACATATATAGAGGAAGGATTTATTTAAATGGTTTTTTTATTTCTCATTTAATAAGGTAAATTAGTTTATTGTGATATTTGTTGAATTTTGTAATTAATAAAGCAAACATTTGTCATATATATATATATATGTATGTTTACATAAAAAATGTATTACATATTTAACTACCTGTTAGCTAAGTTTATGTTTTAAATGGGTTTGCTTGGGTGGTGTGGATGGATAAAGGCTGGTCTTTATAGGATTGTAAGCTACCGTTACAATATATATATATATAATATTATTGTTCAAATAAATATAATTTTAAATTCCAAACAATATTATACAACTTTTTCTGCTTACATTTAACAAATGCTTTCAAGGAAAATACTTTCACTTTATTCCAGGATTCATTCATTACTAAAGTTTATAAAGGTGATTGAAATAGAATGGTTGTCTTTCAAACTGTCCCTTAAGTAGAATATTAAACCTTCCAATTGAACATATTTATGGGTTTGAATTATTTCTCTGCCTTTTTTTTTACATTCTATTATAAAATTTTCATATTCTTTTATTGACTCATATCATGTGGTTAAATAAATTGGCAATAGATTAACTAATTTTAAAAAAATCAAGCATTTCGAAAAAAACGGCAAAATTGATGTAGTCTATAAATTAAGCCAAATCATAACTCTGACAAACAGAAACACGAACACTAACTATATTATTAAAACTCATCCATGTATTTTACTGTGGTGAAATATATATATATATCTTTATAAATCTAAGATTTTCATCGGCTACAGATATAAATTAAATATTATCTGTGTACATTCATGTGTAATTTATATATTTCAATAAATTATACACGGATGTACTCGGATAATATTTTATTTATATATATCTTTGTCTTATCTTTTCATAATATCTTAAAGACTACACTGGCCACATCTCTTTAACCCTAATATGTTTATTCTTATCAAATAATAACTAATTGCTTTCATTAATAATTTTGATTAACATTTTTAAAAATATCTATATTAATCAATAAAATTACTGAAATTAGAGATATTTTACAGATCTGAATTTAAATACTGTACAGTGTTCTCTATATACTTTTACGTGTAATTCCTATATGATTTGAAAAAAAAAATGTTATTAAATCGTGTATATTATTTTTTAAAACAAATATATTCTATACATGCACTTATGCTATTTTACGTAATGTACCTTGTGTTTTACGACTCCAATTTATTTATAATTTGTTATAATTTATATTATTATGTGTTTGTGTAATAATTTTAATTTATATATATTTTTATCGCAAATTAATATTTTTAAATAGATAATATCCGTTAAATAAACATGTGAAATATTTAAAACAAAACAACATTAGTTAAAACAATAAATCACTTGTTGCCTTCCAATTTGATCTTTGAACTTCTTTTTATTTGTTTAAAATGAAACATAAGTGTTGATTTAATCTTTAACAATGCAGATTAGAAACTGTTAAATGTGTAATAACCTTCCAGATTTTAATTTTGGCTATTGATAGCTGTTGTATTGAGTAAAACAGTAATACACACTCACATATATATATCAAAACTTATAACTATGTTTACAATAAAATTCTGTTTATTAATATACTTTTATATTTATAATAATAAAAATAAAAATGTTATTTGAGTAAGTCATTTTTGATCTTTATATTTTTAAGTTTAATTACAATAATTTTATTCAAATAAATTTAATCACGGATTTATTTTTAATTAAAGGAAATATATAGATAAGATTTTGGCTATTTGAAAATTTCTTGGAATAAAATATTATTTAATAAGTTTTAAAAATGAATTATGTATTGCTACTAGTATTTGTTTCAGCAAAATTTTAAAGTATTATAAGATATTTCTTTAAAGGCAAGTCATGAAGCAGTGGCAATTTGAATATTATCTTAAGATAGTAGATTTTGTATGACATTTTTTTTTTTACATAAAACGCTTCACTGGATTGAATCTATGAAGTGTTATAGGGTTAGTGATAATATTAATCAGTTAAAGATAAATATTTTATTTTTAATAGTTTCGGTAATACTTAAATAATTTAAAATTACTATGGCGTGTAATCCATTGTAATTTCATATTACTTCAGTTTATTGTATAATAATTAAAGCTAATATAGTCGTATCAATATAACATATTTATTCCCATTAAATGAATTTTTATTGTCATTTTTACACAGTTTTTAACACGTGGCTTTATTTTTTTAAGTTTTAGTTGTGAATATTTAAAATCGGTAAACATTTTATTGTTTATATAATTAACTCTATTTAAAAATATAGCTATATACATACATGTCTCTATTAAAAAAATGAAAATTGTTAATTATCTTTATTTACTTTGCAAGAATTCCTCCAAGGTTAACAATTGTACAGTGGACTCTCCACATTTACTGCATCTTGATAAAAGACCTTTATCAAATATTATACATAGAGAATAATAGCTCCTGCTTTGTTTATTTACAATTCATCATCATCATCATTTTTGAAAATTAGTAATACACTGCAAGTTGTTTCTCCAATTTTAATTAGAATTTTTCAATCTATATCTTATGTTTTCCACAATCTACCAGAAAATTCCTTAATTATTTTATCCTTTCACATATGGTCTTTTTCTAGATTTTTTTACAACCCTATGGGGATTCAAATTAAAGTCCCAACTCTTCACCTATTATTATCTCATCTAGAAATATGTTCAGCCCAGATCCATTTTAATCTCTTAATTCTTTCAATAATATCATTGATACATATTTGTATTCTAACCCATAGACTCTTGTTATTCATAACATATATGTCTTCATACTTCATTGAATGATATAAAGTCTTCATACAGCTTTTTTGTTAACTATCCTGGTCTTATATCCAAAAGAAAAAAAATTGGTAAAATACATCTATTAAAAACTTTTATTTTCAATCACATAAAACATATATCAAGTTATTTTCATCAAAACTATTTCATCCAAGTTTAACAGTATAATTAATTTTGCCCTGCATGCTTCAATATGAATTAACAATCTGATTAAGTTCTTTGAAATTATTATTTTTTTCTAATTTAAGGTTATTTATTTTTATTTATTCTCCTGAAAAAATTTTTTAAAAATTACTTTAATTGTTTTAGTATCCTCATTTTTTCTTTATTTTATCTCATAATTCTTGTAACATATCCTGAAAATATAAAGCATATTTGTAAAAACATTTGCATCATTTGCAAAACCTAAATGATTTCAATAATCTCCATTTATTTTTATTTCCCTAACTTCCTATTTTAATTCTCAAAATACTTTTTGTAGACTGCTATAAAATGTTGTGAAAAAATAGAACAATTTTGTTATAAGCCCTTCTCATTTTTATGGTTGTTGCAAATTATAACATTATTCTGGTACATATCTTAATGATCAAAAACTCTAATCATCTTGGAGATGCTTATTAAATAAAATACTTTTTCATAATCTATACATTCAAAACTTAATGACAATTTATATTTATTTAGTCTTTCTATAACTTCTTTGAAAACTTGGCTGTTATTAAGATTGATTAAAATCCAAAGTTTCTAGAGAAGAGTTGTATTTATCTTGATGTGGATTTTGTATAAAATTGATGTCTTCAAAATCTAATATCTTCTTCATCATCTTTCTTAAATATCAATATTATTAATGCACTCTTTCAATCATCTGATAAATTTTTATCATTTACAGATTTGATATATAGCTTCTCCAATTAGTTTTATATTTCTTCACCAACATATCTATAATAATTTCATTATATCTTTAGCTCTTTTCTTTATCATGGATTTAGTTGCATCTCACACTTCGATCTTTAAAATATTCGACTTTAAAAGTTATAAGAATTGTAGAAAAGATTTTGTTTTCTTATTCTTTATTACTATATAATTCTTTATAGATGATGTCATCTTTATTATTTATAATAGTACCATTTTTTTCTTATTGTTAAAACAACTTTTTTACCAATAAAGGATGTACTTTTTTACACTTTTGAGGCTTTAATTTTTTTCTAGCCTTTATTTATTTTTATAGCTTTTCTTAGCAGCTTATTTATATTTTGCAATATTATTATTAATTCTTTTTGGTATCATTTTTAAAAAAAACTGTAGATATTTAAATCTTTTTAATGGATTATATTTTTCTAAAAATTAAATTCCTTATGTTTTTTATACAGTGATTGGTCTCAGAAGATAATTTACTGATAAATTATTACTTTTTATTGTCTCTTGCACTTTTAATTTACATTTATTGAAGTGTTTCTGAAGATCAAGGAATATCAGTTGTTAATAATGATTTTCTTAATAGTTTTTATCTCTGCAGTTTTAATTGATGACCACTTCCTGTGTTAAATCTATTAAGAACATTTCAATCTTGAAGAACATATATGTTAATCAAAATAGAATGGACTTATTTTCTAGCTTTATTTGGTTACTTGCATTTTATATTTGTTTAACATTTTACTTAAAGAAAGATTTTACAATATACAGTTTGTTTTCTTTAGGAAACTCCACAATTTCATGTCCTCTGTCATTTCTATCACCATAAGTAAGTTTATTCATACTATTTTCTTAAAATTGTTTGTCAATTCTAGAATTAACGTTTCCCAGGAAAAATTAAAAATGTTGTTCATCTGATCATTCTTATAAAAATTGTCTATTTCTTCATCACAATGAAAAAAGATTGAGATATAAATCTGCATTATCTCCATTTTAATCTTAATCAATCACACAACATTTATGCTTTTAATATTTCTGCCTTGTCAATTTTCACTCTTTAAGTCACTGATCTTGTAACATTTTCTTTTGGTTTCAGGAAATCCAACATTGTCATTTTTTAATTATAGGCAATTTCTTTTACAATTCATTCAATATTAAATGGCAGATTAGGATTGTAACTATATATAAATAAAATAGGATTGTAACTATATAAAAATAAAAACATTTAATACGCATATATATATATTGCCTCTTAAATCAAAAGTTTTTTAACATACACACACATATATATATATATATATAACTATATGTTATAATTCAAAAATTAATATGGTATGCATATATTTAATAAATAATAAAAATAAAGAATGCGTTGATGTTTAAAATCAAAAGAAAAAAAATAATAGTCTTATTTTTTATTTTTTATGGCAGTTTTTGTTAATTTATTTATCTTCTATTTATTGAATAATTAAATTAAAAAATTAAAACATTATTTAAAATAAAAAATAAAAACAAATTCATCACATTGTTGTGCACAATAACTACTATATAAAAACTTAAAAAGTGCTGGAAGCAATTTTTGTTTTTGACTTTTATCTTATTTAGCAGTATTGGTTTCTAATCTCTCCCATATTTAAATATAAAGCAATGCATATGTCAGTGAGAAATTTTAATGTTGTGTGTTAGAAAAATAATTCCAATTAAGCAGTATTAAAATAAAAAAATTGTACACATTTTTTACAAAAATGGTTGGTGTATATTAGTAAATGATAAAATGCAAACAATATAACATCAAAATGATATTAAATTGATTAAGCACATGGATCATGCTACTATTTTTTTTTATTTGCTCTTTTTGAGATTAAAGATAATTGATGCAGCAGTTGTCATAGTTCCACTGTATCACTAGTATTTTTTTTATTATTGTTGTTCTTAAAATGATATATTATTCTTAACTCATTAATTTTCACATTTGTTAGTAAACATGGCTTGTTTACTTCCAAAAAAAGCATTATCATAAAAAATATTAACATAGAATGTTTTTATAAGATAGATTTTTTTCATAATGGTTTTACTGATTTTTTTTATTTGAAAAAAAATCTGAAAATGTCAGTATCTTCTGTACAATGGCTAGTCCATTACATCATATCTAAGGTTTTACTCTATTGTTTAGAACAAAAAAAAATGCACAGAGGATGCTCACACAATATATCTGGAATTTTAAAAAAATCAATTTTTTGCTTGTTTACAAAATATTTTTGATCATTTTTACACATTAATTGGTTGATTATTATTTAGAACAAGAGAAAGTACAGATGTAAACTTTCAATTTATTCATTTATCTTTTATTTTTAGAAATAGAAATTAATAAACTTGACTTTAATATTAAGAAGGACAATTCACATTATCCATTACTTCATTATCTGTCAAAATTAATATAGTGTTAAAATCATTTCAAATATAATTATTATAAAGGAAATCTCACAATATAAAGCAGAATTTGATAGCTTTATGATAATTCTATCTGTTGTTAAAAAGCTTAAAAATAAAGTATTATTTGTCTGAAATTATGTTTACATTAATTAAATTGATAATATTAATGAAACATTTTTCTGATTTACAAGTCAGTTTTTAACTATTTAAATATGTCAAAATAATTTTTAAAAAAAATTAAACTTAAAAGAAATCAAATCCAACTTATTGAGTTTTAGTATAACATGAAGATTTCATAGTGAAATGAAACATTCACAATTTTTCAAAACCTCTCACCAGTTGTAACAAAAAAAAATGTCAGAAGTAAGGAGATATTAATAATAAAGCAAATTTTTATAGATTGACTTTTTAATACTATAATATTGGACTGTATAATAATAAAAATAACATATTAAAAGCTCTATAAAGGGTGCAATAAAACATCATAAATGTGAAAATATAATTAGTATTATAAAATAAAATAAAAAATTTAAATATTTTAAAATTGTTCATTTTAATTTTATTCATATAAGTTTTGATATATAAAATTTGAATGGTTTCCTACTAAATAATGCATTATAAAAAAAAATCAAATGTCCCATAAAATTAACATACAAAAAAAAAAAAAAAAACAAAGCTAAGAAAATATAAAAGTTTGCATAAACCAAAAATAAATAAACAATTTTAAATTTATTCATAAATTATGCATTTATGTATGTTAATTTTAAATTTAAAAATTTTTTTAAACATTTTCTAAATAATAAACATTAAGATATATTTATTATAATATTGTAGACAGGCAACTTTAGCCATGTCAAATATTACAAGCCTATAAATAAATAATGTTAGATTAGAGGACCAATATTTAAACTGCTCATATGTTTTAATAATAAAGCTTATTTAATTTATTTAAATATGTTTTTATTAAAGGATATTATAATGTCAAAACATTTTAAAATAATGTGAATATTGTAATTTGTTAAGAGTTGCAAAAGAGAAAAAAAAGTATAAAATACTGTAAATAATTTTTATTCTCTTTCCTCAGTAAATATTTACTAATTTTAATGCTTTTTTTTTTCTTTTCAGTAATGTTTTAAAATTAATGTTATCTATTAAAAGATAATAATTAAGAGAGGTAAATGAATAAATGTTTACAAGAAAAAAAAAGTCTCAACATTTTTGATAAATTTTGTTTTACTTAATTAGAGTTGTTTTCTCTCATAATTTCTCTCCAAAACAATAGCAATGTTTACCAAATCAAAATTAATTAAAGAACTATCTTATATTGACATTAAAAAAAATAAAGATATTTTTTTATGATTGGAATTTCAATGTTTTATTGTCATATTGTTTTGCAATTTTAATTTTGAAGGATAAAAATAATCTTTTATAAAAATAAACTAATTGGTTTGGTTAAATGTTATCAGTTTAGAGGGAAAATGTTATTGATTGGATACAGAATTGTTCCAAAAAATAATATTGGAATAGGGTAAATCAATAGACATAAGTGTCCTGTGAAGAACAGTCATTCTTGATTCAACTATTGAAAGAAACACTTGCAGTCTTTCTTTATTAAGCTGTTGAAAATATCAGTAGAAGCAATTTGTGCCAAATAAGTTCTTGAAAAAAATAAAAAATTCAGTTGAGAAAAAAACTTTTATAATGAAATTAAACAAAACTGTGTGATATGTTGTTTTTTTCTCTAGGCTGATAACCATAAGCTTCACCATGCAATTTGTACACTAGAAAAATGTAAATGAGAAGAATACACCTAGCTAAAACAATCCTGGTTTTTATCCAAAAGTATGACTTACTCTGTATCTATGTGCATTAGCCTGATCTGGAAATTAATAGATTAAAAAATGGGCATACTATTTTTTATAGAAATCTGAAAATGTTTTATTGCAAAAATGGAAACATTTAACTGTGTACATCCTGGAAATATGTGTTAATGGAAAGGCATAGAAAGAAATCCAACAAAAATAAAAACTGAAAAACATAATTAACAAAAATGAAAACAAAAGAAAAATAAATCTTTGTAAAAAGGTATTTTAATGTTCACATTATATTTACATTTACAGATAATTTTTTAATTAAGTAACAATTGGTAATAATTAGCATTTCTATCTTTTTTTTTTCTTGAAACATGGTTTTTGTCTTTTTTGAAATATTTTCCCTCAAAAATTTAATTATATAGAATCTTTTTATTTTCACAAAAAAAAAAAGAATGTCGGCTTAAATTAACTTATTTTTTCTTTAAAATGCTGTTTTTCAATTTTTATCATTAAGTGAATTTCATGTCATCTTAACCCCTATTTTCTTGAAAGTAGGTTAAATATTTAAGTAATACTTATACATTGATACAATAAAAATTAAAGCATTACTGGGGCAATTTATAATACACTTTTCCTTTAGTTCATGTTCCTTGTCTCTCTATATGGATCATATCTTCTTTTTAATTTCCCGTCCTCCCTTATTAATGACCATCACAATATTGTGTTATTTTCGCCTATCAAAATCATGACAATTATAAGCTTTTATTTTATATTAAGGCTTTTAATTTATATTGCTTTATTAACCAATGAAAATTAATAATAAAAATAATGTTTATTAGTAAAATGAAATAGCATGTATTAAAAAGAATAAGTATAAATTGAAATCATATATAAATTTAGTTGATCCACAACTTTTTAACCCAATGATCGGTATTATGCTTAAATACTTTTTTCAAATTATAAATTTGCAAATCAATTAACTTCTGAATTCCAGTTTTAGATTCCATAGAACTAATGACAGATATTGAGATAATATGGCCTAATAAAGCTCTATTTTTTTCTACATTGATAATGTTAATTGATTCTCTTATATGGCATAAAAAATCAGATTATTTGAGTATGTGGGAGCATTTTACATGTAATGTTTAAATCTCAAATTAGGTGGGTCTGTATTAACTAAATATTTTCATTACTGGATTTTTCTTATTTATATGCAAATATAAAACAACAAAAACATTTAGTACATAGTGCAGATAAAGGGTATTCTCTCAACAACATTCATCTATAACTTGAGTTGGTGCTCAAATGGATTGTGAACTAGAATATGAACATAAATGTAGAATTAATGCTATTGACTTAATTGATGCTGAGATAAAGTAATATACTTTTATAAAACTTTCAATCATAATTAATATTTATCCTTCAATAAAAGTAACTAATTCCATTTTACAATATAAATATAATGTAAGCCTTTATTCAGGGTAAGCTAAATACCAATAGTTTTGGCATTATTGCTTGGAACTAAAAATTTCTTATCATAATTTAATAAGTTAAATGCAATCTTAGCACTGTATTTTCATAAAAAATATTAAAAATGTTAAATACAACTTTATTACATTTTACACTGAATATCTTTGTATTCAATGTGCTTTAAAATTCACAATAATAAAGTATATTTTGCCGATAGAGGGATCTTCCAAACCATGACACATGATAGCAACTTTTATAAAGATAAGAGCAGCCTCTTATCTTTAACCTAAATGTCCATTTATATAGGCGAATCTGAAGCATCTTGATTTTAAAGAACATTGAATACAGGTTAGTGCCTGTTCAGACTATTTATATAAGTTCTCTAAGCACTCTATAAATTAATTACTACTGAATATTTTTCTAAAAGGCAATCATTATTTTCAAAATACTAACAAATGAAAACATGAAATTGTATGTTTAAGTGTGCATGTTTCAAAATACATTCAGCTGAATACTGTTAGATTTTCTGATTATTACTGAGTCTACATTTTTTATAAACCACACTTTTTAAATTATGACATTACATCCAGTGCAAACCAACTTTATTTATTTAGTTTTAAAAGTGTGATCATATATTCATGTTTTAAAAATATTGATGATACTATCAAATCTAAGGTAGCTCTAATATAAACATGTACTAATCTTATATTAATTCAATTTGTATTGAACATAATAATAGAAAATATAAAATGATAAAAGTATAGTTTATTAGTAATGTAGTCTAGGTGATAAACAGATAATCTAATAATATTTAGTAGAATGCATTTTCTATTTGTGAGTTATTACCATTTAATAAAGTTGTTCCATACAAAAAATGAATTAAGATTATATTTACTATTTTAAATGTTGTTTCTCAGTATACATTTTCAGTATTGTTTTTAATTTATTACACTTCAGTAACAGAATTACATTTACAATCATTTAATTGGGATCTAGTTTAAAGTTAAATTATCTGTATTATTTTGCACTTCATTACATTATTGTCATCATTATTTAATAAATCTTGTATACAGAAGAAGTAATTCACAATTCAGAAATCATCTCATTTTATCATAATCATTTGATTGGACTTATGTACAGATTTAGGTTACATGCAACCTTCCACTATGCTACTTCATTGCAGCTTATCAGTTATTACACAAATATTATTCTATAACTTTTCTTGGCTCAAAGTGAATGTTGTGTATGGCCACTACTCACTATATTAATAATAACTTACTGTTTTACTTTCTCATATCATTGATAATCCAAGACATGAATATTTATTAATGACATAAATGCTCATATGTCAAAGTCATATTTATAAATTATATTATTCGTATGAAATGACACTTGATAGAATTTCTCAAGAGTAATCAATCATTAATAATAATATAGCAAATTTCATAAGCATGACCAACATCATAACTTAGTAATATTTATTTATTCTTTGATTTATAATCCATTATTTTGTAAACCACAAAATATTAATAATCAAATCTAAATTATTTGAAATTGCACATTCTCCATTTGCACTGTAAATAAAATAACGTTAGGATAATTTAGATTAATTATATTTTCTTTTATTGCAATCTTACAAAGAAATTTTCTATGTTAATATTAATTTTGTAACTTATTTTCTTATTTAATTTTACATATGAGATTGTATTTAAACTATTAAGTATTACTTTTATGTATTAATTTACTAATATTGTTGGCTTCAATAAATATTAATTTAGCGTTATTTAAATTTATTCTCTTTATTACGATTATATCGGTCTTCTATCCATCATTTAATGTGGTTGTGTGGAGAATTTTTACTACATTTTTATTTTATATGTATTTTTAATTACAAGAAACAAGTTTATTTTGATATCAGCAAACTTATTTAACTGAATATGCAATGCTGATATTCTTGAAAGGAGTTTAAATATACAAGATTTAATCTCAAATAGTTAATTATTTTTATGTCACCAAATAACTTTTTCCCATAAATCATATAATGTGACCCAAGACAATATATGTTTTACAGAGGTAAAATTTATTTTTTTAGAAAACAAAAGTTCGCAGGGTAATATAAAATTATTAGGGTTAATGCAAGATGTTTTATCATGCATGGACATGAAGATAAATTATTTGCACATAAAATTAGAAAGTTTCTATAATTGTGAAAACTTAAGCTTTATTGGATTTTTGTAAAAAAAGAACTTGGTGGGCTATCTCATTTTACTATGGGTATAGAGATTTATAGAAAGTGTTTTTTTGGAGCAAAGCCAGATTAATTGCTCTTTACAGTATTAGCATTTACATTTATTTTGAGCATTTTTGTGGATTAAAATGTTTGCTTATTTTGGTACTCATTATTAAAAAATTTTAAAAATAAAACTTTATCTATTTATGTAGAATAAACTTCTTTTTAATTTTGTTGTTTAGGTTTTACAATAGATAGTTCAGTGGTTAAATCATTCATTGGAGCATATAACACAGTTAATTGTAAGAAATATTCATTCCTAATCCTAGAACAGTTTGAGTTTAATTTTATGGATATGGAGTTTTGGTATTTAACTTTTTTCTAATCAGTCTAAATCATATCTTAATCTGAATTTTATCAGAATATTTTATCAGAGTTCAACTGCATTGATTTCTATAATAATCACTCTATTCATATAACTTTTTGTGATAAGTCTCACTTTTATGTGGAAAGACTCTAAGCAATGCAAATAATTGAAAACTGCCAATAATTACAAGTTGTTGTGCAAGTTTTCAAGTTCCTTAATTCATTATTCTTCTAATCAAATTAATTAAACTATAATATAGACATAATGCATTTGATTTCACAATCGTTTTTAACCGATTTTGAAGCAAACATTTCCCCCCCCAGATTTTTAGCTTCAAAACATCAACAATTTACCCTAATAATTTAATTTTTAGTTCCATTAAAAAACTATAAAGACGTTTAGCATGCCATTTTTAACTTTAATATCAACAATTCGTACTTTATTTTTATATCTGTATTACCTACAAAGAAACATATATAGAAAAGTATTATTTTTTTTCAAATATACAAGTGATATACACATGTGTTTGCATATCATACCATTTACAAAAAAGAAGAAAATATATTAATAAATATAATTTTACATAAATACGGTATATGTTAAATTTAATTCATATAATTTTTTTTTATAAAAAGTATGATTTTTAATAGAATGATTGCTTTGCTGTTCGATATATATTTCTTAAGATTTATTTTTGTTTGATTATCAGTTTCTAAATCTCAGATCTCTTTGTCTATTAATTATTTTTCATATGCATGCATTTTCTAAATTTCATAATTCTGCTTCCCCAAAATGATGTATTTAAGGTAAAATTACAATTTTAATGTGTGTGTATATATATATTAATTAGAATATTTTGACACACTTTATAAACATAAAAGTTGAAAATATAACAAGAATATTTATGTATTTGTATAAATGAACTTCAGTTATGTTGTAAATATTAAACAATTAATTAGATCTGGCAATTGCAAATGGAAATCATACCATCTAATATTTGCATTTTTATCTGACTTATTTTTAAATTAAAAGTGGAGTCATATTATAAGAGTGAGAAGTCAAACAAAAGTATTTTATATATGTGAAAATTTACAAATGTCACTAAATCTATCACTTCATTTATTTTGTTGTAATATTTGATATAAATACAATTTAAAGACTTTATTTTGAACATTTTATAGCAATAGGTTTTTATTACACAGATACGCACACAATTTTGATATCTCAAATATCCTGCTGTGTTTTTTAAAGTATAATATAATGGTAAATAAAATAAATATATATGTAATAAAACAAACATTGTTTTGAAATACAGGCAGTTTTATACTTGGAACTTAAAAGTATAGGATATTTGAAATCAGACTTTCAAGAAACCTTCAAGTAACCACACTATCTCATACTACTGTGGAAGTTTTAAGAAACTGATATAGAAATAGGTAAGGTTATAAAAAATGTTATAACATTTATGAGTTTATAGTGTAATGGTCAGAATTGTATATTCATGTAACATGAACTAGGGTCCTGGCAAAATATACCAAGCCTGGATGCTAAGGGATATAGGAGCTGTTAAATCCAACCAAACTTCAACATATTTACTGGAGTTCCATGATTTAACACCTCACAAATAATGTTCCTGAGTTTCTCTACAAGTGTTACTTAGCCTGCAGCTCTTTTTCTAACAGGAAAAGGACTAAGACTTTAAATTTTATTATGCAATGCAACACAACTGTGTCAATAAACTAGTGATAATATAAATCTAATTAATAAATATGTAGAATCAATATTATAATCTTGACATATATTAGATGTATTTAATTAATAATTTGCTTGAATTGGAGTAGGGCAAAAATGATAATGGAGATAAGATAAATTTAAATAAGTTTAATTATAGTTGACAATAATTAACATAAAGCAAGACAGGTTATATTCTATTATTGATTAGAATATAGTTAATTCAATGTGATCCGAGACTACACAATTATCAAATTAATTAAATGTAATATATTGTCAGTGACTTCATTGAAATGAATTTAATAACCTTAATGCTTAGTGAATAGTTTATGTCTTTGAAAATTTAATATGCCAAATGATATACAATTCTCTTATCTTTGCTTTCCAAATGATGGAGGTTATGAGAATAACCAGAGACATATATTATCTACTATAGCATTAATATTGCTGATATTTAAGCCAAGTAAATTAAAATTTGAGAACAATCTTTAAACTTAAGAAGTGATGCAAATCAAGACTTATCACATCAGAGATTCTCAGGATTTTGGATAAAGTCATCAATGTGTATACTACATGGGAGGAACAGATTAAATGAGTGTGACATGTAATTCACTATAAGCAAATTACTAAACTTTATTAAGGATTTGGTCATGCAGATGAGAAGTTATTTCCACATATAAGATGTGCAGTTCATTTTGAACTGAGGGTCTTGCTAATGAATGAATTAATTTGAAACATACCAAGTTTGGAAATCAGATGGGCTAATCAAAAGTCCTTGGCTGTATCCCAGTTGCATATTTGTTCATACCTAAACAATTTGGCCCCTGGTTGTGACCTGTGTCGACTGTTACATGGGCAGCCCATAACTGGGTTAGTTATTGCCATTTGTCCATAAGGTTTAGCAAAATAGAGTTATATCTACACATATGACATTAGTCCACATCTGCAATGCACAAAGACAATATAACATTTATATTATAAATAATTATGTATGCCTTAAAATAAATAATGAATCATTGGACTGCTAACATAAACCAATTCATGAACTAAGCATTTAAAGTTAATGCAATAATAAAAGGACTGAATTGATAAACTAATAATCCCATCTAATAAATAATTAATCCACATCATCAATCAGATTTTTATCATCATCAACCACTATCAATCCACTGCAGGATGAAGGTCTCTCCAAGTTTAATCCATGTTCTCTGATCTTTAGCCTCTCTTCTCCACAACACCCCTGCACATTTTCTTATTTCATCCATCCATCTCACATGTGGTCTCTTTCTGGGTCTTTTACAATCTCTTGGAATCCAGTTTAAAATTTCAATTCTCCATCTATTATTATCTCTTCTAGCAATATGTCCAGCCCAACTCCATTTCAATCTTTTAATTTTTTCAATAAGGTCAGTAACACCTGTTTGTTGTCTTACCCATACATTGCGTTTTCGATTTTTTCTTGTAACTCCCAACATACATCTCTCCATACTCCTTTGAGTGTGCTGAAGTCTCTGTATTGCTCTTCTATTAAGTGTCCAAGTCTCAGATCCATAAGTAAGAACTGGTAAAACACATTTGTTAAAAACCATCCTTTTCAAACACAAAGGCATATTTCCTTTTAGTATCAAGTTATTTCTACCAAAAGCACTCCAACCAAGTTTAATTCTATGATTAATTTCCTCCATTATGTTTCCATCTGTATTAATAATCTGACCAAGGTATTTGTAACTGTTAACTTCTTCTAATTCTTCATAATCAATCTTTATTTTCATATTTTGAGCAAATCGATTAAACATTACTTTAGTCTTTTTAACATTTATCTTTAGTCCTACTTTTCTACTTTCATCTGCTAACTCCTGCAACATTTCCTGCACCTCTGAAGCATTATTTGCAAAAACAACTACATCATCTGTGAAATCTAAATGACTTAAATACTCTCCATTTACTTTCACTCCTTTAGTTTTCCATTTTAATCCACAAAATACTTCTTGTAGCACTGCTGTAAAGAGTTTTGGAGATATGGAGTCACCTTGTCTTACACCTTTCTCAATGTTGATTTTTCCGGTATCATTATGTAATCTAATTGTTGCTGTTGCATTTTTATAAATATTCTTTAAAATATGACAATATCCTGGATCTATACCTTGATAATCCAATGCTTTAATCACTGAAGAAATGTGTATAGAATCGAATGCCTTTTCATAATCTACAAATCCAAAACATAATGACAACTCATATTCGTTTGTCTTTTCTATGACTTCTCTCAATACCTGGATATGATCTATTGTACTAAAACCACTTTTAAATCCAGCTTGTTCTCTTGGTTGGTGGAAATCCAAAGTTCTCTGTAGACGAGTTGTAATTATCTTGGTAAAAATTTTATATAAAACTGATAAAAGGCTGATAGGTCTGTAATTTCTAATATCTTCTTTATCACCTTTTTTAAATATTAATATTATTACTGCATTCTTCCAATCTTCCGGTACATCTTTATCATTTAGACATTTGGTATATAACTTTGCTAAAATTGTTTCTATTTCTTCACTTGCTTCTTTTAATATATCAATTATAATTCCATCATTTCCTGGAGCCTTTCTTTTCTTCATACACTTAATTGCATGTGTCACTTCTTCATTTAAAATTCTGGGCAATTCGAAAGAAGTAATAGATATAGGAGGTACTTGTTCTTTATTACTATATAATTCTTGATAAAAATCTTCTACCAATTTCATGATGTCATCTCTCTTTTTAGTAATAATTCCATCTTTTTTTCTTATTGCAGACATAAATTTCCTACCAATACCAAAATGTTGTTTAACATTTTTGAAACCTTTATTTTCTTTTACAGCTTTCCTTGCTATTTCACAGTTATACTTTCTTATATCATTTTCAACTCTTTTCCGTACCATTTTACAAAATTTAAGATATTCAATTCTTTTTAATACATCATTTTTGTATATCTTCATATTCCTTCTTTTCTTCATAAATTCTCTAGTCTCAGTAGAAATTTTATTAGTCAATTGCTGCTTTTTTCTACCAGCTATGTTTGTTGCAGTTTTTAAAAGTGTATCAGTTATTTTCATATTAATTTCATTCAAATCTGAATCGTGTTCAAAATCTCCTAATACTTGAAACCTATTTGTAAGTTCTAATTTAAATTCATTAGAATGTTTCTGAAGATTAGGAATATCAACTGTAAATATTGTTTTTCTTAATAATTTTTGTCTCTCTAGTTTTACATTAACACGTAACTTACATCTTACTAATCGATGATCACTTCCTGTGTTAAATTTATTAAGAACATTACAATCTTGAAATATGTATTTTCTGTTAGTCAAAATATAATCCAATTCTGCTGTACCTTCATTCGGATGCTTCCATGTCCATTTCCTTTTAACATTTTTCTCAAAAATGAATTCATAATATAAAGTTTTTCTTTTTCTGCAAACTCCACAAGTCTATGTCCTCTCTTATTTCTATTACCTTAACCAAAATTACCTACAGCAATTTCATCTTTCCTTTGTCTACCAATTCTAGCATTAAAGTCTCCCATAACAATTTTAAAATGTTGTTTACTCTGATCAAAAGCCTTTTGTACATCCATATAAAAATTTTCTACTATTTCATCACTATGAGAACTTGTTGGGGCATAAACCTGAATTATCTGCATTTGGTATCTGCTATTAAGTTGTATAACTAATTTTGCCACTCTGTCTGATACACCATCAATCTCCACAATGTTGTTCTTCCACTTTTTATTTATAATGAATCCTACTCCACTTGTATTTCCAATATGTGTGCCTTTATAATAGAGTATATGTCCACTTTTTAAATCAATTGTTTCTTCTCCTTTTCTTCTAACTTCACAAAGTTCAATAATGTCCCATTTAATATAAGACACTTCTTCTTCTAATTCTTGCAATCTTCCTTCACTTGAAAGTTATCTGCAGTTGTAAGTACCTAAATAAAAAGTCATCATCAAATGGCAGCCTGGGTCCACAATCAGGGGATTCTTAGCACCCTCTGCCTTCGGCCACCAACCACTGCCTTGGTTGGTGACTTACAGCCTCCTGGGAATAAGGGCCATGCTTTATTTTTGTCTGTCATAATTGTATATATGTATGGGAAAAATATTTATCATTTACACAAACATTCATTCTGCCTTATCAGGCACTGAGAAGAAAGACCATGGTGTTTCTTGATCTTAAACTCAGAGGTAAAAAGCCAATAAACTCACCATGCTGGCTAATGCATGTTGGTGAGCAGCCCATCCATGTTCATATACTATATGAATAATCACATAGTAATAACAGCTGCAACAACAAGAACATATGGAGTGGGCATTAGGAATTTTCCCTGCTCAGTTCCTTTAAGCCCTCCAAGAGGAATCAAAGGGTCTCCTTTCAGTTAATAGCAAACTCCTTTAATTACAAAGTACAAAATACACCTTCATAACATATATTGTAATGGTCAGGAGGAGCCTACAACAGCAAAATCCCCATTAGTGTGACTTCAACCACTGCAACTCATTCCAACCCACATACTACTTCATTTTATTTAGGCTCACTTTGAACAAGTTTAGATGGATTATATTCATTTTTCTTTCTTACATCACTATCTTGAAAGCATCTATCATTCTTTTATAGGGGTTATCTTTGTTCAAATTTTCTGTTGGTATTATAAAAAATAAAACTATGATAGTATTTGTTGATAAAAGACAACAATGCATTATGTGAGATGATTCTATTGGACTGAATTTAGGCCATACTGCAAAGACATTTTTGTCATTTCTATACCAAAAGTAAATTTTGTTTTTTGACAAATGATTAAGATTGGCACATTACAAGTGTCTTTTTGAAAAGTACTCCCAAAAATATTTAGCAGTGGACTTGAAAATTTTTGTAAATTATTAGTTTGATGTCAGAAATCACATTTTTTTTTAATGTGGAAAACTTACTCTTTCAAAATCTGATGTAAGATTTTTTCATTAGATTGCTTTTTTGAAATAAATTTCTTTTATTTAAAACATCATCTAGACTAAAATTAACTGCTTTATAGTTATTTATATTTTGAATATTATCTTAAACAATAATTATTTTTCCAACTTCTTTTGAATCACTATTACTTATTTTTGATATATTCATGTTATGCTTAAAATGAGTTTCATTTATTACAGACTCCATTTCAAAGCCAGATAACTCTAATTTAGTAGATAAAGGAGCATGTTGTTCATGACCATAATCAATACCTTCAACTTTTTTCTCTTGACTTAATGCATGCATTCTTATAACAGATGGAGTAGGACAGCTTAAAAATGTATCAAATTCTCTATCAACTTTATTCTATTTTCAATTCTGGCAACTGTTTCTCAACTTTGTTCATCAAATGTTCTACCATCTTCTCTAATGTGACTAGATATAAGACACAAATGGTGTTGCTAATGGATAATGCTCTGTATTTTCAGAATACTCAACCCATCTTTTCTTTACATTAAAATCTGTTTCAATAGATAATTTTGTTTCATGAGGTGGCTGTCTTCTAAAGGAAGTGTCTTTCACATCATCATTCTCAAGCTTTTCCCTCTGATTCCAAACATCTTGGTCATCTTGGACCTGTTTTCTGGGTTGATATACGAACAGCTTTTGCTCTTGATAGCATCATATATTACCACTAGGAATCTCTTCTCCATTTGTTATGATCTCTGCTCCATTTGTTTAAATTTTTCCATCATTATATCTGATTGTCTTTCCATTTATTTTATATTACTACCATTATTTCTGACTGCCTTCCAAATTCCAGCATTATTTGAGACAGTATACTCTGTTTCATCTTTTTTTTCTGTGATAGTCTGTTCCTGTAGACAAATGATTTTATCAGGTTCTTTGAAAGTGATATCTGGGCTTTGTGTTTGAAATGATTAAAGTTCTTCCAGCTATCCACTAATATCTGTTTCCATATCCTTGATTCAATATATTTTTCCAGCTGTACTCTAATATCAGCTTCAATGTTCTTTGATTTACTATATGCACTAATATCCATTTCCAAGTTTTTTCTATTAATAATTCCTTTCTTTTATTTTTTAAAAATTATCCAATTCTCTGAACCATACTCTGATGAAGCGGTTGTTAATGGAGCTCCCCATTTCCCTCTATTTCTGAAATCCTGCTTTGCTGACATACTACAAGTTTCACATACATTGAAAAATCTGATTTTACTACTAACATTTTTCCCCTCTTTTTTTTTACATAAATATAAGTTAAGCTTTTAATATGGTTGAAAAATGTTTTTTTTCTTTCTTTGCTTTACCCTCATACAAATATAAAGCACTGGTGTCCAAAATGCCATAACAAAATCATATTAAAGCATAATTATAAATTTTTAAAAAAAAATTAAATTTGGACCATTTAATCTTAGGTGTTCATGGTTTAAGTTCAAGCCCACATTGGCAGTGCCATGCTGGTGGTGGTTGTAAGAAAGGATATTTTAATATGTTATTTTTCTTATTAAATAATTAATATATTCAGTTATTTAGTTTTATTTTTGGTTAAAATAAAGCAGATCAGAAAGAAAGTGTCAAATAAAGTGATCTAGATAAGAGATTGAGATTTAAAAATGTACACGTGCAAAAGAGTGTGAAAGAATAAGAACATTCATATAAACACAAAAACGCTTTTACACCTATTTGTAATGACTATAGATTGCCAGCTTTATTGTTTGTGTTATCTGTGTCTAAGATTATTTTTATAAAGGGTGTGCTTTGATGTAATAAAGCGTGATTATTAATTTTCTTGTAAAATCGCAATAGAACATCAACTTGTCAAACTCTGATTTTTTATCTTTTATCTCAAGATAAGATATGCAGGTGGTCAGTTTCTTTGACCAAAGATTGGCAATATAAATGAATAAAATG
Source organism: Epiperipatus broadwayi (assembly GCA_028023455.1). Classification (NCBI taxonomy): domain Eukaryota; kingdom Metazoa; phylum Onychophora; class Udeonychophora; order Euonychophora; family Peripatidae; genus Epiperipatus; species Epiperipatus broadwayi. Next base: position 1,858,402 of record JAQFVV010006318.1, on the reverse strand, counting down.
TTTAAAAGTCACTCAGTATTATTATTTCAGAGAGACAGACAGTCACTCAGTCATTATTATTAAAGAGAGATGTAACTCAGTATTATTAAACAGAGATATACCTCTCACTCAATTTTTTCCTCGTTATTAATGTTGAAAAAAAAAAGGAAAGTGGGCGATTTGATTTTTTTTTCACTCTTTAAAAATTGAAAAAGGGAAAAGAAGGAAAAGACTCTTGTATAAAGTCAAAATGGATGAAGATGTGCAGATATACAAGTAATTCCCAGCAATATTATTATTGGAAAAAGAAGGAAAATGGAACAAAATTGAATTTATAAGAAGTTATTCACAATTCTATGAAATGAGATTAACATATTTTTCTGAGTATAATACCATGACTCTGCATTGCTAAACCATTTTTTTCTGCTTCCTGATTAATACAGAATGAGTTAAAATCACTAATCTACTGTGGTCTCATATACCAATCAAATAATAACCAACAAAATGAAAGAGTTTGAAGCCAACCACACAAGCTATATGAAATGCTTCTTTTCTGGCTCCTGGTCTATTAAAGGCTCATTACCTTTGGATGAATGGAGAAGGGGAAGGAAGAGGAAAAGAAAATGTATAAAATCCATATATAGCCAAGTTTGAAGCCATGAATCAAATTTTTGTTAAAGTTTACCTCAGTCATCTAAAGTGTCTACAGCGATTATTTTTTTAAAAATGGGAGAGACAAGCAAATCCACCAGTACATACTTATTAAAAAGTATTTATAATAGCTTTTTTTTAAAATGGTAGAAGGAAGCCAATCAACAATAAATAATTTTAGAATTAAAGAAACAAGCAAGTCAATTGATTCATGTTTATCTTAACAGTATCTGCAATAACTTTCTTTTTTATGGAGCAAAGACAAGCAGTCTGAAAATTCAAACTCAGGACATTTATAAGAAGTGAAAGTGATCGGGTAACTATGAACTTTCTTTAACAGATTTTTATTCTTACTTATTAAAAGTAAACCTTAATTTACTGGTCAAAGCAATTTTTCTTTTGATACAGAAACATTAAAGACTTGTTTATCTATAGTTATTTGCAATATCACACAACATAGCACAAACATAGTTTAAATCTTTAAACTTAAATTTTTCATTATTTTTTATTATTTTTTTTATATTATATATTGTAATGTTGAAATGTTTTTTTTTAATTGTTCTTCAGTTGTTAATGATAATGAGCAACCTATAAATATATGCATTTATAATGTTTTTTTTTATTTTATCTTGTTGCATATTAAAATTGATATAATGTATTTTATTTTATTTTGCTAAAAGGTTGCAAAAATATTTTTATATATGTAATTTGTGGGTATACATTTTAAACATATATGTTAACATTACCGAATGTGTGCATGTGTAACTGCTTATACAAACATGTCAAGGAATAGGTTATATATAAATAGTTTAAATATGAGAAATTATAAAGCAAGGCTTACATATGAATGGAAGTGAAATAAAACACACAAGATACATATGAAATTTATTTTATGATATAATAAGTTAGGAAAGACTTAAGTAAGCATTCCATGAAATATATATTTTTTAAGCCATCTTATTTTAAAATATCCAGAAATGACAAACCTATATATTAAGTTTATTTGCTTGTGCTTATATAAATTTTTATATTAATTTTTGTATTGAATTAATGTAATAATAAGCCATTTATTTAATTATTGATTTGATTTTAAAGAAAGAAAGAAAGAGTAATAGTATTAATAAAATATAATTATATATATATATCTTAATTGGTTTTCCGAGTTCTTATTAAAAAAATATTGTTGTGTTTTTCTTGTCTTGATTCTATCATTTTAATTCATCATCATTGCTCGCAGTTATTAAGTATTATCATTCGTAAATATTGAGCAATCACTTGCAAATATTAAGCGCTCGCAAAATGTTAAGTAAACTAGAATGTTGATTTACTTTAAATATTTAAGGTGATAATAACCAAATTTTAATAATTATAGTTCAATAGTAGAAAAGCTAAAATTGGGTTGTGTCCATGAATTATGATCATCCTCATCAAAGATGGATATCGTATTATTGATTAAAATGTTTCAAATAATACTATACAAGAGTTATGATTGCCATCATCATCATTAATAAATTATAATCATTAAATCTAATGTTTAGCATAATTAATATATGTAGTAAATAAAGATTTATAGAAAGATGAATATCATGCATAGAGATTCATGATGATCATTCATCATCACTAGTATTATTAAATCCTAATCTTAACTATAAAAGTATTTTAGTAAATAACTATAAACTTATATAAATGCTAGTGAATGTAATATTTAAATCCCATTTTGACAAGGGATGATTTTAAAAAGTGCTTATGAGTTTATAAAGATTAATTTATTGTTGTGAGTTTATTAATAAGCTATGGCTAGTATCATCATCACTATTATTATCATTATTATTATGATATCACTATTATTATCATTCATCATTATTATCATCATCATTATCACCTTTATATTGTGATAAATAATCTAGTTAAAAGACCGTCAATATCAGTAATGGTCTTCACGATGCTTGTTTAGAAGCCATTAATAGGATTATACGTGTCTGTTCATCAATATACATAAAATGAGCTAGCAATGTCTATAAGAGTCTTTGATCTATAATATAAATTTTGGTAATATTGGGATCTTGTAATTTTATCGATATAGATAAAATGTAAGAATGTCATTTTTTTCATTAGTCATCCAAGTCATGTGTGATAAAAATGTACCGAATGAGTTTGAACTCAGTACACTCTAAACAGATATTTATCTAGATTTAAAACAATCTAGTGGCGCTCGTGGGAAAACACATATACTTAGCTAAACTGAATAAAGAGTGATATAATCCCTTTCCAACTTCATAATATTAACTTTATATAATATATATTTTATAAGTTGTCATGAATAGCACCAGTGTGTGCATGTGACCATGAATGGTCTTATATGGTTGGAAAGAAGAATAGGAAGGATTCTTTGTTAAAAGAACCTAGTATGGGAGATAAGCATAATGCACTCCAGGAATCTCAAAGTGGGTAATTTTATTCAGTTGCTATATTTAATATTCTTTTATTTGATGACAATGGCCAGTATGTTTTATTGTTCAAATGACATCCCCAATATTTAGATATTATTAAATCTTTAATGATGATAGTTTTAATTGTCATTGTTGTTATTTTATATGGAGAAATGAGATAACTTATTTATTTTATTACTAATGTGACAGAATTAATGTTTAGGATAGTTGCAATCGGGCTATAATGTTATATTTAATTAATTAGAAATAGACACCCAGATAGAGCATGATATGCATATATTCTTATTTATATGTTAGCATCATCCTTATTTAATTATAAATTGTATTTTGGCTAACACAGTGAATTCATTTCTCATTTAGTTTACTTGATTACAAATGATGAACCGCTGCAGCATATCATTATCCTGTTTAGTGTTTGGTTATTTAATTATGGCAACTATCATTTCATCACTCATCTATTTATCTATACTGTGACAATGTTTACTTGCTGTTACAAATGACAGATTAGATAAACATATATGTTAATAATAGATCATTTTCTATCAATTTATTATTATTTCTGTTACAAATGTCTTCATTCCGTTACAATATATATATATATATATATATATATATATATATATATATATATATATATATATATATATATATATATATATATATATATATATATATATATAAGGGACTGCATGACATTTAATTCGTGATTTTATATATACAAAGAATTTCAATACATAAATATATATTTTTGATGATAGATTTGATGATCTCTAGGGCAGATATCTCTTAAGCAGGTATGTGATTTTATGTAATACTGATTTAAATGAAAGAGTTAATTCTCTAATAAATATAATTAAAATAGATAATGACTTAAATCTCATGATCATGACCCACCAATGCCTAAATACCAGGTTTGAACATGCACAAAGAAGGAAGGCAATACTGGGTTGCTACAGTTATAAATAAATCCAGTGACGAGGTAGACTGGAATATTCTCACCTCTGTGAAGCCATATGCAAGTCTCTATGAAATAAATGCATCACAGTAGGAAGGAATGAGCATCTTCCCATGATCAATAATAAATTTCACCAACAGACAGGAATGATCCACTGCCCAATTGGTAATACAAATGAAGGTCTGATGGGTCTGAAATAGAAAAGAATATTCCCACCTTTGTGTGGAACATATTCATAAAAAGCAATCCAGCGGTTCTATATTCCAAAGTGGGGATATATGCTTGCCTGCTGAAGAAGTGCAATCAAATAAACATTAATTTCAACAACTCAGCAACGCTAAATTTATATAAGAAATATTATTTGGCCTTAAATTTAAATCTATATATAAATAAAACATGAATGAATGGTCATGCCATAAGATTATAATATGTGAATATATATTATATGAGGCTAAATCAGGGCTTACTTAGTTATTATATATTTAAAAAAAATTATAAAGAGATCACTCACTGTTCGATTAGAGATCTGCCATATAGGTCTTACATATATTAGGAATTATTGATATGACAGCCTACAATGATAATATATTAAATTGAATTAAAAGTTTTAGAGACTTAACTATCGTATCATCCAGTATACATATATATTTGTCAAATGAAAAGAAATTAAGTTTTAACTATTTACTTCCAACATTAAATTTTATTTTAAAACTAGAGGTTGTTTATAAATCACCTGTACACAGCATACACATATACTTATCCCTTCTAAAAAAAAATAAAGTTTGTTTTAAACATTTTAATACTCTATCTTCATTTTTAAATTTGAAAGTTTTATATAAACCATTGGCAATTGCATTAACCCCTTCTCTTATATTTACAATTAAGTGCACATTGCTATTTTAATATCCCATAATGTTATTTACGGTTTTTGGACATAACATGCACCATCTCTGGATCAATTTTGGTCACAATATTTTTATTTTAGGCTTATTTTATAGGAAATTTAAAATTTTAAATTTTAGCTCTAAAAACGTCCACATATGGCATTGTTTTGAAAAAAATCAATTTTCTTTGCTGCCTATTGGTGTATAGACCCATCTCTTTTATTTGATTGGTTGGCTGCAAACTTTGGAAAGTGTCCTGTAGGTGTTTCTAAATGACAAATTCAGAAACAAAACCAAATTGTTCTACATGTTTGTAATTGATTTTGAAGTAAATAAATATATTTATTGTAATTTTTTACATTCATAAATAAGATTTTACATTACTTTATCAAAATATAAAGTTTGATTCAAAAAATTTTAAATATTACAAGAAAAATAAGCTTGGGGAAATGATTGCTAATCAACACTAGTTGTTGACACCTAACAACTGTAATTTGAATATTAGACATTTCTAAATGACAAAGCCAGAAATGAAAATAAAATGTTTTACGCATTCGTAATTGATTTTAAAGTAAATAAATATATCTATCATAATTTTTTACATTCATAAATAAGATTTTATATTACTTTATTGAAATATAAAGTTTGGTTCGAAAAATTTTAAATTTTACAAGAAAAATAAGCATGCAGAAAGTAATCTCTGTTCAAGAAAAGTAAATAATCTTGACAGCTATAGAAGTGAATAATGACACACAGATTGGTTGAAATATAATTATTTTATTTTACTGCTGACTATTTTTTAAACATTTTTTCTTATATTTTTCTTCAGTTATATTCATTATTTTTAATTTTTCCTTACACTTAACCAATTTGAATCTAAAATTATTCAATTTTTAGAAGCTGAATTGAAACAATTCTGTGTATTTTAGATTAATATTTTAACAATAGAAACCGAATGGAAATGAAACTGACAAATAATATTGTTCTCAGATTTAAGTAGTGAACCAATACAAAAATGAGACAAAGGACTTACAAGTTGATGTTGGCAGTTAAAGGGTTAATGATTAAATGATATTTTTGAAAGAACCGATTTTAAATAAACAGTGATCATGTGATGTTTACTGATTTTAAATAGACAAGTTTAAAATTGCAAATAATATATTAGAATCAATTAAAGGAGGGATTTAAATATCTTGATTTGACAGAATTACTGGACTGTTATGTTACATATTTAGTCACAGAAATATATTTATAAAAATTTCCTCCTTCATTTGATTTTGATTCTTAAATAATAAGTCTAGCAAATTTAAGAAGGATTGAGTATATTATAATAATCAATCTTCCTTAATATGAACAAATAATTAAGCATGCATTATAATATGATAAGAAAATCATATTTTAATAACATCATAATAATATTTTATATAGTATTAAAAAACAGATTTTAAAGAATGGTTAATAAATAAATTGTGGAAACAAATAAAGCAGCATATTAAAGAGGTTTTAATTGTTTACCGGTAAATTTAAATTTATAAAGTTAAAATAATCACTATTTTACCATATTTTCAAAGGATTTTGAGAGACAATCAAACACTATGCTGAACTTCTTAGCATAGTTCATAGGTTTATGGAGTAGTGTTCTTGGCTGTTGGCTGGCTGGTCATTAGGTAAAATTATATACTGGGCTTTTTCTATTGATGGCAATGGCATAGTATATCAGCAATTTGGATAATTAATTGTAGGCAGAAACTTTATTAGGTACTTGTGTATTACCCTGAAGGCATATCACTCTAATCTTGCGATTTTTAAGATAACATCTCCAAGTGATCTGCGGACACATGTAATCACTAAAATGTGTCCGCAGATCACGTGAACATGGTAGGTTAAAAATCGCAAGATTAGACTGATATCCCTTCAGGGTAATACGTCATTGGTTGAATTATCCAGGTCACATTCTAAAAAATATTCAGAAATGAAAAATATCTGATGCAGGTCAGGCAAATACTAAAAAAAAAAAGTACATGCATGCGTCAAAATATTATTCTCAATTTTAAAATACAGCAGCGTGTAGCACTGGAATTGGCAAGGGGGGCCTCTGGATGTTTTTGTCGGGCCGCAGGCCCAGCGTACACATATATCAGACATTGTATTACTCTCATAGCTGTATGATATAATTCAGAAATTAAAAACTCTCATAGCTGTATGATATAATTCAGAAATTAAAAATAAAATTAAAACGTAATTCAATGTAAGTTTGAGAATTGTAGAAATACTAACAAATATTTTTTGTAAAGAAGTTTGAGAATTGTAGAAATATTAACAAAAACTTTTTGTAAATTTTAAATAAACACCTAAATAAAAAAGACGCGATCTAATGCAAATCTGGTATTAATGGCGCCGCACTTTTACATGCATTTGGTAATTTTAAAAACATACTGCATATTGCAAAATTGATTTAAAAAATTATTTCAAATTGCAAAATTGATTTAAAAAATTATTTCAAATTATTTACACATTAAAAATGTAATGTAGAAATATTAACAAAAAGTTTTTGTAAATTTAAAATAAACAAATAAAACACTTTACCCGAATTAATGCGAATTTGGCATTAATGGCATCCTTGTTATCACATGCATTTGGTAATGTATATTCCACATTTGTTTTAAAAAATTATTGAAAATTATTTACACATTAATCGTAATTCAATGTAAGTTTGAGAATTGTAGAAATATTAACAAATATTTTTTGTAAATAAGTTTGAGAATTGTAGAAATATTAACAAAAACTTTTTGTAAATTTTAAATAAACATCTAAATAAAAAAGATGCGATCTAATGCAAATCTGGTATTAATGGCGTCCAGAAAATGCTGCACTTTTACATGCATTTGGTAATTTTTAAAACGTACTGCATATTGCAAAATTGATTTAAAAAATTATTTCAAATTATTTACACATTAAGAACATAATGTAGAAATATTAACAAAAAGTTTTTGTAAATTTAAAATAAATAAAACACTTTACCCAAATTAATGCGAATCTGGCATTAATGGCGTCCTTGTTATCACATGCATTTGGTAATGTATATTCCAAATTTGTTTTAAAAAATTATTGAAAATTATTTACACATTAAACGTAATTGAATGTAAGTTCCAGAATTGTAGAAATATTAACTAAAAATTTTTGTAAATTTAAAATAAACAGATAAATAAAAAATACTTTACCGGAGAATAAATTATTTACACATTAAATGTAATTCAATGTAAGTTTCAGAATTGTAGAAATATTAACAAAAACTTTTTGTAAATTTAAAATAAACAGATAAATAAAAAACACTTTACCGGAGAATAAATTATTTACACATTAAACGTAATTCAATGTAAGTTTGATAATTGTAGAAATATTAACAAAAAACTTTTGTAAATTTAAAATAAACAGATAAATAAAACACTTTACCCGAATTAACAGCTCAAAAAAGTAACTGTGATGCCGTGGATAGCAAAATCGCAATAGACAGAAAAATCAAAAAATTTCCCAAACCTGTCTACGAATTTTAAATCTCGCGGGTGAAAAAAAAAATTGACTCTCTGATGGATTAATCACGCCAGTCACTTGCTTGCCATGACAACATAGTTATGCAAAAAACATCGATGTCTACCGGAAGGGAATTCGGTAAGTCAAAAACATCATCGGTTGAATTATACACAAGTACCCTTTATTAACCTAGCATTCTATAATGCCAGGAGATTCCATACTCAGCTTCTCAGAGATGATCAGAGAATTTTTTATGATCTACTAATGGTCATAATGTGACATAATTTAACAGCTTAAAAAAACTTTACAATAAGTTTACAAGAATGAAAACAAAGGTATCCAGGTTTTTCCAAATTGATTAACTAATTTCAAAAAAGAAAATTATTTGCTTACCATCTAAAAAAAACTTGCTGATTGTAATCTTGATCTAGTTTAATTTTAAAAAATTTACTAATTGCATTTTTAATTAAATTCAAAATGTCTTTGATTTTATCTGATCCTGCAGTAATTGCATGTTTCGTGACCTTTTTTTGCTAAATAATTACAAATTAGAATTTAATTTATACAATCTTTTGATCAACAATTGACTTTAAATAAGTATTTACATTTTCTTTGCTGACTTGAACCCTTCCCCTTACTATAGCATAAAAACATTAAATTTCATGATAGAATTACATTGCTTTTTGCATTTTTTAAAATTCCTTAGTTGTAACTTATGGCAACAATATATATACATAAAGCATATATATATATTGTACTGAGGTACATTGTTATCTAATTAATATTTTATAAATCTCGTTTTTTTTTTAAAATAAAGGTTGAAAGAATAAAGATTTAAAACTAAAGAGTAGGGTAGGGGGTTTTATTATTAAAGAAAAAATAAATAATAAATGCTTCAAAAGAGGATAAGATTTTTTTTTATTTAAAAAAGAAAAAAATCTTATGAAATAAAAAAATTATTTAATATTATTTTGATTAATTTGTAATAAAAAATAATAAAGAAATTTTGTTTTGTTTTACAATAAAACAATTAAATGTGTGCCTGTGTGTGTGAAAGTTTTAAAGAAAAAATAGAAGCCCAATCAAAGCGAAGCAAAGGCCAGTAATTTCACGAGACAATAGACACTGATGTTAATAAAAAATTTCCATTGTTTAAACGGTTTAAATATTTCAACATTTATTATTCTCATTTATTATTATTTATTATTACATTTTTAAAGATTTTTCTTGAAGCAACTGATATAACAATTATATAAATTATGTCTCCCGATACAATGCACTGTTAAATCACCACATTGTACAATCAACTGGAGCTTTCTTAGTTTGGCAGGAACTATGTTCGAATAAAGCAAGTAAAGTAGCGAAATGTGTGTATGCTGGAAAATCCACAAAAGTTTATATAAGATCACAGGATCCAAAGGAGATTTTTTGGAAGTTAGTGCTAACCAGTCATAAGTAATTTTAAAGAATCTATATTGTGCTGTGTACATCATTTACAAATTCATAAATCCTAAGTAACTTTGTTTTAATATGCTTTCATTCTTGATTTCCTTTAAAGATAAACAATAAACTGTGCTAAATAAAACTTTAAATTTTTTAAAATAATATTTGAAAAATTCAAACAATATCGGCTTCTATATTTAATTATATTTAAAGACATTGTGTGTATGAATGTGTGAAAATTTTAAGTTAATGCATTGTATATATTTTATTTATAATAGTAATGTATTAAAAAACATTTATCTAAAATTAACAGACTGTGCATCTTTAAATTAGAAAACAAAAACGATTGTTTTTTTTTTCTTTAAAAAAAGGAAATATTTAAATAGTCTTTTAAAATATTTATATTTATGTTTTAACACACACAGTTATACAGAGTAATATTTTAATAAAGTGGAAAGGGAAAAATTTAATCATAAAATAAGAAATAATTAATTTAAAAATAAAAGGATAGAGAAATCATATTTTTAAAAGTAAGGATTTGTTGTGTAAAGACATAAATTGTTTTCTCATTCAGTACATTGTTATTTTTTTTAAAAAATAGAAATATTTTCTAGGGTGGAGTTGTTATTCTCTTAAAAGGTGGTTAAAATCCATTAAGCTAGCTGGAGCCTCAGGTACTGGATTTAATGCTAAACAGATAAGCATGTTAATTATGAATGTAATTAGCTGGCACCTAAGAGGTTTTACCTTAAAAATAAAGTGTTTGTTTGTTTGGTATGGGTTTATGTTATTGGTAGTTAGCTGCCAATGATATTTTACACTCTACCTGAGGACCAAGCATCTTTAAATATTGGGTAGTTTAAAAAGAGGAAAGTATTTCAGATTTCTATTTGTTGTTTTTAGTTCAGATAATTAAGGTGGGCGGTTCATTTGGCGCACCAACATGGCCTGAAACTAGATGTTTCAAGTGGTAGAACCGATGTAAGTTGTAGTTGGATGGTCATTTGGCACATTAATGTAGCACCAACATAAGTTGTAGTTGGACGTTTATTTGGTGCATTAACATGGCCTGAAACTAATTGTTTCAAGTGATAGGACTAACGTAAGTTGTAGTTGGATGGTCATTTCGTGCATTAACATAGGACCAACATAAGTTGTTGTTGGACATTTATGTGGCATATTAACGAGGCCTGAAAATAGTCATTGCCAATGGTAGGTGCATCGATGTGGCCTGAAACTGGTTGTTTCAAATGTAGGAACAACCTAAGTTGTGGTTAGACATTTTCTAAATGGAGTGGTCAAAGTTGGCCATTAATATATAGGTGATAGTTAGTGAAAGAGAGGTTAGAATACATGATAGTAGTGTGTTTTTTTTTTGAGCTGGTCAGATTAGCATAACTATTAAAGGTGATTTTTATATGCCATTATATAATGTGGAAGCATAATCCTTAAGAAAAAAAATAAGGGACTCTCTGAATGAATGAGAGTAGTCATACATGAGGTGTAAAGGTAGAACTAGAGGAGTGAAGGTTGGTTGTATATACGTTTTGAAATAGAATTTTTTATTTAAATAAAGCTAAATATGATTAGTCATAAAATGAAAGAAAGCGATAGTGATGGAAGGGCAATGCTTGAAGTAAGCCTGATATTCTTTAAAAATCCACGTATAGTAGAGCAAAGTGAATTTCAAATGTTAATAAATATGATGAAGAAAATGCATGAAGATATGAATCAAAATCATCAAATAATGAAGCAGGAAGTTAGTGAGCTTAGGACAGAGATAAAAGAAATGAGACGGGAATTAATGGGAAGAATGGACATAAGCCAGGAAGCTGTAGAAGTAATGAGGAAAGATGTAGATGAAGAAAAGTCTGAGATTTTAGAATTAAAAGGAGACATGGAAAAAGTAAGGGAGGAGTTAAACAGTGAGGAAGTGAATCAGTTAGAAGTGAGAGTAGTACAAGTAGAAGGGATATGTCAGGAATTAGTAAATAGCCAGAGAATGGTGCAACGGGAAATAGTGGAACTAAAAATAGAGAGCACGAAAGAAAGTAATGACAAGGAATTAGGAAATTCTGAGAAAATAATAGAGAGCAAGGAGGATAAAAAGGTTGAATTAAAAGAGATATATAGTAGTATAATTGAGGAAATAGGGCAGAAAGTAAAACAGATAGAACAGAAATGTGAAAAGTTCAGTTTTAATGATAAGCAAGATGTACGGATGGGTAAATTTATGGAAAAACAATTTACTGTTTCGATATTTAAAGCAGAAGTAGGAGAAAACCCATTGAAACATTTAGAGAGCTTAAGTAATTTATTTCATTTTAAAAATTTGCCAAAGGAAGATAAAGTTATGGTGGTGAGTAGTTACCTCCAAGAGACAGCAGGTGATTGGTGGCATACCTTAGGCAATAAACCATGGGTGTTTGCAGAATTTAGACATTTGATGCTAAGAGTATTTTGAAATGAAGCCAGGCAAGATGGGATCATGTACAAAATATCCCAGGAAAGATATTTGAATGCTCATGGAGAAAACCATGTGTAGTTCTTTTACTGGCAAATATCAAAGCTCACAGCATTAATGGCATTTCCTATGTCAGATGGTCAGATGATCAGAGTATTACGAAATAACATGCTGCCAAATATACAACATTTAATGTTGAGCAAAGAGGGATGATGAGTAGAAGAAATGGCCGAATTTTTAATTCAGGTGGATTACAGTAACTTACCTCATGAGCCTCCAGATTGATATAGAAGAGGAGATGGGCAGAATGATTTATTTGGCAGAAAGAAAGAGCCACCTGATCAATCGTAAAATAAAAATATAATGGGATGGAAAGTATAGTGAATAAATATGATGACACGGTTATAGGAAGACAAATTGTAATTAAATATAGTAATGGGAAGCAATATAATATTTATAAATTTAAATTTTGAAACTAAAATGCTCAGAATGATATTTTAGTTTAGGGGAAGGATGGAGATAATGTACCGAGGTACATGGTTATCTAATTAATATTTTATAAATCTCATTTTTTAAAAAAATAAAAGTTGAAAGAATAAAGATTTAAAACTAAAGAGTAGGGTAGGGGGTTTTATTATTAAAGAGAAAATAAATAATAAATACTTTAAAAGAGGATAAGATTTTTTTTATTTAAAAAAGAAAAAAATCTTATGAAATAAAAAAATTATTTAATATTATTTTGATTAATTTGTAATAAAAATTAATAAAGAAATTTCATTTTGTTTTACAATAAAACAATTAAATGTGTGTGTGTGTGTGAACGTTTTAAAGAAAAAAAATAGAAGCCCAATCAAAGCGAAGCAAAGGCCAGTAATTTTATGAGACAATAGACACTGATAATAATAAAAAATTTCGCTTGTTTAAACGGTTTAAATATTTCAACATTTATTATTCTCATTTATTATTATTATTTGTTATTACATTTTAAAGATTTTTCTTGAAGCAACAGATATAACAATTATATAAATTGTTATGTCTCCTGATACAATGCACTGTTAAATCACCATGTTGTACAATCAACTGGAGCTTTCTTAGTTCGGAAGGAACCATGTTCGAATAAAGCAAGTAAAGTAGCAGAGTGTGTGTATGCTGGAAAATCCACGAAAGTTTATATAAGATCACAGGATCCAAAGGAGATTTGTTGGAAGTTAGTGCTAACCGGTCATAAGTAATTTTGAAGAATCTACATTACTGTGTACGGCATTTCCAAATTCATAAATCCTAGGTAACTTTTGTTTTAATATGCTTTCATTCTTGATTTCCTTTAAAGATAAACAATAAACTGTGCTAAATAAAACTTTAAACTTTTTTTAAAATAATATTTGGAAAATTCAAACAATATCGGCTTCTATCTTTAATTATATTTAAAGACATTGTGTGTACGAATGTGTGAATTTTAAGTTAATGCATTGTATACATTTTATTTATAATAGTGATGTATTAAAAAACATTTATCTAAAATGAACAGAGTGTGCGTCTTTAAATTATAAAACAAAACAATTGGTTTTTTTTCTTTAAAAAAAAGGAAATATTTAAATTGTCTTTTAAAATATTTATGTTTATGTTTTAACACACACACAGTTATACAGAGTAATATTTTAATAAAGTGGAAAGGGAAAAATTTAATCATTAAATAATAAATGATTAATTTAAAAGTAAAAGGATAGGGAAATCATAATTTTAAAAGTAAGGATTTGTTGTGTAAAGACGTAAATTGTTTTCTTATTCAGTACATTGTTATTTTTTTTAAAAATATAAATATTTTCTAGGGCGGAGTTGTTATTCTCTTAAAAGGAAGGTAAAATTCATTGAGCTAGCTGGAGGCTCAGATACTGGATTTAGTGCTAAACAGATAAACACATTAATTACAAATGTAATTAGCTGGCACCTAAAAGGTTTTACCTTAAAAATAAATAAAGTGTTTGCTTGGTTGGTATTTGTCCAGTAGACAAGTGTTTATGTTATTGGTAGTTAGCTGCCAATGATATTTTACACTCTACCTGAGGACCAAACACCTTTAAATATTGGGTAGTTTAAAAAAGAGGAAAAGTATTTCAGATTTCTATTTGTTGTTTTTAGTTCAGATAATTAAGGTGGGCAGTTCAATATATATATATGACACTTCAGTATCTACAGCTATAATTCCTTTATTATGTAAAATAACCTTTAAAAATCATATTTTAAATTTATAGTATTGACAAACCAGAATAATTATTTATTAAGGACTAAATTTCAAGCCAATTTGGATCATTATAAGGATTACTAGTTAACCAAATGTTATTACTATTTAATCTAATTTCAAAACAGCACGTCTGGTTTGGATAAATAAAGATTCTAAATTTGTTAAATCAAAGCTACAAATGATAATATCTTTGCATGAACTTACTATAATTAATACACCCATTGGTTTGAGTGGCATTTGGCATATACATAAGAAAATAAAATCATAATAAACAAAACTTATACATCAGCATAGACATTACTGCAAGTATTAAAGTAAAGATAGGTTTCAATTAATAGAATAATCATTAATTTTATATTTTAGTTTATGAAATATTAAAGGTTTTACAGATATTAAAATTACAGAAAGTAGGACAAGTATCAATTGTCAACTTTACAATTTAAATAGATACAAAATTGTGGAGATTAAAATTTACTTTGAACATTCAGTTAGATTCATATAATAGCTATAGCTTTAGATTTAGGTATTAAAGTTAAAGCCTTTTGTAGTTGCATTAGGCATTTTACCTTTGACTCATTGGTGGAAACATGTTTGTTGGTATTGTCATTTCTTGATGGCAGGAATGGCAGCAATAATTAATCTTGGGATAGGCAGCACATCTCTCTAAGGGAGAATATCAGCTCAGCAGGTCTGTTACAGGAAGATTTTCCATCATTATAGTAGCTGAGTGTCTTCAGCATGTAGAATGAAGATGGATATCACCATTCTCTGAGTTTGGAGAATAGAAATGCCTGCCTCTCCTACTCAGATATAATTGGCATGGATTCTGTTAGCAAATGCTTACAAAATTTGGCAGTGTATCTAAATAAAAAAGAAAATGGTCTATATATACTTGCATTCCATTGAATTATATATTTTAATAACAAATTTTCCCTCCAGAAAATAAGCCATTAGCACATTATGTTTTATAATTTTAAGAACTAAAATAACTCCTGTCTTTTGTATATTTCTCAAACAGGATGTTTTTAAGAATTTACCTTTTATTTTCATATATGATTTTAATACATTAAAGATCAGCCTGTCAAGCTATTATGCATATGCTTTTTACAAGTGTTAATAATAAATGAATACTTTGACTAAATAGTGTATCTTGTGTTGGAAGTCAAAGTATTCATTTATTATTAACACTCGTAAAAAGCGTATGCACAATAGCTTGACAGGCTGATCTTTAATGTATTACAATTTATAAACATGTGCTATATAAAATAAATGCTTATTTACATATATGATTTTAAATATTTGAAAACCAGGCACTCTTCACAAACCTGGGAGCTTAATTGTAAGTATAGAGGATTAGCATCAGCATGGGATTTGAGTTTTCATCATCAGATTTTCAATGATATGGATGGCTGAAAAGTTGGAGGTTGCAGTGGATTGAAGCCTGTCCATTAAAGTGTGAAGATTTGCTATCTTAATATAAAGTGAGCATTGATTATATATGTGTGTGAGAGATGATAATCTGGACCAACTGATGAGTGCTGGTTTAGCATGAAATACGTATATTGGTGATTATTAATCTTTTCTACATGTGTGTGGTCATGTGTATCAGTTGTATGAGATACTGTGGATAGTTGAAGGGTGCTTGAATATATGATTTTAGTAATTTACAAAGTTATTTAAATGTTTATCTTAGCAATAAAATATGTTTTGACAAACACCCATCGTTTTAATAACTTTTAACATCAATTAACATGCCATTCCAACTTAAATTCCAATCATGTGCTATTATTTTCGAGATTATTCTACAAATAAGTCTTAGAAAATATTGTAAATTACAAAATAACAAGATACATTATATATATATTACAGTTGTGTAATATATATATATATATATATATTACAGTTGTGTAATATACACATTTATACCTGCGATTTTAACAGATTGAGTTATAAATTGAATCATAAATTATACATTACTTTTAATAAAGGTATTTCTGCAATCTGTATATAAAAGTTAGGTTATAGATGTTAACACACACACATATATATGATCATACCTATATACCCATATAGGCTTCTCTTGAGATACTATTAAGGTTTAAACCTGGCAAGGAGTGGGTTGCAGGATGAAACAGATATGGCCGGGTGAATATTCTGTTTCAATAGTGGTAGAATAAAAGATAAATATAAAAAAAAATTATTAACAACAGAAGATTGAACAAGAAAATAATACATATTATATGATTTAAAAATAAAAAGAATATATTTTTAATAAATGGATCAATGTTAATCAATATATATATATATATGCAAAGATAAATCATAAGTATTTTATTAATTTGAGAATAATAAAATTAGTTTATATTGATTTAATTTATAAGAAAAAAACAATAATTAAGGGATATTAAAAAATAAAAAATAAAATAAATATATATTTAAATTAATGTTTGTTTGGTGAATATATATACAGGCAGGAATACACGGGTATAATCTATATGTATATATTTTACTTTATATATTTCAATTTAATATTGCATATGTTTTTATATTATCTGGATTACTTATTTTATTTTATTTTATTTGGTTTTAATTCCATTTTATCACATTTAATTTATTTTAGTTTTATTTTATTGTATTTTGTGATATTTTAAATCATTTTTTATATAATTTTTTTTAATTTTATTGATTGCATTTGTTTATTAAAAATTTTTATACTTATTTTATTTATCATTATATAATAGCTTTGAGGAAAACTGCAGGGCAATTGAAATATTTTATTGTGTTTTTATATATATAGTAAAAAAATTGTTATAAAGTGCTCAAAGTAAAGGGTTCAAATTGTATTTATATATGTAAAAACTTGTTTATCTTTGATAAATATTTAGGAACTTATCCATAATTCTTAATGAAAGAAAGTTGTTTACTTGTGAAAAATACTTAAGGAGTTATGATTGTCCAGTTTTCACATATATGGAATATATGTGTCTGATTTTCGAATCATAATATTAAGAGTATTAAGCTGATAGTAATTTCACTTTAATTTAAAAAGAAATTATTCAAAAATATTATTTTTATTATTTGTGTGCAGAGCACACACAGACACACACACACACACATATATATATATATTAATTTCAGATAGGGTAATTTCACTTTTCAATTTTTGTTCTTTCAATGGCTGAAGTTTATCTAGATAAACTAACCAAAGTTTTAACCCATTATATTTTCGAAGTTTATGTACATATCATTGTGATTTTAGTATAATTTTCATTCTCATTTTTTAAAATGTCCATATTTCCCCAAATATACATATATTGTAACAGCATTAATTTAAGGGTTTTTTTTTACATGGCACACATCATTGGTCATGACAAGTTTGTAAAAGTATAAATGAGCTAACCAAAATTAATAGGGTGACACAAATTAAGCAAGCCAAATCTATAACAAAATAAAATTGAGCAATAATTTTATCTAAGTCCTATGAGTAGAGTAAGCTAAAATCTATACTGAAATAAAGTTAAAAATCTTATTAATAATATTTATTTATTAAACAAATGATAACTTAACTAGATGCCAAAATTGCAATGAATAAAATAAATAATAATTTATTTAAAATTCATAACAAAATATATTAAGTAATAGTTTATGCTAGAATTAACTTACAAAATCATCTTTTTTATTATTATGTACTAAAATTTGCAATAGAGTTAAATGATATATTTATAATGTTTGTATCAATAATTTATTGACTAACTTCTTATGTTTGAATACTACCAATTGATGTCAATGAAAATATTAGGTTCACTTAAGATAAGTGTAAAATCTATATTATTTTGACTAATTAAATTTTAAATGTTATGATTACATAGACTTGAAATTATTATTGTCACATCATGGATCTACCAAATCAAATAAAACAATTAATTCAAGTTTAATTAATAAAGCAATAATTTTATTTACAAAATAAAAAATAACATATTATTTAATATGTTTAATAGTTTGAAATTTTTTTTTCTAAAATGTTCTACATGTTTTAACTATAATATAATGCTAAAATATTGTACATATTCACCACAAAAAATATTTATTTCTTTTCTTCAATAACCAATATATATACTAAATATATATGTAAAAAATGTTAATCTATTTAAGTTAAATTAATGATCAATTTTATTACAAATGAGATAATTGATTTATTATAATTGTTATTGTATGAACATATGTATCACGTTTCCCAAATAGTAATTAGTTTTTTACCTTATATATATATATTTCAGTTTTATATTTATGATTGCCTATAAACCAATGAAAACAATTCATTAAGTAAAAGTTTATTATAACTATTTAAATTTTATTTTAGTTACTAAAATTTTCTTTCTAGTTACTTATATATATAAATACATTCATATATTAAATGACTTTAAAACAATAATAATTCAAATACTTTATCTAGCGCCATACTTGCAATTATATTTCATTCCAATATCAGCCTTTCAAGCTAATTGAGCATGCACCATAGTAATTTAAAGTGAGAATATACTCATGCTCTCTTCAGAAGTTCTTCAGATTTGCTCATATAAAAGAATTTGAGTCGTAGGAATAAGAGGGATTCTTTTTATTCCTGCATAAATGCTACATCTCGGATTGAAGAAGAGAGTATTCATTTATTTAACACTCTCAAAGGTGCATGCTCAATTAGCTTGAAAGGATGATATTGGAATGAAATAATAATTCAAGTAACTATTACATAAATAAGTCATATGATCTGCTGTTTAAATGATAAAATATTAAACAAAGTCCATACACATAGAGTTTAATTATTCTAAAGTTCATTTGCTAAATTCAGGTGAAGAAAATCCATGAAATGATATTTTCAAAAATATAGTAAACCTAAGAGCTTATTTTCTTTTTTTAATATTTGAATTTTATTAAGATAAATAATTCTTGGCAGATTAGAGTAATGTTTAAAATTTTAGTTAATACAAAATAATAAGTGTAGTTTAAACTTTCTTTAAATGATTAGATCATTATCTTATTAAATCCAAACCATTATCAAATTAGCCATTACCTTGAAAATTATTTATTGGGACAACAGATGCATATTTGTCCTTATAGCAAAACTTTATATGCATTTTATAATTCTTAGAGCATACTTAAAATTGTTTCATTTCTTAGCTGTAATAATCAGTAACCTCTTAAAATAATTAGATCATTATTTTATTGAATACAAACTATTATCCAATTGTTCATAACTCTGACAAATTATTTATTGGCACAATAGATACATATGAGTCCATAAAACAAAAATTTATATTTGTTTTATAACTCTTAGAGCATATTTAAAATTGTTCAATTTCTTAGTTGTTATAATTGGTAGCCTTTCAATTAACTAATTGACTTTTAGAACATTATTGTTACTTAACCTTGTATTGTATGATTTAAATTAAACATTTTTTAAAAAATATTGTTTTAAACTGTATTTACTGCAAATGTGGTCCATCGACTAAAGTGATAGCAAAATATAGAGACAGTGTTTAACTTAGGTCATGGGCATTTGATGTAATCTGCTTACAGACATAATATTTAGATCATTTACCTAGAAGTAGTATCTAATGATTTCTCAAATTTACTTCTTTTAATTTATTGAGTTATTATTTCATTAAATTACAGCTTTACAAACACACTTGCATTTATGAATAAAATGTTTTCTTTCAGTTTAAACAAAAAATATTTTAAAATAAAAAATAATGACAATAATTTTCAATCTCTTCTTATTAAATTACAAATCATAGTATAAATATTAATTTTTATTAAGTGCAATATCAGCATGTAATACTTAAATAAGGCTATAACCTTAGTACCTGCACCTTGAGTGCTTAATTTATTACAAGAGAGACCTCTACAAATCTAAATGCAAGATTCTATTTGTTTAACAATAAATATTATTACGTTTTTATATACTTTTAATCATGCATGATTTTAAAGTTATACAATAATTTAACATGCATACATATATTCATACACATACATATAAATATAACTTTTTATTTATTTATTTAAGCTTATTGATGCTAAATTATGCAATAGAATAAAATATTAATGCAAAATAATTTATCAAAATATATGTTCAAATTTTTGTAATATTTTATGCTAAGATATAAAATTTAATGTAAGAAATTATCTAACGTATTACTTACATAATAAAAAAAATGAATTGGCAATATTACCTCTATATTAAAATAAACATCATTTGATGATTTAAACAGATAATAACATATAAAATTCTGACAATATTTTTTAAAAATGTTATAATACCTATTTTAAATCTAATCATGGATGGGACAATATATATATATAATATAATGGTCAATAACTAGTATATACAGTATTTTAAATCTAATCATGGATGGGACAATATATATATATAATATAATGGTCAATAACTAGTATATACAGTCTTTCAATCTGTGGAAGTATTTTTGGTTAATTTCTTAATCATTATCAATTGCTGTTGAATTCAAAAAACATAAGGGAAGCAAATGTCAACAACTCAAATTCCATGATTCTCAAATTTTAACATTGTCAGCTTGTCTATTATTTATATTTATTAAAATTGCCTTTTTAATTTTTTTTATTATAGTTTCTCTCATTGTGAAGAATCTTAACATTTTCAATATTAAACTTAAATTTATTTTTACATGTTCTTTAATAATCCAAAGAAACTGAAGCTGTCATTAAATCATTATGACTGCATCACTTTTCTTGGATCCTGAAAGCACATGTAAATATAAATTGAAGTTTGGTATTTAAAATGTTAAGATTCTTCACAATGACAGAAATCATAATAAAAGAAAAATTAGCAATTTTAATAAATAAAAATAAGTATAAATAATAGACAAGCTGCCAATGTTAAAATTCAGGAATCATGAGATTTGAGTTGATGTTTGCTTCGTTTAAGTTTGTTGAATTTAATGGCAGTTGAGGAGATTATGAAATTAACTAAAAGTACTTCTGCAGATTGAAAGACTGTATATAATAGTTAATTACCATTTTATATATTACTATTATTGTTATTACAATAGTTTTTAATTAACGGATATTTTATTTGTATTCACAAAAAAAAATCACGTCAGATGTCGCATGACCTAATTTAATAAGCTTATATAACATTTATTTGTATTATATATTGTACCATTTTTTACACTTTAGGTTTGATTTAGGTTTTCTTTTATACACTAGAAAGTGCAAGTTTATCAAGCTATGAAAAAGAAGAATCTTCCATTCATATATGAGTTCAGATATCTCAAAAACATAGCTATATTTCCTGATTAATCGGCCTAATAATTATTACAATTTGAATTATCAGTAGAATCAGTTTTTTTATTTATTTAAAACAGGGTGGCAGAATTCTCTATAAGAATTCACTGATCTGTCATGTCACATTGTCATTTATGAAACAAATTATTAAAAGATTGGGAATTACGTTTTCTTGTCAATTTAGAACATTTATATGAATCTTTCCTGGGGCTTAACTATAAAACAAACATATTGGAAAAAGTAACTTATTCATTCTCATGCAATTAATTAACAATAAATTTAATAAACTTAAAATCAATAATGCACAATGAAAATTATTATTAAAGATAAATAGTTTTATTATAACAAATTATCCTATTTAAATGATAATTATTAATATGCTAGAAAGAATATCCACATTCTAATCCAAATAATATTAATCAAATAATTAAAGTTCATGTTATACTTAAGTTTCTTCTAGAAGGTTCATTAAATAATAAAACAGTGAATGTCTACATTGGTATTTGAAGCTTCTCGTTAGTTTTATAGTTAAATTTAGTTTGCAAACATTAAGTAGACACAATTGGGGTATGAATAAGAATATCATGGCTTACCTGTAAGTTTTGTAGTACATGTTTATTTCTTGGATTGTAAGAGCTCATGGCCTTTGTTTTTAAACTGTTCTTGGTCCATCCTAGGGCTAGTCATGAAAGCTTTTTGGGTTGATGTCTTCATGATGAAAGATGTCAGAAAATATTCCAGTTCACTCCTGCATAATGAATTATTTCAGCATAGAATGGTCCTGTATCCATCCAAGACCAGCCCAAAAAAACAGATAAGACCACATTCAAAATTTTTCTTTCCCTTTTATAGTCTTGGGTCAGTTATTAGATTTCTGTGCATATGTCCTTATCTTCTGTTTTATTAAAAATACTAGTTGGTAAACTTTTTGGATTTTTTATTAGTTTTAAGTTACAAAGTCTCTTTTTTATAAATTATTTTGGCTGTCTTTAATTAGAGTTAAAACTTTTTACGATGGTAATCTATTGCCTATGTACTTCTTTGTTTATCTGGATAAATAATCATCATGTGCCTACATTCTTTCCAATTTTAACATTTACTTTTAATTAAACAGATAATATCAAACAAATACCCTTCATTCCATGTATTTAAAAATAAATAAATTATACTAAATAAAAAAAAAATTGCATCTTTTAAAACAGTCTTTAAATTTTACTTTTTTAAATATTACCAAATGCCAATATATTTGAACTATCTATATGTAAAATGGTTCAATATATATATAATCTGCTTTTCTTTATTACATTATTGAATATGCTTAAATGATTATCTTAATATATCTGATAAAAATAATAAATAGAATTAGTAATTTAATAGATATATAGATAATTAGAAATTATATAGATAATAAACTGAGCAATAATAAATGAGGGAAATTGTAAAAACTTTAATTTAAGATGAAAACTGGCAAAGTAAGAAAATAAATAAAAATTTAGTTAAAATAATTTGTCAAATTTTGTAAAAAAAAAAAATAATGCATTTTTCAAGTAAGTAATTGATATAGGTAAATAATTCATAACACAGTGGACTATATACTGAAATTCATTTTAGCAGTATAATTTTCCTAAAAAATTTAAATTTAATAATAGTAAAAGAATCAAAAGTGATGTAAATAAAGTCAGAGAGCAAAAAAGAAGAAAGCAGATGAAAAGTTTTATCGAACTAAGAAAGTGATTTGATAAAGTAAATTCTTTTATTTCATGAAGTAGAATCATAAAAAAAACATACATTTACTTTTTTTCTTATGTGTCTTAGCATCAGCTGAGAAGTGAACCCACTAACCTGGGACAACTGCTTTTAAAGGAGCCACCACTGACCTCTTGACCACTAATGCTTGACTCAGACTTTCACATGACCCTCAACTCTCCTTGCCATCTCATATTGCTGACCCATCTGATCACACATGTGTTGAAAAGATACCAACTGTATTTATTGCTTATAATCCTTCTTTCTTATACCCTTTAATGCAACAAATTTTCTTAAAAACTTCTTTATTCTTCTTACAGTTTCGACTGTCCAGCAGTCTTCATCAGAGCTCTATCTTCTTCTCTGCTTTAATTAAAGAGAATAAAGAAGTTTTTAAGAACATTTGTTGCATTAAAGTGTATAAGAAAGAAGTGTTATAAGCAATATATATGATTATATGAAGATATACAAAGAAAGTGAAAGAGAAGAATAAGAGAATATACTTCTGATAAGATACCAACTGATGAGTGCTGGTTTAGCATGAAATACATATATTGGTGATTATTTAGTGGGTCAGTAATATGAGATGGCAAGGAGAGTTGAGGGTCATGTGAAAATCTGAATTCAAATCCCACATACATTATATATATATATGTGGTTTAAGCCCGTATAGTGTATTAATATACATTTACTTGAAAAAAAATTTGTAAAAATTTGAAGAATATTGGACATTTTGAGATGGATTTAAGGAGAGATGTAATTGTCTATTGTCTATTACATTTAATGTATATTTAGAATAATTGTTAAAACGAATGTTGATTGATAAAGATGGAATTAACTTTTATTATAAAAGTTTCTTTATATCATATTTGGAATGGGATGGGAGTATTTTTAAGTAATAAGAATGAACTTAGAACGTTATATAAGATTAATAATGCTTATAAAATATTGAAAATAAATAAAAAAATTTAGAAAAAGTTAAAGTTCTGAACCTAAAGAATTTAAAGTATAATTTTAGGAATTTGGTCGATTGGTAATAAAAATACTAATGAAAAAATTAAAATGAGAAATGCAAAAATTAATACGTTTTCTTTTTGTTAGGGTTGAAGATTTTGGAGTTAAGTTATTAAAATTAAATTTAATATGAAGAACTGCTAATTTTTTATTTTTAAAGTATAATTTATATAAAACAGAAAAATAAAACAAAATATGAAAGAATTTGACACAGAGGAATTATCAAAAATATGTTTAAAAAGATGTTTGACAGTTGTAAAAAAAATATTTGGGGAATAAAGAAGATAAATAATAATTTTAAATAGTTATGAATATATAGGATTAACACAAAAGTAGAATTGTATAAAAAGAGAGTTTGGTTGCTCAGTTTTTGTAAGTAATTAATAAAACTTATGATATAACTAAGACAGAGGAATAAATGAGATTTCTTTAAAATTTAGATAATTAATATACATTTTTATTTTATTATTCATAAAAGCAAAAATATTCCTAATGTAAATTTTTAATTCCCTATTAAAAGTTGGAAAAATAATTAAGCTTTATATTTAGTTTTTTTTTACATATATGCATATCTTTAAAATTGTTTACATAATCAAAATAAATCATAAATTAATGAACTATACTTTAAAATTATTAAAAAATAAGAAATAATGAAAACACGTGAAATGTTGATTACGAATTCATTTTACCCAATAGATTAAAAAAAGATTAGATTACAAAAAGTCAAGGCGATAGATTGTTGGTTCATTCTTTCTTCCGTATTTTTTTTCTTGTTACTGGTATAAAAATATTAAGATAAATATTGTTACGATAGTACTTTTATGCCCACGCGGATAAGTTTAATGATCTCCAGAATATATATTTATAGTCTCAAATCAGAAAATTATTGGATTAGGTTCGTATATTTAAGGGAACGTACAAAAGTATCTAATATATTTATTTACAGTTACACTTGAATAAGAAAAACTAATGAGTGATAGAAATTAATTAAATTATAAAATTATAATAATTCAAATTTAAAACGAAGATAAGTTTTATCAGTTAGATTATAAAAATGAGAATTACATAAATCTTGATATTCAAAATAATTAATAGTATTTTATGATTAAGTGGATACATACTATTACTATGACAAATAATAATAGTAACAACATCTACCAAAGCAAAACTATTTGAGAAATTATCTTGTATAAAAGTATTAAAATTTAAAACAAATTTTTAAAAAAATTTATGAAATAAATGAATATAACAATGTAAATCTAAAATTAACTATCAAAAGTGAAAATATTAAATTTTATTGACAACAGTAATTTATCTTGTTTGACTTTTATGAGTGTGATAATCATTGGATAATGTCAATAATATCAGATATTTTGTAAGTCACTGATTAAAAAGATCAGCATTCTTTTACTTGGATTATCAATTTATTATAATTTAAGTAATTTTTAATATGTTGATAATTATTTGAAATTATAAAGGCAGATATGAATGATAAAAAGCAGCACAGACATAGATAAAATAATAAAATATTATAATACAATAAATTAAGAAATAATAGAAAAGAAAGATTTATAAGTTTTAGTTTAAAAAAATGAAATGGTAATACAAACTTCTTGGCATAAATTCATGAAAGAAAAACTTAAACATAAAAAGATTAAATGGTAATATATTTAATTAAATTTATTTTAATGAAAATAAATTTTTAAAAAATATTATTACAAACAAATTAACCTAATGTATTAATCATAGCCCTTTTTTAACAAATAAATAAATAAATAAAGACACTTAGAATAAAAAAAATAAAAAACATGTGCATTGATTTTTAGTAAATAATTCACCTAAAAAAAAAAAAATATTCAAGTAAAGTATATAAGGAACTCAGATAATGACATTGAAGTATTTAAAAAAAATAATGCAAAAGAACCATTGATTAGCAGCAAACTATTAAATAAAATTATAGATTGGAAAATAAAAATATAAATTCTGTAAGAGGTAAAATTATAAATAATTTGTATATAAAGTTGAATTATAACAGGTTTTATAGAGCTTAAAATAGTGTATGTTTCAAAATTATGTATAGTGCTATGAGAGGTTGACTTGGACTGAAAGATAGTTGTGATACAATTGAGCTAAAAGTAAAAGATGTACTGATAAAAACAAAAATCTTGCAAATATATATTATAGTGCTATTTATATGTGCATATTTAAAATTCAAGAAATAGTGTAATTAGATCAAATAAATGATTAGCATTGCCGGATTTATATATATATTTAGAACTCAAGAAATAGCATAATTAGAGATGAAATAAATGATAAGTGTTACCAGATTGGAAAGTGATTAATTAAAAGATAAAGAACAATTATAATTAGTTATATTCTAGAACATTCCACATTCTATGGAAATATATAAAAACTCAGACAAGGGAAATTGAGGTCTTTTTATATACACTCACATCATGAGAGCTGCTCATATTAGAGAAGATGTTTGTAGCTGAGTGTAATGATGCTTACATTGTAACCCAGTGAACTCTACCAATGAAGGTACCAAAGTGAACCTAGAGACTGTACAGGCCACATTAATCTTATTATAATTTATGTATGCCTCATTGGCATTCATAAGTAAAAATTGTAAATATATTAAGCTTGTTGGTAAATCTTTAGTATTAGTAACTGGTGGCAATTAAAGTCAGTATTTGGGTTATAAAACCTTGTTTCCAAATTGCTTTTATTTCTGTTGGTTTGACCACCTTACTTCCGATTGTAGAATTCATGGTGGCTGTACACAACAAAAAATTGGCACAATCTTGACAAGATAGAATTTAACTTGTAATTTCGTATTGGAATATAATTTATTGTGTAGTCGGAAGTTGTGGGGGAATTTTTTTTTTACTTATTAGTTATTCAGATTAAGAGTTAAAATGACAATTGTGCCACAAGTGACAATAAATGATTTTAACATAAATAGTCCTGTTAATTGACAATTTATCTCAAAAGAATTGAGAACTTTTTTGTATTAATGGAACTGTCAACAACCTCATTAAAGTTGCCATGTTGTTATGATATGCTGGGAAATAAGTGATAGAAATCGCAAATAGCTTAGGTACTTACAAAGAACCAGAGAAATTGCTGTATGAAATAGTAATTGAAAAACTAAATAATTATTTTAGTCCAAAGTCCTCTAAGCATGTAATACAGCTACATTTTAGAAATAGATGGCAAAATAAAGGGGAACACAATCATTGAAAGAACAAGCTAGGAGTTGTAATTATGGTGATGCATTAGAAGATGCCCTACAGAAACAGTTACTTTAGGGTATGTGTCGATAGGCTAAGACAGCAGTTACTGGCCTCAAAAGACTTGTCATATGATGATGCAATCAAAATGGGAGTATCCTATAAAATAGTACTGGAAGAATCAAGGGAATTTCGAAATTTTACTAATAATAATGAATGTAGTGAGTTGCAATGATTGTGCACCACTTCACAAGATATTTAAAAAGAATAGAAATCAGGCACTACTTTGTGTGAGAATGTTGTAATCACATTTATCAATACTGTCAGCATGGACAAGAAAATCAGGTGTTGTTGCTTCTATAATTCTGTCAACATATATTTGGGCTAGGGATAATATTGAGCTTCATAAATGATTAGTAAAAATTATTAATATATTGCCATAAAGTGGTTTTTATCAAAGTTATAAAGCAGAAGCTTTGAACTCTGTCAATTAAACTATAGTAATTTTCAATTTATTGTAATATACTTAACACATGATGACATTGTGTGTAAAAGATTGTGATCAGGGCAACCTGGTAGTGCTGGTTCTACATGAAATGTGCATTTTGGGAATCATTTATCTTTTTCACATATCTTTGATCATTTGTTTCAATAATGTGAGATGGAATAAAACTTTGAAATATATGTAGATACATATTATATGAAGTTAAGTTTAAGTAGCTCTAAAAACTAATGTGAATATGAAATTATGTCATGTTACAGGGCTTACTTGAAGAAGTGTGTGCTTCAAATTTGTTGATAGCGTTATGAGAGTTTGGTCTGACATTTGAGCTGATGAATAGTTGTGATGAGGTTGAGCTAAAGGTGAAAGATGCATTGACAAAATAAATAAAAACTTAAGTTTACTGTAAATTGAATCATGGAAAAAATAGGATAAGAGAAATTAGTTAGAAAATGAATGTAAAGTGATATATTACAATGAGAATGTTATTTAGATTAAATAGTGTAACAAACAATTTAGATAAAAATCAGAACCACAAAAATAAATAGAAACTAAAAATAGAAATATTTATATATTAGTAAAAGACAACTATATGCATTAAAATATGTAAAGAAAATTTATAAGTTAACAATTGTCTGTCTCATAAAAACAAGGTGAAGAAAGTATGATGGAAATTTTATATTGTTGGGTAAAATTTAAAATAGTAGTAATTATATAATGATAAATAAAGATGAACTAAAAATAATTAAAATAACTAATAAAAATTAAAAAAGCAAGTTCAATAGTGATTAATTTTTTATGTTAAGAAAATCAGAAAGGTTAGGTATGCTATTTTATAGTAAATAAGAATGGATGGGAAGCAAGGAATGTTTTTAAATGAACAGATTTAACAATATACAATAAAGAAATACAGAAGTTAGTGAATTAGATGATAAAAAAATACGAATGAATAATTATTTAAAATTAACAGAACTAACAAAAAAAATGGAATAAAAATATTTTAGAAAGTGCAAAACAAAAAGGAGAATTAAGCAGTATAAAGTGATTATTAATTATTGATTGAAGAAAGGATAAAATAACATAAGCCAAAAAATTAACATTAAGAATAATTAAGAATAAATATGTGTTAACTCAATAAGAATGTACTTGAGATAATGAACAGTATGAAAGACAAGATTTTTATAAAAATTCCAATTATATAAAAAAGATAAATAACAAGAAGGTCATTGTATTATTAAATGAAAATGTAAAAGTAGAAAAAAACTTGAAAAATATTTAATAAATTTGTAATGAAATATTAGCTGATGGTAAGTTGATAAGAAAATATAATATATTATAAAGCTTTACCATGAGAAGATGTACACATTGTCAATTCAGAAATGAGTAGTGAAATAGTAGATTAAAAAAATAAAAAACAAGAGATGTACATGATGTGAGAGATAAAATGTTAGTATGTTTGGGGAAGTAACAAAAAAATGATTCAGAAATTAAAAGAAAATTGCATAGTAGATAATAATATTTCAGCATCTGTTTTTTTACGACCATAATAAATCATGTATTTATGGTTTTGACTTCAACTTTAACAGTGCAAAAATATTTCAAATTGAAAAAAATAACAACAAAAGAAAAATTAAAGAAGCTATGCTAATAAACAAATATAAATATGAATTGATTAACAGGCAAGCAGCAAACGTTAAGATCACGGAATTGTGGGAAAGTTAGCATTTCAAAGCTTTAGTTGAAACAGATTACTGGGATAATCAAAAGCGCTCCTAAGTGGATAAAATATTTTTAATTATTAAGTTACTGTATTTACAAATATTCAGTTATATAATTACACATATATATATATATATATTAATGATCAGAGTTAAATATTCAGTTATATTAATTACACATATATATATATATATATTAATGATCAGAGTTAGAATTTCAGAAAAATAGCATTAAATCTAGGGTGACATTAAAATATATATATTTCTTATGAGACATATAGAAAATAATTAATTAAATCTGAAAATATGGAAATATATAACTGTTAAAAATACATAAAAATGTTTTATGAATATCAAATTGGAGATACAAAATTAAATGTAAAATTGGGTTAAAACAAAAATGTTCAGTATAAAGTATTTTATTAATTTTTTTTATAAGAATAGTGAAAATAAAAACAAAAATATTAGGAATAGAAATGAAAATTTTTATGTTGGACACCAGAAAATACATATTATTGCAGCTCTTATTTGCACAAAATAAATCCTTTTAAACAAAAAAATTAGACAAGATAGAACTGAATGCTTTATATATATATATATATATATATATATATATATATATATATATATATATATATATATATATATATATATATATATATATATATATATATATATATATATATGAAAGTAAAATTTTAAAACAATTGAAATATCAAGAAATTAAAGTATATCATAGATATGTGAATGAAGTTTTTATTTGTGGAAAACAAAAATTAATAGTCAATTTATTTACTGAATTAAATGAGATTAAGGATATAAAATGGGTTATAACTAAAGAGAAATACAATTCCATAAAATTTTTGGATATTCAAGTTACTCTTAATGATTACAGTTTGGATTATCTTATGTCAATTAAACCAATTGAAACTAGAGGTTTTATTCCATATGAATCACATGTACCTATGTGCCATAAGCTGTCTGGATTGAAATCATTCTTATTTCGAAATGAAAAAAATATGCAAATATTCTAGTGATAAAATTAAAAATGTACATTTATTTGTTAATGACTTGTTGAAAATTGGTTATTATAAAAATGCAATTGCTAATATTATTAAAGGATTTAAAAGAAATCAACACTATAATAAAATTAAAAATAAAAATATCAAAATGAAATGGATTTCAATGCCATTTATATCAGATGAGCAGGTCAAGTTTATTAGGAAAATTTATAATGGTTTGTGTCATATTGCTTTTTTCTCTACAAATAACATAAATAGATTTCTTAATAATTCTAAAATTCAAAATTCAAAGTTTAATCAAAATTCTATTATATATAGATTGATATGTGGATGCGGCGTACAATACATTGGTGAATCTAAGTGTACATTTGAGAAGAGAATAAAAGAACATATGCTTTTATATAAAAGAATTCAAAAAGAGAATCAATATGGAACAGATGTAAATAAACCTTCATCATCTGTTATATTTGATCATAATAAATCTTGTCAATATGGATTTAAATTTGATTATAAAAATATGAAAATTATTCAAATTGAACATTGTCATAATAAACGTAAAATAAAAGAGGCTATGTTGATTTTAAGAAATTGTCAAATGTTAATGAATCACCAGTCATCAACTGTTAAGATAACAGAATTGTGGGAAATCTGAATTGAACTATGGGTATTGTTAAGGGTTGTCTCGTTTTGATTATTCAACGTTATATAGTTGATAAAGACTACAAAGTGTATAGTCGAAAGTACTTCTAAAAGAATATAATTTATATAAATTGTACTGTATTTTGATATATATATTGATTTGTATATTACATATATTGTGAAACGAATACAGATATCAAACTTTATTTATTACATATATATATATATATATATATATAAAGAGAAAGAGAGAGAGAGAGAGAAAGAGAAAGAGAGAGAGAAATTAATTTTAATAGAAAAACATCTAATATATTAGTATTTACTCAAAAAAATAAATTAAAAGATGGTTAAGTGGTCGGAATTTATTTTAAAATATGGGAGTAACGTAGGTTTTTATGTACATTCTTAAATGAGAAAATTATTATATAAACAACAGAATTAAAATTAAAACAAAAAAAATAATATAAAATTTCTCTTATAACAAATGAGGATTGTAGAAAAATTATTTTATGAATGATAATAATAACTTCTTAAAAATTTTTAAGTGCTAAAATTTGCATTGACCATAGATATCAAATTTTTTTTAGAAATAATCAAATAAAAATAGGTATATTTTATATGGTGAGTTGTAGATAATAATTGATGTTCTTTAAAAGAAAATGAGATAATATTTTTAATGGAGAAAATTAAATGCAAATTAAAAATATTTGGAAAGTTACAAGATATTAATAAAAATAGATTAATAAAAATAGTCCAGTAATTTCCAGAAAGATTTTATAAGTAAAGTTTACTAATAATCTATTTTAGGTATTTATATGAAACTAGTCTGAGGATATTGGATGAGTAGATACTAGATGGAGATTTTATGCATAAGTCTTCTGGCATCCATTGATAACTCTGACTTGCACTGAGTGGCAATACATATAGAGAGTTTTGCCTGTTTTAATAACAGTTATGAGCAAGCATAAGAAATGGTGATCATGTGATGTTAATTCTGATGGATTGAATAAAATAGATAAGTGATTAAAAATAAGTAGAATTTTGAAAGAATATTTATAGTAGCATTCATTTTAAACAGGTTAAAGAAAGCCTATGAAAACAATAGTTTTATTTAATGATTCATTACAACTAATTCTTCCACTTTAAATATAAAAGCACTCAAAAGTACAGTGAAGTGATCATATGGTTGTATCATTGTATACTATTTCAATTATATTCATGAAAGGGCAATAAACAATATATAACAATATTAAAATCCATGTATTTACTTAATTTTATAATACCACAGCAGTCATTTTTATCTCAAAACATTATAAATGAATAAATTTATGACAACATTTTTTTCAGATTATGTTGAAAGCACGTATATTTTATTTTTTGCTTATTTTATCATTTTCAAATTTTGATATAGTATGATATTTTATGTAATAAAATGTTTTCTATGTGTAAAGTGAAAAGTTTTATAAAATTTAAGAAAATATATAAATTATCTTTTTTAAATGTGAAAATAGAAAATTTAAATTTCATTGTGCCAGAAAAAAAGCAACTGTAAAATATTCCTATACTGCATCAAAAATATTAACATTTGGAATATGAAATAATGTCAAATAAGAGTTACTGCATTTTAAAGCTAGTACAGAATTAAACTTAGAATAATTATAATTTTCTGATAATGAAACTATTAACTTCTCTAATGGGGAAAAATCTCATTGAAAAAAATCCTAAACATGTTCAATTAGGATGAAAGTCTTCCCATTGCCACTCATTTTACTAAAAAAATAAAAATATAATACAATAATCTTTTTATTGGTTTTAGTTTTTGAGGAAATGAGAAAAATAAACACATTAAGTAAATGTTTTCCTGAAGGTTTGTGATTATGGTGTTCTAGGTGTATTTTTGTATTGCACTATTTCCATCATCTAATATGTATGTTGAATGTCTTTAGAAAAGTTTAATTTTATTTAAATATTCCAAATACATTCAACTGTTAGTAATATCACAGCAAACAGGTTAGTATATGCACCAACTGTTAGTAATATCATAGTAAACAGGTTAATATATGCACAATGTTTCGAGAGGTATTTTTCTACCATCTTCTTCATGTGTTGCTGCCTGTCCAGTAACAGTACTAGCATGGGATTTGAACATGGATCCTTAGATTCTTGATTATTGAATTTTAAGGTAATGTTCTAACCAACTGAGCCATCCTGCCAAAGGCAACAATATGTAGTAATTTCATATACTTATCTATGAGGTTCCTCCTGATTTCTCCACTTTTTCTTAAGAGCAAAGTTGATTAGTGATTTCCATACATTATTTATAGCCAGACTAGGTTGGCTTATGAAATTTTTTGTCATTATCATGTGAACAGCTTCTTTAAATTTTCTTCTTTGTACCTTTTCTTCTCTATCCATTATTTTTGTACTTTCCCAATTGAATGTGTGTTCATTGGTACATACATGGTCTTCTACCTTAGACACATCTGTTTTCTGTCTTTTAATCATCAATTTATGTTCTTGAGAGTGCTTTTCAATGGGACAGCTGGTCTCACCAATATATGTTCTTCCACATTCACATGGTATTTCATAGATGCAGCTTTTTCTTTTCAGCATTTCAAGTTTAGACTTTGTAGATGTTAAAATTCCTTGTAGTGTGGTATGGCTTTGGAAAGCTATTCTGATATTATACTGCTTACAGATTTTCCTTCATTTGTCTGCTATTTTTGGAATGTACAGATACACTATAGTACCAATAATTGTCTTTTCTCTTGATGGTTTTTTTGTTGTCTATTTAATGTTTTCTTAATAACAGCTGATGGATAACCATTTTTCATAAGAGTTTGTTCTATATAGATCTTTTCTTATTCCAAATTGCCAGTTTCTAAACAAACTTCTTTTGCTCTGTTCCACAGTGATAGTATAACTTCATGTTTTGTGTTTATGGTGTAATTGGATGCATACGCTAGATATTTTCCTGTATATGTAGGTTTTCAGTAAACTGTAGTTTTGATTTTGCCATGAGGGAGTCTGTTCACAAGATCATCTAAGAATGCCAATTTTTGTTCTTGTTCTGATTCTATTGTAAATTTAATTGTACTGGATATGTTGTTGGTGTGTGTCCAGAAAGTTTGTAGAAATGCTTCACCATGTGGCCATACAACAAATGTATCATCCACATAGTGAAGCCAAACTTTAGATGGATATGGAGTAGTTTTTATGGCTGTGGTTTCATCTTCTTCCATGTAAATATTGCAAATCAGGGGAGACAATGCTGAGCCCATAGCGATTCCTTGATTTTGGTGGAAGATTCTGTGTTATATTGAAAGTAGGTTGTTTTTATACAGAAGGTTAATAGTTCCATTTAACCTGTAAATATACTTGCACACACAGATACTACATTTTATGCCATGAGACCAATATATATATATATGTAGTAATAAGTATTAAAGATGCATATTTTATCTGATTCAATAATATGTACAAATCATAGATATGGTTGGGAGATCAAATACTATATTATATATGTAATAATAAGTTTTAATGTTATTATTATTTGGAAAATATTTTTAATATTTCAAAATATAATGACTGCCACTAACTTTTTTTTTTAAAAAAAAATAAATAAATGAAATATTTCGATATTTTAAAAAAAGAATTATAATTGTAACATTTTTACAGTTTTATAGTTTACATTCTATTTTGAACAAGCCGTTAATGCATTTTAGAAAATATTTAAAACAAAAGGACTTGGTTAATAAAAATAAACTCTATATTATTTCAAATATGTCTGAATTTAAGGTCTGGTAAGAAATACTGTGAAGAAATTTTAAGTTATTGGATTAAAACATACAAGATATCTATGGAATAACAAAGTCAAAATTTTAAAAAAAATTATTATAATATTGTGACTTTTTAAAATAAATTATTCATTAAATTTATGATAAAAAAGTGTATATAAATAAGCTATTGGAAATATAATTTTTCTTTAGTTTATAATGAACTACAATGAAATTGTTTTACTGCATTTTATTAACCCATAGCATATTTAAATTGTAAATTTATTAGACAGAAATATATCTGCAGTAAAAGAGTTGAAGTTTAGTTATGTGTATCAGTGTTATTAGATATATTGGAGAGAGGTGGGTGGTGTGAAAGTCTGTGCTCATATACCCTATATTACATATATATTGCCACAGGTATATAACAAGCCTGTGTTTCAGTTATAAAATAATCCAAATGTTTTGGCTGAAGAAGCAATTTGTTGAGAAATTAGTTGTTTGTTAGTTTTTTTATGAAGTTGTAAAATATATTAATTTATAAGTATCTCATTGCTTAATCTGTAGTCAAAACATCAAATTTTAATAACAGTATTTTACATATTTCATCAACTTTTTATAGAATCAATAGAAATTCAAAAAAAATTATTTCAGTCTACAGCTAAAATGATTAGAGAATTACTAGATCAATGTTCTCATCAAATTATATTAAATAAAATGCTTATAAAAATAGTCTTAATAATAAAAGTTTTATCTTCTGATAGAAATTAGGACATAACAATAAATATCATTAGTATAATGCTTAGACAACCATGGTTGGATGGTCCATTACTTCATCTTGGATAATAGTCACAAATATATTATTAAAGATATTGGCAAGCAATGATAAAAGCTATTTGCCATAAAATTATTTTTTTTCTTAATTGATGCTGCAGTACTCTCTAATAGATATTTTTTAATGGAAAAATTTACTTTTCATAATCACGTAACATATATGTTAATCATAAGGATATCTGGTATAAGATCGTCAATTATGATCAAAAAAATTCAAAAATAAACTGAAAAAAAAAAACATATTTATAATAAAAACAAAACTATGTAACCATAAACGAGCCTAAAGAAAATTTGCCCTGAGAGATAATAAAAAAACTATTAATAATTAAATCAAACTTGAATATGTGAATCAATGTTGCTTAAAAGCCTATAGCCATTCTTAAATTTATAATTTTGTATGATTACAACAAATAAAAACAAATTAAAACTCATTTTACATTCATCTAAACTATAAATGCTATTAGTAACAGAAATGTTTTTTTTTAAGTTTTTAATGTATTTAAACATAAATGTTTTGTGTGGTATAGAGTTATGATTTTCTTAAAATTAAAAAAAGTGTTTTGAATATTTTTTTTAATTTGATTATCAAGCATTTAAATAGATTAATATTTTATTTCTAATTAAAATAGCTAGTTATCAATAATTATTGATTATATAAAAAAATAATAAACAATTTATTCTCTTTCTGCTTGGAAAAAGTACTCTTCTGCACACAAAATAGGGTTTTATTAATATCATAGAGACTGAAAAATAAGTTTAACTCAATTTATTTACTTATTACTTATTTTTGTAAAATTATTAAGTATTTTTTTATCAATAAATGTGTGATTTATTTGAATATATATATATATATATATATATATATATATATATATATATATATTCTTTTTAGGAGAAAATTAGACAACTAAATGCTTTCTGATTAATATGTCAATAACTTCCTTTTTACTTTTTCTTTTCTTTTTCAAATTAAAGATTGATTTTTAATGTTTTAGAGAATTTTTTTATTTACACTTACACTTTAATAAAATTTGTCCTAAATGTACAAATTTTTCAGATAATTGATTTTTGCTAAATTTAGTTTTTAGTCTGAAAAACAAAGTGAAGCCCTTTGTTTTGATTATTTATTTCTATTTATTTCATTTTTTTTTTCATTTGCAAACTTGACATTTTATTTTTCAGATTTCTTTTATTTTTTGAATATATACTTATAATAAAATTCACCAAAAGTATAAAGATAAAATAGAACGTATGTTTTTTATTAAAAAATATAAGTAAAAGACCAATATGAAAAAAGATGAATGAAGGCATAGACATGTTTTAAAAAAAATAATGAAAAAGTTAACTAAATCTCAATAATTTGACTATTAAGAAGAAACAAAATTGACTTGATTCACATTATATTCTTTTCTCAATTACATATGTTTTTGCAAGTTATGACAAACATAAGCATAATCAGAATTTTTTAAAAAATATATATTTTTTATTTTATTTTGAAAAAAAAAAGTATTATATATATATTGAACCTATATATATATATATATATATATATATATATATATATATATATATATGCTTCCATATACATGCTTCATGCCAATTTGTTTCTAAATAGTTTTTAATTCTGTTATAGGAAATTTAAATTTTATTTCCTTAAAAATTTATAAAGGCTTATTAAATTTACTGTATAAACAGTTAAAACAGTTAGCTGGGCTTAGATAAATAATTAATAATAATGTTCAAGTGTATAACAGATTTTAAAAAATTCTGATAAACAATTAATTTAAAATTCAACTAATTAAAATTCCTGAACAATATATTTTGATAAAATTTGTAAAGGCAGAATAATTATAGAGCATATTACATTTATAATTATTATTGCCATATTATCTAATTAATGAGGAAAATAAGATAATAACTTTGTATTATATATTTATAAGAATTTTTGCAATGTTTGGCCTTGTGGTAAAAAGGTGTTAATTGATGCTTGATCACTCAGGGAAAATGCAAGAAAACAAAAAGTATTTGGAATTTGGAAAATTTTCCTAATTAATAAACTAGTACATGATAGACTGATCAAAATTATTATCAGCAAAAATATTTTTTTAATAAAACTAATCCAGATTTTCCTTTTGATTGAAAAATAGTATACCTATGTAAATGTAGACACACGTTGATCTTTGAGGAAAAAATTGTCAAGCTTGTCTTTTGATCAGAAAATTTGCAACCAGTTCTTCTTTTGAGAAAAAATATTTAAGCTGGTATTTTATGAGAGAGTTCCTCAAGAATATCAACAATATCTCCCTCCAAAGTTATTTTGAGAAGTTCATTAATTATTTGGCTGCTAGAAGTCATGTACAGTATAATGCTAACCTGTGAGTAGAATCCTGTGTCCACTTTTCCTTTTCTATCCCAAGGAAATGTGAGTTTAGAATTCCAAAAGAGTTGGAGAACTGCTGCCCAATGAATTTAACCTGCTGACATGTCATGCCTTCATTCAAAAATTAAGTTGCCTAGTCAATCATGCCACCACCAGTGATATGCTAATCTGAAGAACCAGCTTTATTCCAAAATTACATATTAATATCAGAGAAAAGTACTATCCAGCATCAAAGTTTGCATCATCATACCTATATGCTGCTCTTCATATCTTGCTATGTTTTTTTTAAATCCTTCGTGATGGTAATTTCAGAAACATTAAACTTGCCATGAGAGTACTGCAATTCTCTACTGGTAAAACAATTAATATGCATTTGATGTTTTCCTTTTGCTTGTATTATTTATTTCTTTTTTGTGTTATTTTTCATTAATATTATGTTTTGCTTTAATATTATATATATATATACATTAATAAACTAACCTGTATGTGCTAAGAATGATCGAATATATTGTTAGATGCAGTCATTCTTAAGTCTTACATATATGCTAGATTTCTTATTGGAGGATCAGGTGATGGAGATTGTAAACACATTTTCATTTCTTAAAATTCTGAGAATTAACTTTCTCCCTCTTCTACCCTTAAAAGAAAGCTAATTACTTAAAGTGCATAAAATGTTTTAATACCCCTTTACTCAACTGGCTTGAAGATTTTGTTTTTTCTAAAAGATAAAAAAATCAGTCATGCATTTCAATAAAAATTTTAGTCTTGCAATTATCTAGAGTAGAAAACCAGGTTTTATTTAAAACAAATGTAAAAATAAGTTAATTTGGAATTTTATAATATAAAAATAAGTTGAATTAGTTTTAAAAACAATGTTAAAAATAATGTTAATTTTTTTTTTCAATAGACAAATATATATATCACTTAATTTATATTAGCCTCATAAATGTTTGGTTATAAATATATATCTAAATTACAGACCGCTTAAGCTATTGTATACTCTTACTACATGTGATTTCGTTCTCTAGGAGGGATCTTAAATTAGACAGGGATTATTAACCTTTATTGTTTTTAAGTATTTATATTAGGTAAACAGTTTAGGCCTTAATTTAGTCAAGTGTGGCTACTCACGTTTTTTCTTCTTAATTTCCAGGCTTTAATAATTAAAGAGTCATTTATTGTTCATCTCTTCTATATTTAAATTGTGTTACTGGGTTATTTAGCTATTTTGATTCATTTGTATATTTATTCTGCAAGCACATGATCATTCCTGCTTCATGGAAATGGATTGGCCAAGTATTCTCTGAATATGACCATACCAAGGTGAATGTATCTCATATAATCTTCATTGTTGAACTTAATTTTATTATCAGTGCAAAACAAATTTCCTGTTTAATAGCAATAAGTTTGTTACTGGTCTGTAGGAGCAGACATTCAGTCCTGCTTTATATGGTTGATCTGATAAAAGTACTGGGTTTGGTCTCATCAAGGCAGACATATTCCATCTATGTTTCATCATTAGATGTAACTCTGTTTAGAGATAACCTAGCAATACATTTCATACCTTTTAATGTATTTTTAAAGTCTGATATAGCAAGTATGTTTTTCACCCTGCTTGATTTTCCATTAACTAATAGTGCAACCATTATAGAATATCCATTGTGGAAGTTATTAAGGTACATAAAGTTTATAGTTCCTATATTGTATGCAAGTTGGTGATAATTAAAATATTTAGTTGCTATTTTTTTAACCTGTGAGAAATCTTAATGTAATCGATGGTTTAAAATCTAGTCATATGAACATTTTCTATTTTGGTTTTTATTTATTTTTACTAATAAGTTTATATTCATTACCTCAAGCATTTGTGTTTTGTTTGCCACAATTAATTTGTTTAGTTTCAAGAGTCTTTTGTATCTCTCTGATCTCAGTGGTATATAAGAAGGGCATATATGTTAATATCAGATGTGATAGTCTTGTGGAAATTGTCCAGGGGCATAGATAATGAGGTTCAACTTTGTATTGTTTGTGATAATGTATATATTTATGTTACACACAGACATAAACGTTAGTGATCTTTGCTTGGTTCCTAAGATTAGTTTTGACGTTGCAATATATATATATATTTAAAAGCAAAATATAAAAATTGTATTAAAAATGTTAATTATTATGTTTCTATAATCTTTTAAAATGTGCTCTAATATATATATATATTCTGGATTAATAACACTATATTATCTAATATTGCATGTACGAACTGGAAAGCAATGACATAAACTAATAGTTATTAAACTATATTTTTTTAATATATCACAATGATTCCCATATGATATTTTTGAGTGAATAAAAACTATTTCGAGATCATTTTACGTAAATGCTGAATTAAAACGCTCTTGATCAAAAAGATAAAAAAATATAAAAGTTATTTTCCACATAATTTTTGAATCTATGTATTAACATTTAAATAGGTATAATGTTTACTGTAAAGAATAAATTTTCTATATTTCATTCAATGTTTTTAAATTACTGTTTTATTTTAATTTTTAGTATCTTGAACTAAGATTCAACAAGACCGTCAGAAGAATAGCAACATGCATTTTTTTATTTCAAACAGTAAGTACTTTATATATGTGTGTGTGTCCACGAATGTATTTGTGACTTTATATTGGTGTAAATCATAATGATATAGTTCTATAAATAATTCATAACAATAGTTGAGGTAATTGGCAGAAAAAGGGCACAATGCCTCTAGTGATAATAAAATAAAGAGGTACGTTGGTATAAATGTTTTTGTTTAGAATTGAATATAAAGTGTAACCACTTTATTAAACTTGAAAAACAACAATTGTATTTTGTTTGAATTTTAGGTTTATACCCATATATGCAAATTTTCAAATCTCTATTTAGGATTTGATATTTATATTAGATGATATTGCTTATTATACTTTTATATAATGCAAAAATGAATAATAAATACAGCAAAACTACTTAAATGAAACTATTTCTATTACTAATGCCACTCATAAATGAACAAACAAATAACATATACAACAAAGAAAAGCAAAAAAAAAAACACAAGTGAAAAAATGGATTAATAATTCATTTCAACTTTAAAATGTTTTTTGGAATGTTAAGGGTTAAATAATACACTCATCTCTATTCATTATGCAAGAACATTTTTCTATAAACTTTTAATTTTATTGAGACTAAATAACACAGTTTTCAAAACACCAAAGTCTATAAGCATATTTATTATTCCATTTCAGTACAATTTGGTGATTTAAAATAAGGCAGGCTGATTAGTACCTTTCTCTCATTTTTTAAAATAAAATTATTGACACTAATTTCTGTTCGAATGATGACCCAACTATGAGACTGAGTCTTTGGAGAAGTATTATAAAATGATAGTATAATTTGGAAATTATACATAAATATACATCAAAGAAACAGTAATCTTACTATATTATCCAATATCACAAACATTAGAAAAATTTAATAATTAAATATATGATAAGAGTCTTGATAGATTTGGTCCGTAAATGATAACTAATTGACAATGTCTAAATGAGTCCTGATTGATGTACATGGGGTCAAAGAATTCATGTCTGAAATAGGATAAAAGAAAATGAAATAAAATTATTGGTGATTGCTTAGATCTTTGGGTTATTATAATATGTTTAAATATTCCTTTACTTATAGTAATTATGAAGAATTTTCCTTCATATGATAAATGTTATGATAAATGTAAAACTGGCATGAGATACATATGAATATTTTTTTATCATAAACACACTATTATTGCACTCACAATTTTAATTATTATACTGTAATAGTTCAGAACAGGAGACTATAGCATGGGTGATTGCAAATCATAAATACTCCCAAAAGCATCTGAAGCCATTACAAATAATTATAAGTTATAATATGACTTCACCAGCATCAGTCAGAAAGCATCAACAATCATGTAATGTCTCTGGATTTCAAATCAAAATAGTATAATATTTTAGACTAATCATCATAAAGTCAATGTCAAATATAGGGCAGACTATTATAAAAATTAATCATCAATATCGCATCTGCACATAAATAAGCACTAAAAATAATTTCAAAAGTAATTTTATATTAAAAATGATGGGATCATTTTATTAATGATCATCATTATTAATGCTCTTGGCCTCTAAGAGAGAAGAAATGAGTAGTTTTTAAAGGTGATTTTTATGACCTAAGCACTATCTAAATAATTCTACAGAGATCAAAGCAGACCATTGTGTTGAACTAGTTTTGGGATCACAAAGACTGTAGTAATTGTGTTTAAGAGAAAAGACATATACATAAAACTTAATCTAATTCTAGAATCAAATATCTCCACTAGAATAATTTAAAATAATGATTAATAAATTTATTATTTTAAGATAATAATCATAAAACCAAATTAATGATTTAACAAATATTCTGCAATACAAATCTATCATTCTAGTGTTGACTACTTACAAATATCAGATATTATTTCCATTAATGGACAAACTCAACCCATCAACTTTACAATGATATACAAATAGTTTACAAAAATCATCTATGTAAGCATACAAATGTATATGCGTGATTATGCAAAATATTCAATTAATTATTAAGCTAGTAAAAATTAATATATTCTAGTAATGAATAATAAATGAATTTATAATACATATATGCATATAGATATATGCACTCACCATGCACATTATCATATAAGTACCAAAATGTCACATGATCACCATTTCCTATGATTACACAAGTTATTAGCAGTAGCCAACTATCCACACAGTACTGCTACCCAGTGCAAGCTTTAGTAATCGATGGATGCAGAAAG
The DNA here is from genome assembly GCA_028023455.1 of Epiperipatus broadwayi. Taxonomy (NCBI): domain Eukaryota; kingdom Metazoa; phylum Onychophora; class Udeonychophora; order Euonychophora; family Peripatidae; genus Epiperipatus; species Epiperipatus broadwayi. The sequence goes on along the minus strand of JAQFVV010006318.1, from coordinate 1,814,776 downwards.
ATTTTGTGTATAAAATCCTTATCTTGTGCATAGTCATCATAGTGATCATAAAATGCAAACTATAAGCAAGTTATGAAATTTATAACTTGTTTTGTTTATCATATATATATATATATATATATATTCAGAAACTGCTGTCCTTTTATTTAGCTAATGTGTTATAAAACTGTTGCTTTAAACTGTATTTTATGAAATAACTTGGAGTACAAGAATATTTTAAAACTTCAAATATATTTTTAAATATTAATATGATGTCATAAACATTATTTAAACCTTAGTTTTTAATAAGCTTTCAAACTTTATGGTTAATTATTTTTTAGCATCTCACAAATCATAAAAATTATGGAAATGACATATAATGTCAAATATAATTTTTTTTAAATTAATTTTAGGACAAATTTAATATTTTGATTTTGATTTATTGGAAGTGTGCATATTTCAGAAATTGTTTAATAAAATACATGTCATCATAAGAATATTTGAATTTTGAATAACAAAAGTGCCAAATCTAGTTTTAATCCAAGATCCTTTCACTCTCAATTCTCTCACACTATCATTACTTTAAGCTGTCTATTTAGTTTTATTCATTACAGAGTGTCAGACTTGAGAGAAAAAGTGACATATTTAGCTTCTTGGATTGAATCTAAATGTCATTTTTAGCTTTTATGTTAACAAATAATTTGATTATTTAGTAATATTATTCGATAAATAATCGAAAAAAATAGAAGTATTTTTTATTCATATTAAAAATATATTACTAAAGAAATATAGGTGGATAAATGCATATGATAACTTTTTCAAGATGACTACAATTGTATATTTGAAGTATGGAGTTTGTATGTAATTATAAAAATAATATATTCTAGAATATTTCCAATGAACTAGTTTTTTTTTAAATATTTTTTAAAATGATTGTTAATAATTTATGATATTTAGTATAAATATATATTTTCAAAAAATAATTGATAAAATATCATTAATTAAAAATTGTTGTAATAACAAAAAAATAATAAATATAAATATAATAACTATTATATACAACTTTTCAATTTGCAGAAGCACTTTCTGTTAATTTCTTAACCCTCCTTACCTGCCATTAAATTAACAGCAGTTGAGAAGAGTTAAGAAATTAACTGAAAGTACTTCTGTGGATGAAAAGGCTTTATATAATAGTTATTACAGTTGTATTTATTATTTTTATTGATATATATATATATATGCATAAAAATAATGTAAATAAAATAGCATATAATTTGTTTTTAGGAAATGTGGATGGGAACCAGTTTATATGCTCCAGCTTCAGCTCTCAGTCAAGGTATAGATAGATAGATAGATAGATAGATAGATAGATAGATAGATAGATAGATAGATAGATAGATAGATAGATAGATAGATAGATAGATAGATAGATAGATAGATAGATAGATAGATAGATAGATAGATAGATAGTAGTAGTGATAGATAGATAGATGATAGATGATAGATAGATAGATAGATAGATAGATAGATAGTAGATAGATAGATAGTAGATAGATAGATGATAGATAGATAGATAGATAGATAGATAGATAGATAGATAGATAGATAGATAGATAGATGATAGATAGATAGATAGATAGATAGATAGATAGATAGATAGATAGATAGATAGATAGATAGATAGATAGATAGATAGATAGATAGATAGATAGATAGATAGATAGATAGATAGATAGATAGATAGATAGATAGATAGATAGATAGATAGATAGATAGATAGATAGATAGATAGATAGATAGATAGATAGATAGATAGATAGATAGATAGATAGATAGATAGATAGATAGATAGATAGTAGATAGATAGATAGATAGATAGATAGATAGATAGATAGAAGATAGATAGATAGATAGATAGATAGATAGATAGATAGATAGATAGATAGATAGATAGATAGATAGATAGATAGATAGATAGATAGATAGATAGATAGATAGATAGATAGATAGATAGATAGATAGATAGATAGATAGATAGATAGATAGATAGATAGATAGATAGATAGATAGATAGATAGATAGATAGATAGATAGATAGATAGATAGATAGATAGATAGATAGATAGATAGATAGATAGATAGATAGATAGATAGATAGATAGATAGATAGATAGATAGATAGATAGATAGATAGATAGATAGATAGATAGATAGATAGATAGATAGATAGATAGATAGATAGTAGATAGATAGATAGATAGATAGATAGATAGATAGATAGATAGATAGATAGATAGATAGATAGTGATAGATAGATAGTAGATAGATAGATAGATAGATGATAGATAGATAGATAGATAGATAGATAGATAGATAGATAGATAGATAGATAGATAGATAGATAGATAGATAGATAGATAGATAGATAGATAGATAGATAGATAGATAGATAGATAGATAGATAGTAGATAGATAGATAGAGATAGTGATAGATAGATGATGATGATAGATAGATAGATAGATAGATAGATAGATAGATAGATAGATAGATAGATAGATAGTAGATAGATAGATAGTAGATAGATAGATAGATAGATAGATAGATAGATAGATAGATAGATAGATAGATAGATAGATAGATAGATAGATAGATAGATAGATAGATAGATAGATAGATAGATAGATAGATAGATAGATAGATAGATAGATAGATAGATAGATAGATAGATAGATAGGTAGATAGATAGGTAGGTAGGTAGGTAGGTAGGTAGGTAGGTAGGTAGGTAGGTAGGTAGGTAGGTAGGTAGGTAGGTAGGTAGGTAGGTAGGTAGGTAGGTAGGTAGGTAGGTAGGTAGGTAGGTACAGACAGACAGACAGACAGACAGACAGACAGCTATGAGTGCAATCATGTACAATAAGTCACTCTTCTTCAAACTATCTTTACTATAAACAATAAAATCTCACAAATCATTATCAAGATTAAATTATGCTTAGGTCCTTATATATTGATTTATAGTAGAATAGTTTATAGTATTAAAATGAATAAATACTAATTCTGCCTTATAAGTATTTACTTTAAGACTTCTGAAGCAAGATTACATTTATTACTGATTTATTATTTTACTCCACTATTTATTATGGTTTCCATTAAGATTTAACAGAGATGAGAATAGAATATAATGTTACATATTTATCTACATATTTTTTAGGCTTGGTAGCTGTTGTTAAGATTTGTCTAGGATTAAGAAATGAGTGACTTTATTATAAACAAGTTAAAATCCTGTTTTACTCTAACTTAGTGCAAACTTTGGTTTTTTCTCTATTTCAGTGATTTTAATCATTATTATTCTCAATTTTTTTAATCCATAGCTTTTTTCTTTCCATTATTTTAAAATGTTCTTCAATTTCCTTCATTTGTGACATATATGACCTTTTTTTAAAGATCTGACACAATTTCTTGGAATCAAATTAAAGATTTTAACTATTCATATACTATCACTTATTCTAATAATAATTTCAGCCCTGCCTTTTTTACTGTTGTTAAAATATATTTTTCTTTCTGAACTACTTATTTGTTTTGAATTTTACATTTTCTTAATGCATTGTTATGCAATGAGAAGGTTTTGTGTTGTTTTATGCTAGATGTCTAGATCTTAGATTATGTAAAATCTGATAAACTAAACCGTGGGGTTTTTGGATTTTAAATTTAGTGATAAAAATCTTTAAACTTTCTATTATGGATGATGTGTATTAATGAAGTATCATTATGTTCTTTTTGTTATATCATTAATCAGAAAGTCATAACAGGTGAAATAAGAATGAATGGAATGTCTATTAAAAATTTGGTTATTTGGATTCTTTAAAGCTTTAAAGTGGAATAAACAATTAATTCTTTTAGTTAATCATTAACTTTTTTTGTATAGCCTCAATACTAATTGAAATAACTGGATAAATTAATGTTGTAGGCAATCATTTTATTAAAATTTCCATCCTCCTGTACTGAACACATTATCAATAATTTGAGTCTGAATTTTACTTGAAAATAAAATATAAATAAAAAGATTTGTAGGAGCAATTTCAATTAGTAATATTATTGTTGGACATTTCTTGATTCATCTTTTATCTCCTAAATAAAATTTACTCAAAAGTTATTCTGGGTTTGCTGAATCATTTAGTTTAGTTAGAGGTTAGCAGTTTTAATTGATGCTTGCTATGTGATATCATTATTAAATATTTATTCATAATTATTATATAGATTTATCCATTAATTTCAATTATTTGTGTCTTAGTTACTCATAAAAATATTAACTTAACATTTACAAGTTGCCATTGGTGCAGATCCTGTTTAAGATAAAATATTGATAGATTTAATTTATAATTTCTTTTTAGGTACTGTTCTATTAGCTCACATCAGCCACTTGATGGCATCATTTATATGCAAAACAACATAAATATGCCATTTATGTGGCTGTCACTGGCATTATTTCTATGCAAAAAGACAGAAAGAGACCATTTTGCATGCTGTTCTGGTGGCCAGCCTGCTGCTTTGTGTTATGCACATTTTCCCAATGCTCACAGTTCAAAGTTCACTAGAGTATCATGTGATGGTGTCTTGACTTCAGCCTGTCACAATTCTTCAATTATACATATCAAATTACAAATAATCTGACATACTATTACCTCCTAACAGTTGTAAATCCATCGACATGCTTCCCTATTCAATGTAGAACCTTCAAAAAATTCAGAAAGAGTACATCCAAGCAATATTTTGACCAGCTCATCTTTGCACAAGAACACATTTTCAACAAATAAAATGGCTGACTGCAAAACTGGACCAATCAAATTGTGCCAACTGCCATCCACAGAAGCTGGTGCAGTGGCATTTTTACAGGACAACAACATACTTCTGCATGCCAAGAGATGTGTGTGCAGCAAAACAATGAGACTGGAGATGTCCAAAACCATCTCACAGTTCAGATGCAAATCCTGTTCCTGTCAGTGAAAGTGTTTTCTTTGAAAGGAGACTTGCTTCAACAGCTCCAGAATCCTGTTCATTTTAAAAGCCTTAGTCTGAGTCAGGTTTAGGAATGATGCATGCTTCAGTAGCTTATGTTCATTTGTTTGGTTGGCCCATTTAGAATAAGTTCATGCCAGGCATCTTCAGTATTTAAGAATTGGCCAATGAAGTATTTTGGAAAGCAATAAAAGAACATAGACACATGATACCAAGAACTACACAGTATTGCAGATATAGTCAAACAACCTTATTAACATTATGATATAGGTATACCATCCCATATGTTACTATGCTACAAAAAAATCTGTTATGAAATGAATAAAAAAAACCTTTTCCTTAAAGACATGTAATTAATTTAGATGTGGGTATTATACCAGTATTTTATTCTTAGCATGAGTAATTATTAATAGCTATCATCAGTGAACTATTTATGCACATAGATCTGATTCTTATTGAATATCTAAATCTATGAAAAAGATTGCACATTACCTCTCTATTCCAAATATAGACATGTATATAACTATTGGCATTGTAATGCATAATTAATATATATATAATATATATATATATATATGATTTGATTAAATATACATATATAATAAATGTTATATATAGAGCTTGCAAATAAGCTCTTAAGAGGTTTTGCAGAATATCCCCAACCCCAGACTGGTTTCTGCTGCTGGTGTCCTCAATGAGGTGCTAGGATATTCAAGCATTAGATTAAAATACTAGGACAAGCCCAGAACTTTACCTAATATATAATGTAATCTTGTTAAGAGCTTATTTGTGAGCTCTATATATAGCATTTGTAATACAAGCTTATTAAATTAGATCATGTGACATCTGACTTGATTTTTTTTTAACATATATAATAAATATAACTTGTCTAATTTATTTACAAATGAGCTCCACCTTGCATAGCAGGATGAAAGTAAAATTTGAAGAAAAAATTGTTTTCAATTTATTTTAATTTTTATCATCCAACTTCTCATTTATATACATATATGAACTAAATAATAAATAAACAAACATTGATTTTGTAGATAGACTAACATTACATTAATATATAAATAAATTAAAAGTTAATTTTTATGCCAGCAGACTGGTAACATTATATTTCTGTGTTTTTGCATAGCATCAATATCATTAATTGGCTGGCATGAGCTAATAGTCACTTTTATTTCACATTTTAAATATCACTTCTATTTTTTTTTCCATTTAACTAAAATGCTTTTATAGTTAAGATATTTTGTGTATAATTTTTTAACCATTTTTTTATCTGCATCCTTTAGAATACTAGTAATAATAATTAGATCATTTCATGAAACTTTTTCTTTCTTTATAAATTTAACTACTTATACAATGCCTTTATTTAAAGCTTGTCATTCAAAAAGTTGTTATAATTGTAAAAAAAAACAATCAACACTTAGACAATTCCAATATCAACAATAATCAACAATTTCAAACTGTTGTCAAGGCAACCTCCTTTAACAATAAAGGTGTGGATATATATATATATATATATATGCAAATTTATAAATAAATATTTAAAAAATACAGTATTTAACAGCTTATAAAAAATATATATGTATAAAAGTCACTTAGGAGTGCTTTCAACTAACTTGTAGCTTTGTCAACTATCACATTTAAAATGTCAGCTTTCCCATAATTCAATGATGTCAACTTTACCATAATTCTGTGATCTTAATGTTTGCTGCTTGCCTATTAACCAAATGTTGCTTGTATTTACATATTAACATCACCTCTCTAATTTTTCTTTTATTATTATTTCTTTCAGTTTCCAATATTTTTACGTTGTCATAATTAAAATCGAAACCATATATACATGATTTATTATGGTCATAAAAGACAGAAGTTGATAAATTATCATTATTTTTAAAATTTTGTTTTGTATTTTGAACCATTTTAAATAACAATAAGTGTCCCTTTGTTCTTTTTTCCAATGTGCACCTCAATTCACCTATATATCCACAGCCACACCCACATGTCCATTTGTAAATGATACAATTTTTATTTGTAAATAAAGTTTTATCCTTTGAATTGTTTATTAATTTATTTAATGTAGGTGGTGCATAAAATGCAATATCACATATTCCTTTATAAATTTTCTTAATGAAACTTGCCTGTTGATTTGAAATATATGGTATTGATATCCACATTTTTTTATCAGAAGAATTAACACTATTATTATTTTTATATTTATAAGTAAAATTTTTAATAGTATAATAAACAGAATCATAATTGTATCCAACATTTAATAATTCATTATAATAAGTTTCAATATTTTTAGTTTTATCTGATGCATATTTACAAAGGTTATCATTTCTAAATAAAAAGGATTGCAAACCTGCCATTTTATGTGACATTGGTACTTTTGATTCATATGGAATATATCCTCTTTTTGCTATTGGTTTAAGAGTCATATAGTAATCCAGTTTATCCTTGTTTCTGGTTATCTTGAGATCTAAAAATTGTATACTCATTAAATTTTCATCTGTTTTAATCCACTTTAAGCCCTTTATATTATATTATTAATGATTTGTTCAAGGAATTAAATAATATAAAGAGCTTAAAGTGGATTAAAACAGATGAAAATTTAATGAGTATACAATTTTTAGATCTCAAGATAACCAGAAACAAGGATAAACTGGATTACTATATGACTCTTAAACCAATAGCAAAAAGAGGATATATTCCATATGAATCAAAAGTACCAATGTCACATAAAATGGCAGGTTTGAAATCCTTTTTATTTAGAAATGATAACCTTTGTAAATATGCATCAGATAAAACTAAAAATATTGAAACTTATTATAATGAATTGTTAAACGTTGGATACAATTATGATTCTGTTTATTATACTATTAAAAATTTTACTTATAAATATAAAAATAATAATAGTGTTAATTCTTCTGATAAAAAATTGTGGATATCAATACCATATATTTCAAATCAACAAGCAAGTTTCATTAAGAAAATTTATAAAGGAATATGTGATATTGCATTTTATGCACCACCTACATTAAATAAATTAATAAACAATTCAAACGCTAAAACTTTATTTACAAATAAAAATTGTATCATATACAAATGGACATGTGGGTGTGGCCGTGGATATCTAGGTGAATTGAGGTGCACATTGGAAAAAAGAACAAAGAAACACTTATTGTTATTTAAAAGGGTTCAAAATACAAAACAAAATTTTAAAAATAATGATAATTTATCAGCTTCTGTCTTTTATGACTGTAATAAATCATGTATATATGGTTTCAATTTTAATTATAACAAAGTAAAAATATTGGAAACTGAAAGAAATAATAATAAAAGGAAAATTAAATAGGCGATGTTAATATGTAAATACAAGCAACATTTAGTTAATAGGCAAGCAGCAAACATTAAGATCACAGAATTATGGGAAAGTTGACATCATTGAATTATGGGAAAGCTGACATTTTAAACGTGATAGTTGACAAAGCTACAAGTTAGTTGAAAGCGCTCCTAAGTGACTTTTATACATATATATTTTTATAAGCTGTTAAATACTGTATTTTTTAAATATTTATTTATAAATTTGCATATATTAGTTTAAAGAAATACAGACATCGATTTATAATATTATATACACCAGGGTCTCTTTTTACGCGTACTTATTTAACACGATTTTGAAGTTACACGATTCGTGTTTCACAGGAAGTGTGTTAAATAAGTCCACGTAAAAAGAGACCCACGTGTATGAACTTCGATAATGTACTATTACTTTAAATAATAAATTTTGCGCACTTACGTTATATTGAAAGTAATAGCACACTATTGGAAGTCGACTTTCATCTTAGTAATTTCAATATTTTCAGTGCTTTATAATAGTAAGATTTTATGCAATAATAAAATTAAAATCATAATTTCCACATTTTATGTATACACACATTAAATTTTACAAGATTATAATGTAAATTTGTTCAAACATTGTACGTGTTAATTTTGCAATTTAAATCACATTCTGTTTTTGTTTTTTAAAAAAAAACATAATCAATTATTAATCATTTAGTGTCCACAAGTTTATTTTTAAAAGGTCAGTAATAGCAGTGGGCATAATTAAATTTGACAATTAAAAATTAAAATCTGATTTTTAATTGTAATTAACAATTTGAAAATTACTTACTGCGACTTGAAATTAATGTGAAATTTGATTTTTAAACCGAATTGAAAATTAAAGACAAAAATAAGAATTTAATTTTTAGTTGTTAGTTTCATAAACAATTAATAAAATCATCGTCTCAAAGATTAATTACTAATTACATTGTCACCAGAAAACCACTGTTAAAATGTGTATAAAAAATGTAAATTACTATACTGTAAATTATGCATAAAAATATATTATTTTGAATAAAATTAAATATTATGGTTAAAAAAAGTTTGTCTTGTATCAATTTTTTTCAAATTTCAAATTTTTTATTAGTCATATTTTATTTCCTTATAAGTTTTTTGCGCGAATTTTAAAGTAATTTTATGTTGGTGCTTTGCTTTTACACGAATTTTGAAAAATCACAGACTGCACCCCCCCTTTTTCAATGTAAGTTATGTCTATTTTTGCATGATTTTGTTTGCGCATGTTTTCTGAGGAACCTATCTATCATGTAAAATGAGACCCAGGTGTGTATATATATATTGTAAAAGATTTTTTTCTTATTACTGATACAACTTTATTTCTAGTACTAAGAAATTGTTTTATATTTTCTAGTGATTTATGGTCTTCTACAACTTTTTTTTCCAATTCACAATTATATTTTTTCACAACATTATATTTTTCTCCCACCCTACAATACTCTAGATATTTAATTTTTCATAATAGATATTTGTCTGAAGGTTTGTAATGATGGTCCATTATAAGATGTGATATGTTGGACTATTTCCATCATTTATGAGTGAATGTTGAATGTATAAAAAATTTTAAATTTTATTTAAACTTTTCAAATACAATCAACTTAGTAATAATAACACACAAATAGACAATACAGGTTAGTAATTACACAATGTTTTGAGTAGTATTATTCTCCATTCTTCTTCAGGTGTTGCTGGCCTATATGCTCTGTGACAATATTTGCTTAGAAGTTTACCTCACTCCTTTAGATTCTTGAATATCAAATTTAAGGCAAATGCTCTACCAACTGAGCTATTCTGTCAAAGGTAACATATAGTAGAAATTTGATATATTTTTATATGAGGGTTAGTTCAAATCCTCCCGAGTCCTTCAATTTTTTTTTTAATTTATATGTAAATGTGCTTTCTCAATTTATTATTAATAAAACTATTTTTCAAAGAAAAGTGTACATTATAATCTCAATTTATATATGCATATTATACACTAAAGCAGTGAATAAGTATATTTATAAATAAATAATTCAGCAATGTATATATATATATATATATATATATATATATATATATATATATATATATATAATCTCATGGAAGGACACTAATCTCTACACATAAGCTAATAGGTTAACCTTTTTCTTGTCAAATATTCTGTTTGGATGAATGAAGTAAACTCTAAACTTTTGATTGGTCAATTACAGAAGCAGCAGTAAAATTATATTCATTTTTTAATATTATATTTGTTTTAGTTTCATTTGTAAAGAGTATATTAATAATTTGTCAGATTATGAAAGTTAACAAAAGTTTTTTCAAAAATAAATTTATATTTATAATTATAAAAATATTTGATAGTGGAAGACCTACAAAGAAAGTTCATAACAAATTAGAAAGTGCTGCAGACATCATTGATTTCTTTCTCAATTTACGTTCATGTAGAAGTAAAGAATTTTTGACTAAAATCTTACTATTTTTCTAAAATAATTCTAATTTCAGCATATTTTATCAAAATAATTTATAATATGTAAAAAAAAACACTAAAACATACTCTAAAACAGGTTTTCATTTTTTAATCAAAACAAAGTAGTTGGAGCTGTGAAAATTATTAACAAATGCTCTTTGTTTGTTTAAAATGACAATCAGCATCTAGCAAAGCCCATTGTTTTAACTTCTAATGTCAATATTATTTATTTTTTAATTGTAAAATGATTCTAAGGAGGGTAGCATCTTATGGTACTTTTTAAGTCTTAAAGTAAGCTTAAAAACACTGTGGTAATGTAAAAATTGATGTTTTTCAAGTGGCTTGAAGCCATGACCACATCCATGCAGTTGTTTCTCAGAAAAATTGATGTATAAATTTACATGCACTCATTCATCAGTAAGAGTTTTAAAACATACATGAATCATTTATGCTTATACTTTATTCTTATATAAGCCAAGCCTTATTGACTATGCTCAAATCAGGACTTGATCCTATTACATGCCTGATATTTTAATTGAAAAATTATTTGTACAAATTTAGTTTACTTTTTATGAGATTACATATATATATATATTGTAATGGGCACATACACCATTACATTATTTTTCTAAAAATTAGCCATGAAAAATAAAAGTTCGCAAATAAAAACTTCTTTTTTAAGAATTAAAAATTGAAAGTTAAAAATCGTCTAAACTCTAATATATAAAATCGCACAGATGAAAAATTACTAAAAGAAAACTTTATTAAAAAAAGAGAAAGTTTTAAGACTAAATTTTCAGCAAAAAGAACTTAAAAGATTTAATTAAAGATAAAAATATATCTTCAAGAATGTATATAAATTAATTAATGCTATTGTGAAATGGAAATGATTATTTTAATTAGTTAAAAGTAAACTATCCCTTGGGCATTTCAAAATATATAAGTAAAGGTCAGATAGGAGAGGAAAAACAATAGAAACAGAATTGCCAATGAAAGAAATTCCTCAGGGAAACAGACCTTAACGAAAAGACCATCACCATCGTCATGATGTAATGTACAATGAATCCAAAATTTTAGTATAAAAGGAAAAGTTTGGAAATAAAGTGATTAATTAATTAGAGAAGATAGAGATGTGAAAGCAAAGGTGTTCTAGAGTTGAAGGAGAAGGGATTAGAAAGATGCACTCTTCAGTCCCTTCAGTTTTGCTTGAAAAAGAAGAAAGAGAAATGACCAATCATTTTCTATATTGTGGACCACAGGACATCGGGGGAATTAATGCTGGATCCCAAATGGCAAGCAATGGATAAAGATGAACTTTTTAAAAGCTGTAAGAACTTTATGAATATTTTCAAAACAATAACTCTAAATTCTAAACCTTTCAGTAAATAATACAAAATCCTATCTGACCTATGTAAATTATTATTGATAATTAATTTCTTTTGATGTATTTTTTTTTTTAAATCATTTCCATTTTTTTTTTCTTTTAAGTTTTTATTATGATTTTTTTTTGTTTAACAACTTTTAATAAATGTTAAATTTAAGTTGGGCATGAATGGCTGCATAGATTTGTAAAGTTATATATGTTAGTTTAAGGGAGGATAATCTTAGGTTATTTGTTCGTAGTTAAATTGGGTCAATGGATTGGATATATTGGTGTATTTAGTAGATGTAGTATAAGATTAGCCATGTGCAGGATCACCATTATATGCTCCACACCCCCTTTTTGTCTATGGAAGGGGATAGTAAGATGGAAAATGCAATCCCTTCCTATGGAGTTTTTTTTTATTGTTCTTCTTGCAAGACAGATGTAGTATTCCTGTCTGAATGAGAGTCAATGTCTTCTCTAACCATGCTGTTCAGATGTACATTCCTGACAGTATGGTATTTGTGCTGTCATATTCATGTTGCATTGAATACATCAATGTATGAGATGGATTGACATTGGTTTGACTGTGAACTTTTGGCCTTAGATTAAATAAGGGATAGAATATTTTCTTTTCAAATGCAATCTATGTAGTTTATTCATACTCGACATTCTTAAAAAATATATTATTAAATTTATCTGTATGGATGGTTTAAATTTTAAAATACTAATTTAAATTTAAAAGTTAATATTAAAATCTAAAATAATAAATGTTATTCCTCAAATTTTAAATATTATTTATGTGCGTTAATAAATGTTTGTGTGTTAATTACTGGCAGTGGCTTCTTTTATTTAATTTTTTTTTTATATTTAAGATATAAATTAAATAAAGTTATATATTATTATCTCTGTGTCTCACTGGGCTAGTGACTGGGGCTAACAGTCTATATATATGTAAAAGTTAGATCTTAACAGCGCATATCTGCCTACTCTATAAATTTTCCAGGTTCAAATGCCTGGTGGCACCATATAGCGGCAGATACGGTAAGACTCATTTGATCTTGCACTCTCGGACTGTTATAATATATATATAGAATTGCAAGGAAATAAAGTCATATATTACATGACTTCATTTAATAAGATTATATTACAAATGTTATATAATGTACATCCCAATAGCTCTTAACAAGCTTTTGGAATGCTTATTATATTATATATACGAATGGTGAAAAATACTTTATTGTACACTTACACTAACACATAGATATTATATAATATTCAAGGCATATGAATAAATAATGAGCTATTAAATAATATATACATTTGTATGTAAGGAAAACTTAGAACAAAATATAGCATAGTTGATTGCCTCTTTGGGTGTGTGTATATATATATATTGATAGAAATAATTTTAAAAAAAAAATTACCAATGTGTTTGAAAAGAAAAGTTTTTAATAAATGTGTGTTATCAGTTTTTACTTAGGAATCTGGAAAGTGTATACTTAACAGAAGAGCAATGTAGAGACTTTGGACCACTTAATGAATTATGAAAAGATGCAAGTTAGAAGTAACAAAAAGATATTGAAAATGAAATACATGAGTGAGAAAACAAATAGGTGTTACTAACATCATTGAAAAAATTAAGAGACTGAGGTGGAGTTGGTCTGGACATATTTCTAAAAGAGATAATAATAAATGGACAGTTGAAATCTAAAACTGGGTCCAAAGAGATTGTAAAAGATCTTTAAAAAAACATGTAAGATGGATGGATGAAATAAAGTATGCTGAAATAATTTGGAAAAGAAAGAATAGAGATCAAAGAAGATGGTTGAACTTGGAGAGATCTTTATCCTATAGTGGATTAATAATGATTGAAAATTATATATATATGTCATATTTATTACATTGGGGATATCCGTGTAGTGAAAAAAAGACCAGTACAAACAAGATTGAGTCTTTCAAATCATAAGTATGATTTGAGAAAGAGGGTGAGGAAGGTGTTGATATTTTTTTATACACGGAATATAAATGTAATAATAATATGACATCTTTTATCCGTGAAAACATTAGAATTAACATATATATATATATTGCAGATCATTTTGATCAACTATGACATTAATAAATTGTAGAAGTTGAATACAATCTTGATATATTTTATTGATTGTATTATTTAGAATTTTCTTCATAAATTCACTAATTTTTTTATATTTATAATCTATAAATTGATTTTGCAGCGATTACTTTTTCGATAGTATTTGCAAGTTTTTTTAGTTGATTCAGTTAAATTATCAGTAATAGTTTCTTTACTCAAACGACTATATTTCACTTTAATTAATATGTTTGGAAACTTATTACTATTTTATTTCGCCATTATACCATCAAAATAAAAATTGGTTAAAAATCTAAGAATATAAAGAATATATATATATATATTTTTGAAGACATAAAATTTATAAAACAGTTTTAATAACTGAAAACAGTTTTAGAAAATAAAAGTATATACAGTATTTTAAAAATGTGTTATTAAAAGTCAAACATTAAAACTTGTAAGTAATTAATAAAAGAGTTTAATGATATGGAGCTAAAACAACAACAACATTTAAATAATATCTAAATATATAAATGATATGTATTATGAAAAGGGGAAATAAAATTCACAGAAAGTTTTATTATTTCATCCCTATAAAAATATTATTATTTATTCTTCATTTCGTAACCTTGCTTTTATGTTATTGTTTGTTTTTTGTTTTTTTTTTTTAGTGACGGGAATTTCTCTTTGGGCAACACTTGTTGGGTCAAGTGTAGTCTGTATTCTTTATACAGTAATAGTAAGTTAATAATGTTCTTAGAAAACTTTTGTCTTATTGATCATTTGTAATATTTAAAATAAACATTACCAATATATCATTATTTACATTTTACTTGATTATATATATATGTGATAGGGTGGCATCAAAGCAGTAGTTCTTACTGATACTATTCAAGAAGCGTTGGTTATTGTTGGTCTTTTGGCTGTAACCATTAAAGGAATTATTGTTATGGGTGGAATAACAGAAATTTTTGCTATATCTGAAATGGGACAGAGAACTAATTTTATAGAGTAAGCTTAATTTTTGATTCATTAACTATCTTTATTTACTATGATATCTACTTATATGTAAATTATTCTATATATTATAACTGAAATACAGGCTTATTATATATCTGTATCAATATATGTAATATATAGGGTATATGAGCACAGACTATCACACAACCCACCCCTAACCACTCTATCTCATATCACTGATACACTGAACACATATATGTTGAAAAGATAAATAATCACCTGATTATTGCTGGTTTGGCATGAAATACATATATTGGTGATTATTTATTTTTTCAACATATATATTCAAATGTATCAGTGATATGAGATAGAGTGGTGAGCAGTGGGTCATGTGAAAGTCTGTGCTCATATACATGTTATATATTATATTCTATATATTGTTTATAAGAGACTTACAGTGCAGAAGTAAAGCATCTATTTGTCATACGTCTAAAACTTGAAATTGAATTATAGCCATGCATAACTTGAATTTTTTTTTTAGGATCTCATTTAGGATTTTTTTTATCTTGTTGGCACAATCCAACATTGATTGGTAAAAAAATACTTAGTTGTTTAATGTATATAACACATACTACTGGTTTATTAAGGAAATGAAATATCCTTAATCCAAAATAAAGACAAAATCTTGTTGGAGGAAGATCAGATCGTTTTCTGTCTTTATCTTAATTTTGTTTATAGAGACTAATCTGAAGCACTTGTTAAGAAAAGTATGAATATTTTTAAATCAATCATATTATTTTTGAAGATATATTTTAAATTGCTTTATATTATTTTAATTGACATTTGTGAAAATGTTCAATTTATACATTGTCAATATGACTCAAATAATAAAATATGTAAACATAAATATTCCCACTGATTTCGCAAATGTCAATTAAAATAATATAATGCAATTTAAAGTATAGCTATAAATGTATTATTATTGATTTAAAAATATTTATACTTTTTTTCCAAAAGTGCTTCAGATAAGCCTCCATAAAAGAAATTGAGATGAACAGAGAAGATAGTCCTTTCTTGTGTCTAAAAAAAACTGTATTGTGCTTTGGATTGAGAGTATTTTATTTTCTTAATAAATAAGTATTAATCTCAATGTATTCCATAATATTAATTGCTGCAAATGTGCATATACATATGCTTTGAGATTATAAATAACTAAAGTGGCATAAGTAAAAAAATTGTATTTCTAAAACAGTGCGTTTTGTTTTGAGATCAACTCTATGTGCAGCTGGAATCTTTACTTCTTTATATATATATATATATATATATATATATATATATAAGTAAATATATATATATAATATATATATATATATATATATATATATATATATTATTAACTAGTCTGAAATTTCTTTTCTTTTTAAAACTTTGACAACAACAATTAATGTTGAAAACATGTAATATGTATAAATTATCAAGATTAAGTAAATACTCTTTAGGTATAGCATAAAATAATACTTTTATTGATAAATAAAGTTTTTTTTCATATTTTTACTTTATTAAAATAGACTTGTGTGTGGCATGAAATCATTTTAATTATCTATAACAACTATTGCATAAACAATAATCTCAAAATATTATATATATAATACAATAAATAATTTATATATTTTCATCATTTGTATCATTATTGTCAAAGTTTTCACAATAAGAGAAATCTCAGACTTCTCTATTAAAACTATGACTCAAATGTTTGGAAATAAATTATTGATTGATTTAAATATTCATCCCATCTAGTCTAAAGTATTTCACATATTCCTCTCTCTATATAAAGAGAACGAAAATAAAAGATGCATGCTATACATTAAAAAGCATTTCAATTATCTATAAAATAGTTGTACAGAGAGTTAATATTAAACCCTTACAAACCTTACATATATATTTAATGTAATAAATAATGTATATTACAAAAATCAGATAATAATGTGTCTACATGACAGACAAAAATAAATCATGGATCTTATTCCCAGGAGGCTGTAAAGTCACCAACCAAGGCAGCGGTTGGTGGCCGAAGGCGGAGGGTGCTAAGAATCCCCTGATTGTGGACTCAGGCTGCCATTTGATGATGACTTTTTATTTAGGTACTTACAACTGCAGACCACTTTAAAGTGAAGGAAGATTGCAAGAATTAGAATAAGAACTGTCTTATATAACTGCAGATCACTTTCAAGTGAAGGAAGATTGCAAGAATTAGAAGAACTGTCTTTTATTAAATGGGACATTATTGGACTTTGTGAAGTTAGAAGAAAAGGTGAAGAAACAATTGATTTAAAAAGTGGAATACTATAACGACACAAATATTGGAAATACAAGTGGAGTAGGATTCATTATAAATAAAAAATGGAAGAATAATATTGTAGAGATTGATGGTGTATCAGATAGAGTGGCAAGATTAGTTTTACAACTTAATAGCAGATACCAAATGCAGATAATTCAGGTTTATGCCCCAACAAGTTCTCATAGTGATGAAGTTATAGAATATTTTTATATGGATGTACAAAAGGTTTTTGATCGGAATAAACAACATTTTAAAATTGTTATGGAAGACTTTAATGCTAGAATCAAATGAAAGATAAAAATGCTGTAGGTAATTTTGGTTATGGTAATAGGAATGAGAGAGGAAATAGACTTGTGGAGTTTGCAGAAAAAGAAAAACTTTATATTATAAATTCTTTTTTTGAGAAAAATGTTAAAAGGAAATGGACATGGAAGCATCCAAATGAAAATACAGCAGAATTGAATTATATTTTGACTAACAGAAAATACATATTTCAAGATTGTAATGTTCTTAATAAATGTAACACAGGAAGTGATCATCGATTAGTAAGATGTAAGATACATGTTAATGCAAAACTAGAGAGACAAAAATTATTAAGAAAAACAATATTTACAGTTGATATTCCTAATATTTAAAAACATTCTAATGAATTTAAATTAGAACTTACAAATCAGTTTCAAGTATTAGTAGATTTTGAACATGATTCAGATTTGAATGACATTAATAGGAAAATAAGTGATACACTTTTAAAAACTGCAACAAAGATAGCTGTAGAAAAAAGCGGCAATTGACCAATAAAATTTCTACTGAGATTAGAGAATTTATAAAGAAATGAAGGAATATGAGGATATACAATAATGATGCATTAAAAACGATTGAATATCTCGAATTTTGTAATATGGTGCGAAAAAGAATTGAAAATAATATAAAAAAGTATAATTGTGAACTAGCAAGGAAAGCTGTAGAAGAGAATAGAAGTCAAAAAAGAGTAAAACAACATTTTGGTATTGGCAGGAAATTTATATCTGCAATAAGAAAAAAAGATGGCATTATTACTAAAAAGAGAGATGACATCATAAAATGTGTAGAAGACTTCTATCAAGAATTATATAGTAATAAAGAACAAGTGCCTCCTATACCTATTATATCTTTCGAATTGCCCAGAATTTTGATTGAGGAAGTGAGACATGCAATTAAATTTATGAAGAAAGAGAAGGCTCCAGGTAATGATAGAATTATAATTGATATATTAAAAGAAGCAGGTGAAGAAATAAAAAAAAAATTAGCAAAGTTATATACCAAATGTCTAAATGATAAAGGTGTACCAGATGATTGGAAGAATGCTATATTAATATTAATATTTTAAAAAGATGATAAAGAAGATATTAGAAATTACAGACCTATCACTTTTATACAAAATTTTTACTAAGATAATTACAACTCGTCTACAGAAAACACTGGATTTCCACCAACCCAGAGAACAAACTGGATAAAGTGGTTTCAGGACAGTAGATCATATCGAGGTATTGAGAGAAATTATAGAAAGTACAAATGAATATGAGTTGCCATTATGCTTAGGATTTGTAGACTATGAAAAGGCATTTGATTCTATAAACATTTCTTCAGTGATTAAAGCATTAGATCATCAAGGTGTAGATCCAGGATATTGTCATATTTTAAAGAATATTTATAAAAATGCAACATCAACAATTAGATTACATAATTATAGTAGGAAAATCAACATTGAAAAGGGTGTAAGACAGGGTGACTCCATATCTCCAAAACTTTTTACAGCAGTGCTGCAAGAAGTATTTTGTGGATTAAAATGGGAAGCTAAAGAAGTGAAAATAAATGGAGATTATTTAAGTCATTTAGATTTTGCAGATAATGTAGTTGTTTTTGCAAATAATGCTTTAGAGATACAGGAAATGTTGCAGGAGTTATCAGATGAAAGTAGGAAAGTAGAACTAAAGATAAATGTTAAAAAGATTAAAGTAATGTTTAATAGATTTTCTCAAAATATGAAAATAAAGATTGATTATGATGAATTAGAAGAAGTTAACAGTTACAAATACCTTGGTCAGCTTATTAATACAGATGGAAATATAATGGATGAAATTAATCATAGAATTAAACTTGTTTGGAGTGCTTTTGGTAGAAATAATATAATAAATATTGATTACGATGAGTTAGAAGAAGTTAACAGTTACAAATCCCTTGGTCAGATTATTAATACAGATGGAAATATAATGGATGAAATTAATCATAGAATTAAACTTGATTGGAGTGCTTATGGTAGAAATAATATGCCTATGTGTTTGAAAAGGTAGGTTTTTAATAAATGTGTTTTGCCAGTTCTTACTTATGGATCTGAGACTTGTACACTTAATAGAAGAGCAATACAAAGACTTCAGATCACTCAAAGAAGTATGGAGAAATGCATGTTGGGAGTAACAAGAAGGGATCGAAAACATAATGTATGGGTAAGAGAACAAACAGGTGTTACTGACCTCATTGAAAAAATTAAAAGACTGAAGTGGAGTTGGGCTGGACATATTGTTAGAAGAGATGATAATAGATGGACAATTGAAATTTTAAACTGGATTCCAAGAGATTGTAAAAGACCCAGAAAGAGACCACATGTGAGATGGATGGATGAAGTAAGAAAGTGTGCAGGGGTGATGTGGATAAGAGAAGCTAAAGATAGGAAAAGATGGATTGAACTTGGAGAGACCTTCATCCTGCAGTGGATTGATAATGGTTGATGATGATGACAGAAGTTGATATAAATTAAATAAAGGTCTACATTTTTAAATTATATATATATATATGTGTGTGTGTGTGTGTGTATCATCAAGGTTACCCAAAATTCATCACCAGTATTAGTAGCATTTTATTTAAAATTGTATATTTATATTATTTTCTATATTTAGTTAAATGTAAAATGTTTTTTTTTTAAATATTTAACTTTATTAAAAAAAAACAAATCCCTTAATGAGTTAAAAATAATATACAGGTTAATGTATTACGTCATGTTTTGGGTGGTATTCTTTTTTATACAGATATTTCTGGCTTTACCAAGGAGAATATTATCATGAAAATGGAATTGGTGATCTTTAGATTAAAAAATGTCAAATTTAAGGTAGTAATCTAGCCAGTTAAATTATTGCCAAAGCTACTTTCAGAATAATCTAATTAGTTAGAATTTTACCTTAATTCAGTATTCTTAAATTTAAAAATCCTTAGTTACACTTTCATATTAATACTATCTCTGAAAAGAATAGCATCACTTGAAAAAGTGAATAATAAAATTTAAAATGTATTATACCCTAATCTAAGTGTTATTATTAATAATTCATTGTCTTTGAAAAAATATATAAATAAATATAACAATGAACCTAAAGTAGGAAATTGTCCAACATATAAATAACTACAAGAGAGAAAAAATAATAATAATTAAACTAAGATATATATAGTATTCTATGATATATATATTTATTTTTAGCTGGAATCCAGATCCAACATTTATGTATACAACATGGACCACCTTTGTGGGAGGATTCTTTTTATGGCTTCCTTTTTACGCAGTTGATCAATGCTTAGTACAAAGATATTTATCGATGCGTACAATAAGAAAAGCACAACAGTAAGGCACTTTTATCTTCATTTATTTTCTTTTCACTAATTTTCTTAGTATAAAAAATGTAAAATCTTTCATTTCATACATTTATTTTCAGTCATTCTAGTACACATGTCATTTGTAATTAGAAAATTATTTCGCTTAAAACTGCGTTTGATTTTTAACTTTGTAATAATATATATATATTAAACACTTTACATTCGAATATTGGCCTTTCAAGCCAATTGTGCAAATGCTTTGCGAGTGTTAAATAATAAATGAATACCCTCTGACCAATACACGATATAGAATTTATGCAGGAATAAAAAGAATCCTCTTATTCCTATGACTCAAATATTTATATATGAGCAAATCTGAAGTACTGGCATAGAAGGTGTGACAATAGAGTGGTCACTTTAAATTACTATATACAATGTCTGAATGAATGACGCCGATGAAATTTTTCTAGAATTTACTAAACGTCATTCCAACTGAAACTTAATCATATATATAAATAAGCATTTATTTTTATAGCGTCTGTATACATTTGTAATTACATTCGAATATCGGCCTTTCAAGCCAGTTGTGCAAATGCTTTGCTAGTGTTAAATAATAAATGAATACCCTCTGACCAATACAAGATATAGAATTTATGCAGGAATAAAAAGAATCCTCTTATTCCTACGACGATTGGCTTGAAAGGCCGATATTCGAATGTAATTACAATTGTATACAGACGCTATAAAAATAAATGCTTATTTATATATATGATTAAGTTTCAGTTGGAATGACGTTTAGTAAATTCTAGAAAAATTTCATCGGCGTCATTCATTCAGACATTGTATATAGTAATTTAAAGTGACCGTTCTATTGTCACACCTTCTGTGCCAGTACTTCAGATTTGCTCATATATAAATATTTGAGTCATAGGAATAAGAGGATTCTTTTTATTCCTGCTTAAATTCTATATCTTGTATTGGTCAGAGGGTATTCATTTATTATTTAACACTTGCAAAGCGTTTGCACAATTGGCTTGAAAGGCCGATATTCGAATGTAATTACAATTGTATACAGATGCTATAAAAATAAATGCTTATTTATAAAACACTTTAGTTTTGTCGTAGTTATTGTTCGATTTTGTCTTTTAAAAAATATTAATAGTTTATAAAATAATCAATTTTACTTTAAATGATAAGTTTAATTAATTCAAATACAAAGCATATAAACATAAATTATACACATTAAAATTTACATACTACCTAATGCTATACTAGCAATTATAAATAAAATATAAATCCATATAACATTACAATTCTAGCTAAAACATCAAAATTTTATAAAATTCCACCACAACCATGGTTTATTAGTTAATAGATGAAACAATGGTTTGAAAGATTTTTAGTGAAAGTATGTTGTTTTGGTTAGTATTGCAGTGTTATATGAATTTTTAATATATCTAAGTATACACATTGTATATATTTATTTCAAAATAAACATTCATATTTGACAAAAAATAAATTGCACTCTTTCACAAACTTGTCTATAATGTTTGAAGACAGAAGACTCCAATCTTTTTTTAGAAAAAAACATTTACAAAAAGTTTTAATATATGTTAGTTGGCCTGAGAGAAAAAACAAATATTTACTATGAAATATACAATAAACAAAAAGTATAATTATTGTTATAAAATAATTATAAAACAATTGGTTTTAGTAATTAAAATTAATTGAATATCGTTTTTTTTTTTTTTGATGATTTGATCAGAATCCAGCAATGGCACTATACTATATGATAAAAATGATATTTTGAACAACTGAAAGGAAGATTTTGATTTTCAAAAGATAACACCAATGATATATTCATTTTATTTAATTATTTGTATTTGGAAAAAGGCTTTAAAATTAGTGAAGTCAAAATAATTAATGGTAATTTTAAAAATAAGTACTTACATGCCTTCATAAAATAACTAGAGAAATTTTAAAATATGAAGGTGGTATGTTATCTTCAAAAATATTTGAATTTTTTAACAATATATGAAGCCATAAAGTTTTCCACTTGATCTTAAGAATGTTTTTAATATTCCAACTTTTAAAAATTAAGGAAACAGATCAAATTGCACTAATTATTATGAAATATCATTGTTGTCCACTATAGAAAAAGTACATTCAAGAATTTGTTGAACAGTATACTTCCAATTGCACATGAATGGATACTAGATTCAGTGTGATTTTAGACAATCAAAAACAGTATGGACAGGATGTTTGTTGCCAGGGAAATGCTAAAAACATGTGAGGCCCAAAAGAGTCATTTATGTATGGCTTGACTGGGTTGATCACAAAAGTTTATTCATGGTAACAGCTTGATACAATAAAAGAAGAGTTATTACTACAGGTGGAAATAAAGTTAATTTTTCATAAAGACAGTCGATACTTATATTAGATTATGGAAGTAGTTCAATATATTAATACAACTAAAATACCATCATCACAAACCATCAGAAACCATATTCAAAACAAAATCTAATGTTAAACAAGAATGTATACTTACTTCAGTGTAGTTTTACATTTTTAAGACAATGGTTTTTGGAACTATTTATATGGAGCTTAGTGAAATAGAAATTAAGATGTGGTACACGCTTGCTGGTAAAAATTTTATTTTGAAAGTAATTAAAAGCAAAACAAAAACCCCTTTTGGGGGGGGGGGATTCTGGATTTACAGTATGCTGATAATTGTGATATTCTTTTCCAGTTGAAAAGACGATTTACAAAATGTACTTAATGTTTTGAAAGCAGTATTAAAGACTTTGGTTTAATAAGTAATGTTAAAACAACTCTTGTTTTTTAACAACTAGTGGTAGGTTATAAATTTGAAAATGTAAACTATTTTAAATACTTTAATAGATAAGTAGAAATGTACTGCAGCTTATATTAACACCTTAAAAGATAAAGTATTTCATCACAGAACTTTTACAATTTAATTAGCTTCATATAGACAACTGTTAGAGTTGTGAACAATCTATTAATAAAATATAAAAGCATTTGAAATGTTTCATTTATGAGGTTCCATAAAAATGTAAAAATACATTGCTAAATAATAAAACCAATCAATATATTCTTCAAATTGATGGATGTGATACTATAGAGTCCACCATTAATAAAATTACCCTTTTATTACATTAAAAAACGTATAACAAATGAACAATGGAAAATACCCTTAAAAAGCATTTTATGATGAATTTGAACTGGTTTTCATAGGAAAAGTAAATACCACTATATTATTATCTTAAAAATATTTTAAAGAAGTGCAATGTTGATTGTTTTAATTGGTAAGATATATCAAAGAATAGAATATATTGGAGGGTTATTATTAGATATGGGATTGAACAAAGTACTTCAGAAAGAAAATGTTTCTGCTGAAGAGATTAAAATACACCATTATAAAATAACAAATAAACAGAAACATGGACCATAGTAAAAATTTTGAAATTTATATTTCTGATGTGATTAAACTTGATTCAGTAAAACATATATGTAGGTATGTACAGCAATTTAAAAATATATATATTTATAGGATGATAAAAGTTATAAATGATTAAAAAATGAATATCACTAATATATGTGCTGATTATGGGAAATAAAATTGGAATGATATGAGTTGATAAATTCATTGTTGGTTTTATATCTTCTATAAATTTTAATAAATTAATAATATAAACATTAAAATAGATCAACTTGGCAGATTTAAAAATGCTGTGAGGTTTTGACAATTGGATAATACAAATTTATACTATCAGGAAACTAAGGCGATTTTAAGGACAATAATTATGTAACATTAATTTATGCTAAAACTATTTTTAAAAATGCATCTGTATTTTAATGCCATAAATAGTAATGTGATTCAGGTAATGTTGAGTTAATTTGTAAAAAAAAAGAAATGCCACAATATGGCATTGATACTAGAGTTTTAAATTCATTTTATACTTTATTCTCTGCTATAGTGTTTTATGTTATTTATCATAATGGCAAAAGTTCAATCATATATATATATATATATATATATATATATATATATATATATATATATATATATATATATATATATATATATATATATATAATCAAAACTACCCCAAATCTAAAATTAAACCAGACCAGCATAAAAATAATATTAAAACACAACCTAAGGTTTCACTGCTACAAGCAGACTTCTCAAGTGTAAAGACTACAAAAAACCACACATTATATATACTATTAAAAACTACCCACAAATCCATTCACTTCCCATCCACCCTTAATATTAAAAAAACTCTTAAATAAGTTAATTGCTTCAGATAATAAATTTTCAATAATAAAGTGTAAAAAGTCTTCTTTTGATTTCATTTCTCTCAAAGAAGACAACCTTAGCTTCATCAAAATCAATAGTGTGGCCTGTATCTTTTTCATGGACATACAAAGCAGAACTAAGATATCTATTTTTAACTCTACTTTTATGAACCTTTATTCTTTCATTTAAACTCAAACTACTCTGACCTATGTAAACCTTCTTACAAAATAAACAAGGAATAAAATATACCACACCAGGAATAGTCTTTCTATCAAAAACTTCTTTTGTATTATTTAATAAATTATTCAATGTAACACCCCTTTTCCAAGCAATTTTCTTATTTCCAAACAATTTACTATTTCTACACACAATTTTATAAGAGCAATTTAAATGGCAAAGAAATAAAATCATATTTTTCTTTAACCTTTACATCCTTACAAATATTACTATTAAATAAAATACTTTTAACAAATTTATCAGAGTATCCAACACTCAAATAATCTTTATAAAATTGATATTTCTGAAACAAGGCTACCCCACTAGAATTATTTAATTTAATATTCCTATGACAATAATTCCTTAAAGCAGCTACTTTATGAGATACAGACTGATAGCTATCAGGTTTAATTATAGATCTTAATTCTTTACTTTTAACTAAATGACTGCACAATAAACAATTAGTTTCTATATTTCTAATCACCAAAAGATCTAAAAATTTTAACTTACCAAAATCTAACCCCTCCTTCTAACACAAATTTTATAGAAGGATCAAAACAATTAAACTCATTTACAAATCCTCAATTTATCATTTCAACTACAAATAAACAATCATCAACATATCTGACAAATAATTTACATATAAACAATTCTTTTAATAATAATTTCCTCTTCCATAAAATAATATAAACTGAACATACTAAAGGAGAAATAATATAACCTATTATCCACCCTTCCTTAATCTTATAAAAATTACCTCTATAAGTAAAATACATAGAATCTTCCAATAACAAAAGCAAATCTTTAATTACCTTAATTTTATTTTTTGATAAAGAATTTCTTAATCAATACAGACAAAAATATCAATACTGTAACCTATTAACAGACTGATACATATTTTCAATATCTAAACTTCCAAATACCCAATTACTTTCCATTTTAAAATATTAATCTTATCAAAAGCCTCAAAGAAGAAGAAAGTGTACTGACCAAAATCAACAAATTGTTTTAAAAATTATTCAAGAATCTAGAAATACCCTCTACAACACTACCTGTAAAATCAAAAATAAATCTTAAAGGAAAACCATCTTTATGAGTTTTAATATTCACAAACATCTTAGCTGATGTAAAATCATTAGGATATCATTTTAAATAATCTACTCTATTAAAAATTTTTAAATTAACCATTTTCTTCATAATATCTATCAATTTTCTTTTAATCAAATTACCTGGATTTTTATCTAACAACATATATTTACCATTATTTAATTCTCTATCCATTTTCTCTTTGAAATCATCTCCTTTCATAATAACAAACCTACCAGCTTTGTCTTCATGAGAAATGATTACATCATTAGCAATTAACCTATTTTTAAGATGTTTAATCTCAGCAGGATTAATAACAAATTTTTTAAAATTTTTTTAAAAAATTTGTTATTAATCCTGCTGAGATTAAACATCTTAAAAATAGGTTAATTGCTAATGATGTAATCATTTCTCATGAAGACAAAGCTGGTAGGTTTGTTATTATGAAAGGAGATGATTTCAAAGAGAAAATGGATAGAGAATTAAATAATGGTAAATATATGTTGTTAGATAAAAATCCAGGTAATTTGATTAAAAGAAAATTGATAGATATTATGAAGAAAATGGTTAATTTAAAAATTTTAATAGAGTAGATTATTTAAAATGCTATCCTAATGATTTTACATCAGCTAAGATGTTTGTGAATATTAAAACTCATAAAGTTGGTTTTCCTTTAAGATTTATTTTTGATTTTACAGGTAGTGTTGTAGAGGGTATTTCTAGATTCTTGAATAATTTTTAAAACAATTTGTTGATTTTGGTCAGTACACAGTTTCTTCTTCTTTTGAGGCTTTTGATAAGATTAATAATTTTAAAATGGAAAGTAATTGGGTATTTGGAAGTTTAGATATTGAAAATATGTATCAGTCTGTTAATAGGTTAAGCAGTATTGATGTTTTTTGTCTGTATTGATTAAGAAAAGTTCTTTATCAAAAAATAAAATTAAGGTAATTAAAGATTTGCTTTTGTTATTGGAAGATTCTATGTATTTTACTTATAGAGGTAATTTTATAAGATTAAGGAAGGTGGATAATAGGTTATATTATTTTCCTTTAGTATGTTCAGTTTATATTAGTTTTATGGAAGAGGAAATTATTATTAAAAGAATTGTTTATATGTAAAATTATTTGTCAGATATGTTGATGATTGTTTATTTGTAGTTGAGAATGATAAATTGAAGGAATTTGTAAATGAGTTTAATTGTTTTGATCCTTCTATAAAATTTGTGTTAGAAGGAGGGGTTAGATTTTGGTAAGTTAAAATTTTTAGATCTTTTGGTGATTAGAAATATAGAAATAATTGTTTATTGTGCAGTCATTTAGTTAAAAGTAAAGAATTAAGATCTATAATTAAACCTGATAGCTATCAGTCTGTATCTCATAAAGTAGCTGCTTTAAGGAATTATTGTCATAGGAATGTTAAATTAAATAATTCTAGTGGGGTAGCTTTGTTTCAGAAATATCAATTTTATAAAGATTATTTGAGTGTTGGATACTCTGATAAATTTGTTAAAAGTATTTTATTTAATAGTAATATTTGTAAGGATGTAAAGGTTAAAGAAAAATATGATTTTATTTCTTTGCCATTTAAATTGTCTTCTTATAAAATTGTGTGTAGAAATAGTAATTGTTTGGAAATAAGAAAATTGCTTGGAAAAGGGGTGTTACATTGAATAATTTATTAAATAGTACAAAAGAAGTTTTTGATAGAAAGACTATTCCTGGTGTGGTATATTTTATTCCTTGTTTATTTTGTAAGAAGGTTTACATAGGTCAGAGTAGTTTGAGTTTAAATGAAAGAATAAAGGTTCATAAAAGTAGAGTTAAAAATAGATATCTTAGTTCTGCTTTGTATGTCCATGAAAAGATACAACACTATTGATTTTGATGAAGTAAGGTTGTTTCTTTGAGAGAAATGAAATCAAAAGAAGAATTAAAGAGTCTTTATTATTGAAAATTTATTATTCTGAAGCAATTAACTTATTTAAGAGTTCTTTTAATATTAAGGGTGGATGGGAAGTGAATGGATTTGTGGGTAGTTTTTAATAGTATATATAATGTGTGGTTTTTTTGTAGTTCTTTACACTTGAGAAGTCTGCTTGTAGCAGTGAAATCTTAGGTTGTGTTTTAATATTATTTTTATGCTGGTCTGGTTTAATTTTAGATTTGGGGTAGTTTTGATTTTATATTGACTAGTTTAGCTTTATGCTTGTAATGTTTATATATATATAAAACAATAAAAAATGTTTATCATTTAATATGAATCAGAAATATATTTAGCATGAGCCACCATACAAATTACATAACAACAAATTATCATGTGCAGTTTAATATAATTGAAGACATAAAGATATTTGTAACAAATGGCGATTTGTCACTTGTGGCAATTGAATGAAAAATTGATAAATATAATGATTTTATCAATATGACTTTCAACAGAAGTAAAATAGCTACTTCTAGATAATATGTAACTTTTAGAAATATTTACAGTTTGAATCTTATAATTGTGAAGGCCATGGGATAAAATTCAAATATTGGTAAAAATAATAATAAATCTGCTTTTTTTTTTGTACATTTACCTTGTTACATCTAAATCAATATCTTCATTATCAACCCTTTGACACTACATTATGAGGTTTTTTCTAAATATAATTTAATCCCTGTGATCCATATGCTTATTTCTTCATAGCACACTTGCAATCTTTTTATTTATTCACAATTCTTACATGTGTTTCTTTCTATAACTTGTGCAATTTCTTGGGATCCAATTTGAAATATCAATTATCCAACCATTACCATATTTTTTAGAAATCTGTTGAAGCTTGCTTTATTTTAGTTTCTTAATATCTTTCCATACTTTATTGAGTAGTTTGAAGTTGCTGTATTGTCCTACTATTAAGTGTCCAAATCTCAGATACATAGGTAAAAATCAGCAAAATGCATCTAATAAAAACTTTTTTTAACACATAGACATATTTTTATTTAATATTAAGTTAATTCATCCAAGTTTATTTCTAGGATTAATTTCATCCATTATATTTCTATTTGTATAATGCTTCCATTTTTAACTTTTAATTCATGATTATAAATATTTATTTCCCTTTTCTGAGAAAATCCAATGACTTTAGTACTTTTAGAATTTTTTATTTTTAGTTCTTTTTTATTATTTATCTGATAACTTTTGCAATATTTTCTAAATCATTATTTGCAAAAAAAAAAAAAAAAACCCCACAACAAATCATCTGTAAAATTTAAATGTTTTATAGAATCTCCATTTATTTTCATAGATTCCAACAAAACACTTTTTATAAAACTGCTACAAATAATTTTGGAGACTTAAATTTCCCTATCACACATTATTTTTGATATTAATTTTTTTAGTACCAACATGCAATCTAATGATTACTGGTGTATTCTTAATATATTCTCTCTAGTATATGAAAATAGCTTGGGGTTACTTTTTGAGGTTTTATCAGTGTGAAAGTGCTTTTAGAATTACATGCCTTTTCATAATCTACAAATCCAAAACATAATGGCAATTTATATTCATTGTTTTGTTGTTGTTTTTAATAAAATCTGTCAATAATTAAATGTGATCCACAGTGCTAAAATCATTTCAAATCTATCCTGTTCTTTTGATTGGTTAAAATCTAAAATTTTCCATAAACGAATTGTAATTATCTCACTAATGATTTTAAGTAAAACTATTAGAAGACTAATAATTCTGTAATTTTTAATATCTTTATTATCACTTTTTGTAAACATAAATATCAGTGTTACATTCTTTCAGTTATCTTGTATATCTTTATGAAATAAAATTTTGATATATAAATTTGCGAACACCTTTTTAATTTTTTCATGTTTCTTTTAAAATATTGTTAATAATTCTATCATTTTCAGGAGGATTTTTTAATAGGTTTACTTAAATGCCTCACCTTTTCATTTAAAATATTTTACAATTCAAAAACGACACAAATTATAAGGGATACTTTGTTGTTGTTTTTTGGGTTTCTTTATTGTTAAATAATTCATTAAAGAATTGTTATACATATTTTATGATATCATAATTTTTAGTTTTAGTTCTATCTTTACTTTCACATCTTTCTTTTCAAAATCAAGAAGTTGCTTTAAACCTTTGAGACTTATTTTCTTCTAATCCAATTCTGTTATGTCTTCATATTAGATGTTTCTAACTTCTATTTACATTAGCATATTTCTCAAAGAAACAATTCATAATATATAGTTGTTGTTTTTTTTCGTGAACTTTTATAAGACTATAAGACTATGTCTTTGTTCGTTACTTATAACATAAGAAATTTAGCTCTTTGTTTACCAAATAAATTACCAATTCTGGAATTAATATAATAGCTGTGAAATGTCATTTATCCTGAACAAAACCATTTTACCCATTTATATAAAAATGTCTATTTCTTTATCACAGTGAGAATTTGTTGAGGCATAAACTTGAATTATTCACCTTTGGTAGTTCATTAATTTGAATAATTAATCTTGCCTGTCAGTGTAATGTACCATCAATCTTTATAAGGTTGTTATTTAACTTTTTATTTATTATAATCCCATTTCATTTGGGCTTGCAATACTTTGTCGTAATAGTGGATACATGTCCACTTTTTAAACCAGTGTTCATCTTCTAATTTTTTTAAAAATCCAACAATATTATATATTATTTCATTCTTCCACTTTATACAATTTTTTTTTACTTAAAAGCAATCAGCAATTGTCGATACTTAAAAAAGTCATCATCAAATGGCCACATGGCTCAGCAATCTGGTGATTCATATCACTATTTCCCTTCATTTACCAATTACTGCTTAGTTGGAAATTTTATGGTCTTCTAAGAATAAAATATATATATATATTAACTAAGTCATTATAGTTAATATATTTTGTTTCAATAGAAAAACGATTTTCTTTACTTATAAACTCTATTTAATAGTGAAAACCATTTTTAAAACTCTGATACATTTTTATTAACTTTATTGAAAGAAAACACTTTTACAAAGACTACGTTTATGCAATAATAGTTATCATGAACTTTTTCTGTGTCAGATTACCTGATGCAGATAACCTAAATATTGGTCTATCTTCTATTTATTTTTTATACACAAACTTTAAATTTGATGCAAATAATATTATAAACTTGCAAACATTTAATAGATTTCAACTTTGATTAAGAGTACGATAATATTCAGTGCTTCAATTCCTCTGGCTCAACTGATGAATAAAGGTTATTCATGCAATGTATATAGAGGGAAAATGGTCTGAATATTTATGCTGATGAATAGTACTTTTAAAATGTCTTTGCAATGTACTGTACCTTACAACAATTTTGAAACTAAATACAAATCATTCTCATCTTGCAAACAAATATAAAATAATGAGATATCTTATTGAAGCTACAATAAATAATCTATGCATTAGTAATTATCAATAGAGACATTCCCATAAATAATTATTTTACCTTAAGTCATTTTTATGGACATTCCTCTTCTATCTCTTATTAACACATATAAAAAATGATTATTTCCTACAATGGTTTTATAATACCAATAAAAAATTTGATTCACATTCAAAGTGTCAAACACTCATGCATTCAAAAGTGAGGATCATTGTGAGTATTCTAAATTATCAATATGGCAATAACCAAGTTATCTTCATTTATTTATTCTGTAACACTTTGTCAATTATTGAAAATTGTACTACTTATATGTAAGTAAAAAATTAGAATACAATTCAAATTATTATCAGAACTAGCAATTTGTCATAATGATTAAGTAGTATATACTTAGTGGTGTCTAGATTGTGATGTAAGCTTTTTTGCACTATGGTAATAGAAATATTTACTATTTTTTGGACTGAAAGATTTCATTTATAAGTTAACAACATTAATTTTCTTTCAATAAATGTACTCTTAGTAGAAATTGGTATGGCAAAGAAATTAGATTTTATATGACATGGTACATATTAGAGTATTGGAAAACATCTGATACATAAAAAATATTAGTTTTTTTTACACATCCATTTGCTATCAAAATACAACTATAATATAGAATCATTAACAATTTATACTGATTCATTGATAAAAATTTTAAAAGGCCTACAGAATCATAATATATCAAGTTTTATATTAAAATACAAAAATGTATCATGAAATACTAATTTCTTAATATTAAAATCAATTACTGAATGTTTGTTGCTTGAGAATTAATATTAATATTAAGTTTGAACACTGAAGTTGATAGAATTGAGCTGTGATTCTTTGAACATAACCTCCTGAGTCTGCCATCCTCAAATGGTACTAAACTATGCAGGAAATAATATATAAATTACTCATAAACATGTAATTACTATATACAAAAGTTGTCCATAATAATTAGTTCTTTTAAACTATTTCTAATATAACCTCTACAAATATTTTTCCCAACAGAAAAATATTTATTTCAATAGACATATTTTGCATTGTATACAGTGCACCAAAAAGAATATATAACATTTTTCTTCAATGCAAACATTTTAGTAATTTAAAATAGTAATGATATCTACAAAGTCTCATCTACTTTGGACTTGTGGCATTTATAATAAATTTTAATTCTTTTATGAACAAATTTTACAGTAATACCAATACAATAATATACATTGAGAAAATACTTATATGTCATTCGTTAATGTGTCAAACATCTATAAATACCTTTGATTTTTAGATTTATGCATTTCTATTACACTGACATTTTTCAATAAATAAATTCATTTACAATTACATTAATATAACTAAAACATTAACCTATATTTTCAAATACTGGTATATAAATTATTATCAATGTACATTTATCAAAATAAATGTATCCTAATCTTATAGTTTTATTTCTTATATTTGTAGAAAAACAGGATGTCTCAGATTAAACAATTTTTATTGATTTCAAATTATGCCTTGAATAATTTGCTTAAAAATAAAAATATCTTGTTAGAGAACAAAAGTTTTTGATTGACTTTAATTTTAATTTTTCCAATTACATTTATGTTTGAGGCTTCAATATCAAGATACATTATGTCAACTATACAAGTTATTTGATTTAATAAAATATCTTTTACACAAATCCAATTTTATTTTCTTAGTATATTAATACCTATTTGTGCAGTTGTATTAACTATCCATGAATTCTTTTTAAATATTTGTAATAAAATATTGTCTTAAATATATGCTTGTTATATAAATATTACATTTTTTTAGATTTAATTTTTCTATTTTAGAGCAATTTTATTAACAGCTATCATTTATATTGGATCTAAAGTCCTAGAATTACTTATTGGGTGGATAATTTATGCAAAGTATGCTGATTGTGATCCATTACAGTCTGGAAAAATTGATAGAATTGATCAGGTAGTTAAAATTCAGTTTCTGATTTTTTTTGTTTGTGTATATTTATTGCATGATTATGATATTCTACAATTTTTACAATTATTATAATGAATTGTATTATTTAGTTCAATGATATATGTATGTAAAATACTGTTTGAATATCTGTGTGTTTTCAGAGCATTGGGTAACTTAATTTAATTACATTTTATACATTGTTGCATGTTGAAAAAATCAACCAATCTCCACAGAACATTTATTTTATACTAACACTCTTTTCACTTGTCTTAGAATATGATTAATATTCCTATTAATGTAAACAATGTATTTCTTACTTAAATATCACCAATAGTGTTTAATTGATGTTAAAACTTGAATCTATGGGATAGTGGTATTGAAGAATAAAGTCTATTTTATGTCAGTTTATAAAATAAATAATGATGCTATATTATGAATTCAAATTTTGACATCAGTATAATAATTGTTGTATTTAAATGTGAAACATTTTGCTTACATTGATGTTAATAACTAATGGCAGTTGAAAAAGATCATATTTTTAAAGAACATATCTTGTGGAGATTAGTTTGTATCAGTAGCATATGTTGAGATTAAAGAGAATGGAAGCAATTCATATTTTTTTTAAAAATGTTAATTAAAGTATGAACTAAAATAGCTATTTCAAATCATCACTTTTAGATTATTTAGCATTGTTTCCAATCCCTTTTGAGCTTTAGATAAATTATTTAAATCATTAAAACAAGCTGAATTTTAAAAAAAGAATTATTAAAAGAAAAAGAAGGCATGATGATGAAAATTTGTTTCTCTCTTTATCTTCTGTAAGCAAGACATTATGCTATAATATCTGGATTAAATTGGTGAAGAAAGATTTTAATTTTTGTATTCAAATTTGATCTTTCTGATTTTGATCTTCATATTTTTAGTATTTTTGTCCTTTATCAAGAGAAAAATTCATATGATTTTGTTGACCTTATTAATAATTCAACATTTATTTATTAATTTGCTCATTTTCAAACTACAAAACTAAATAAAATATTACTTTTCTTTACTTATAAAATAATTTGAATAAAAGTATTTTAATTGTACTTAAATGGCAATAACAAATTTCTTCTATTGCATAATTTATACAGAGCATGTGGCCTTTATGAATTATTATAAATATTTTTGAATTGCTATGAAAGTACTTTATTTTACAATGCATTACTTTATGCATTTAATTTTTAGATTATTTTATGAGACAAAAGTATTATTTATATAGGCCATTATTAATATATTTGAAGTACATTTATTAAGATGGCAATTAATGGCATAAGTTTTTAATACTACATGAAACAAAAATTGTCTTAATTTTTATTTAATATTGAGAAAAAATATTTCTTATGTTTTTTGTCAGAATGTCAACTATTAAGCTTATTTAAGCTACCTTCATTAAATGATTATATAAGTTCTGAACAATTTAAATAATAAAATTTAGAATAGTATAGATTGTTAAGAGTGGTTGTGAAAAAAAGAGAAAAATATTTTAAATGAATAATATAATAACAAATAAATAATAAAATAAATAATCTTTTTTTCTTTCTTTTCAGTATTTATATCTATTAGTTTTTAACTTTGCAAAAAAAGTAATTAAAGATACATAGGTAAAGCTAAGTAATGTGAATAAGTTTTAAAAAGGAAAGAAAATATAAAGTTTTCAGATTTTTGATGAAGAGTATTTTTTTAATTAATTAAAGTTGATTTTTTTTTCTCTTTATCTTTCTTTAAAATGAAATGTAAAATATTTTGCAAATCAGTATGTAATTAAAGGATCATACTGTTTTGAGACAATCAAGGAGAAAAAACTATACAAATGTTTTTCAGTAATTAATAAAATAAAAAAGAATAATCTATTGGTCAGAATTTAGTGTTGTCATGTCTGAGATAATATATGACTTGAGGAAAAACAAGTGTGCTCCAAAAAATAAGATAGAGGGTGGGGAATAAGTTAATGCAGTAGACCTCAGTATCTTGTGAAAAGCAGTAATTCTTAATTAAGCCTTTAAAAAAAGAGATGTATCAGCCCAGCTATAAAGAGAACAGAGAGAAGTTAAGCTTTTAGTCTGAAATAAGATGAATCTCACTATTACTTTAAAAAATGTTTCTTAAAATAAATTTGGAAACTACCATGTGCTAAACATTAACTAGAAGCTGAACATTACTAAGCCCACCATGTTCATTAGAAGATAATGTAAAAGAAGGAGAATACCTTTGGAAGAAATCTGCAACAAGCTTTGTATTTCAACCAAAAGCATTACTATCTCAGTCTAAGTTATCTGCAAATTATTCTATTAAAAAATTTATACATTCAGCTGGTATAAATCTGATAATTATTATATTGTAAAATGTATAAATTGAATTGTGTTTACCTACCCTGAAAATCTGCATTAATTTGTAAATTATTATCATAATGGAAATAAGAAACTACAAAAAGAAAACATTAATAGAACTTCTGATTGTTTGATATGAACATTTGAAGAAACCAAAAAAAAAAATCTGATCTGAAAATAAATTTAAAGTTATTGATTCAAAAGAAGAACTTAGAAGAATAAAACCCTGGTAATTTATATTGTAAGTGCACATCTAC
The DNA here is from genome assembly GCA_028023455.1 of Epiperipatus broadwayi. Taxonomy (NCBI): domain Eukaryota; kingdom Metazoa; phylum Onychophora; class Udeonychophora; order Euonychophora; family Peripatidae; genus Epiperipatus; species Epiperipatus broadwayi. The sequence continues at coordinate 1,777,914 of JAQFVV010006318.1, read as the reverse complement.
ATTTATAAATAATTTTTAATATAAGAAATAATTTTTAATATAAATAATAATAAATAAAATTTAAGATTTTTGTTGAAACATTTTTTTATTTATTGCATTTTCCCTCCCAAAAGTGTATGATTACTTTAATATAATCACATTGTCATAAAGAAGGGAGAGAAAGTTTTTAACTAGTCTTAATTTTTTTAGCTTTTTATGTGAAATGCTGTTTTATAATTTGAATCATTGAAAAGGGAAATAATTCTGTTTAAAGTAAAGATTAATTAATTTAATTAATAAGAACCAAGTGTTTTTGCTATATGAAATTATATTTTTTGATAAAAATGTATTAGATTTGGAATTATCATATCTTTTTTGAATTTATTCATTCATTAATTAATTTCATTAAATAATTGTTCAAAAAAATAAGTGTTGATATTTTTATTTTTCCAACTATCTGCCCCATGAATTGACAGTGTGTGTTTTAAGATTTGACAATTATCCCAGTAAGTAAATCCAAGTAAATTAAGCATGTATATTTATATTTTCTCCTACTCACAGACATTATTCCCTAAAGTCCTTATGGCCTTGAGATAGCTATAGAGCAATAATAATTAATTTATTTGTATGTGGAAATATATGTTTATGTTTGGATATTCAGATAGATCTTTGGATGGTGCAAAGGGCAAGATCGTCTTTAAAGTCTATTCATTACATTTTATTTATAGAGATTACAGATTAGTTTACAATTAACCTGTTCACTCATAGGTAAGACTGTACATGGGCATAAATGTTTTATATTATAACCTATATTTGACATTATCTAAAAGATAATTACCCTGCTTTGTAATGTATCTCTTTTAAATCTAATCACAAAGGATAATTGTTGATAATTTGTTTAATGCTGATGATATAAGTTATTATTATTATAACCTCTTATTTGAATTTATGCTAATGTTCTCATGCTCTTTTTATATTTATTCATTTTATATTTCTTCAATGACTTTTTGTTGACAATGTTATTTGAGATTAGGATATTTGGGGATTGTTGATGTGTTTCCACCTCCTCATATTATCTTTCTTTTGTAATATTAAACTATATATTATGATGTATTGTTAAATAGATGATATTTTTTATAAATTTTAGCTTTCAAGGTAGAGGAATTAACTGTATCACATTTGCTGATAATATAACTTTGTTTGTTTATAGTGAGTATCAGTTGAGTAAAATTCTAAATATGATTATACATATTTTGCAAAATGGTTAAAATAAAAGTAAATGTTACATAAAACTAAAACAATAAAAATCAATGAAAAGAAAAATAACAGTTAGTATTGGATAGAAAATTATTATTTTAAAATATTTGTGTAATTAAATAACGGATGAAGGAAAGAACAATAAAGAAATTAAACAAAAATTGTAAATAGCAAGCAAAATTTTAATAAAGACAGAAAGTTATTATTCTGTAAATTATTGAAATAACTTGATAAAAATCCATTATGTGGAGAATAAGGAATCCTAAAAGCAAAACATTGGAATTTTCAGAGAAATGTGTTTAGAAAATATTGAAAATAAATAAATTTGAATTCATGTTTTCTAAATCAGAAATATAACAGTTTTCATTATAGTAAAAAATTGTAAAAAGAAACTGGGTTAAGATGTACTTAGAAGTAAAAAAATTATTAAAATGTTTCTAAAATAATTATAAAAACATAGCTAAAAAATAAATGATGATTTTAAAGAAGAAAACAATTACAAGTATTTTAAAAATAGGATAAGAGAAGAAGACAAAGGTTTAAAAATGTAATCTGCTTTGTAATTGCCTTTTGGCAGATAAATGTTGATGATAATGTAGTGGATTTTTTTGATTTTACAAATCAGTACAAGAAATATTAAACATTAGAAAATTTTAATAAAAACAAAATTCAAAGATTTTGATATATTTTATGATGATGAAATCTTGTTTTTCGACTAAGTTGTTGAAAGAGATATGTAATGAATCATTAATCTGTATAAAGGAATTGCAATTTAATTATGCATTATTTATGAGCATATAAAAATACTTATATTGTAGTTCATTACTACATGAAAATAAGTCATAGAGTTGAAAAGCTAAGAATGTTTCTTTATCATTAACATAATATACAAGATTATATTTAATTCTAGACAAAAAAGACTTTTAAAAGTTTATTGAAGGGCAAATATTTTTTCAACAGCTATCACTGAAAACAATAAAAGAAAGAAATTATATTCCAGGTTTTCTATCTTCTTGTGAAATGGTTTAAATATTTTTTTATCTTTATTTTATCCTTTAACTAACAATAACTAAATATCAATTAATTACCTATTGTTAATTAGTTAGATAGAGTGAATATTGGCTGGTGAGCTGAAAAAATGTCATCTTTATTAGAATGAAAATAAAAATTTAAGCTTGTTGGTGTGAATTTGAACCCAAACCATACAGTAGTAGGAAAATGTACTATCACTACATCATGAAGCTCTTCTAATCCATTTATATTTGCATTTTCAAAAGAAAGATAAAATATCCTGCATTGGAAAAATCATTGTTTAGTAAAATATTTTTAATATTAAATGTTACACCACCCCTCCCCATGTTTATTTGGCATTACTTTAATTTTCAGAATACTTTTTAAATCAATTTTTTTTCTTATCAAGAGAAATGTGCATAAACAAATATCTTATTAGATGTAATATTTATAGATATTTTACTTCTGATTTTATAATTTTAACATTTTTAGATTTTACCTTTGTTTGTAATGGAATCTTTAAGTGCTACACCAGGATTACCTGGACTTTTTGTTGCGGCAATATACTGTGCATCTCTTAGGTAATAAACAATTTTTTATTTAGTACTTATAATATATATATATATATATATACAGAATTAAGTTGAAAATTAAGCCAATAATATATATATATTATAACGATCGGGGATAAGGATAATTTAACGTATCTGCACTACAAGGGCGCCATCTAGGCATTTGAACCTAGAAAAATTTATAAAGTAGGCAGATATGCACTATTAAGATCCCACTATATTTATTTTAGACCGTTAGCCCAATGTAACTAGCTCAGTGGAACAGCAGAGATTTATATTTTATAATAAATTATCTAAGAATATTTTTAAAAAAAGAATAAAATAAGCCACTACCAGTAATTAACACATAAACAATATTTATTTATGTACATATGTAATCATTTAAATCTGAGGAATAACATTTATTATTTTAGATTTTAATATTAACATTTAAATTAAATTATTATTTTAAAATTTTAAATTATTCACACAGATGAATTTTATATTTATTTTAAGATTGTCGAATATGAATAAACTACATAGATTGTATTTGAAAAGAAAATGCTCTATCCCTTATTTAACCTTAGACCAAAAGTTCGCAGCCAAACCAACATCAATCCATCTGATATATCAATGTATTCAATGCAGTATAAATATGACAGCACAAATACCACACCATCAGGAATGCACATCTGAACAGCATGGTTAGAGAAGACATTGACTCTTGTCCAATATAGGAATGTTACATCTGTATGGCAAGAAGAACAATAAAAAAACTCCATAGGAATGGACTGTGTCTTCTGTCTTACTATCCAATTCCATAGGCAAACAGGGGGTGTGCGACATATACTGTGATTCTGCACGTAGTGAACCTCATACTACATCTACTAATTACACCAATATATCCAATCCATTGGCCTAATTTAACTATGAAACAAATAACCTAAGATTACCCTCCCCTAATTAATTAATATAACTTTACAAATCTATATAGCCATTCATGCCTGACTTAAATTTAACATTTATATAAGTTTGCACAAATGGATTTATAAAAGTTTGTTGTTTGATGTTGAGCATAGATTGACTACATAAATTACATGCTCAAAAACGTTTCAACATAAACATAAATGATCAAAATATAAAATCATTGATGTAATTGCAGAGGGACTTCACTAGAAACCCAATGGCATTCATCATAAGATGACGCATTGACACCAATAACTAAAAAGACATCTGAATAAATACATTTTAGATATTCAATGTAAAATATCATTATTTACCGAATGTCTATATATTTTAATCATATATGAAAACAAAAACGTAATTAAACATGAACGAATCTATGCAAGCATCCATGCCCAATTTAAATTTAAAGCATTTAATAATTTATACAATATTAATAAAAATAAAAATGGAAATGATTTTTTTTTAGCAAACTCAAATATATATAATTTAAACATTAATTGTCAATTTGAAAATCAGATAAGAGATCATTTTTAAATTTAGGTTAGCTGAATCTTAAAAGTTTGAATGAAAGTTCTTAATTATTTTTAAATTTTGAAATTGTTCAGTTCAATAGCTTACAGTAGAAGAGTCACGGTTCTTGGTGCCAATTTCCACGATGTCCCTATTGGAAGACCGGTCTGTTGTTCATACCGTAGTTCTCAATCTGGAGGCTGCCTTAGCTGGTTCAATCCTGTTTTTCAGTCATTTTATTTGAAATAAGTGAGAGAGAGCAATAAGTGCATCTTATCGCTCTTCTCACAAAATCAAGCTGGAACTGTCTGGAACTCAATATTTTTTCTTTTATAGTCATCCTCTGGATTCAACCAACAAAACGTCACTAATCCATCATTTTCATTAGGGTCCAGGCTGAGGCTTGGTGCTTCCATTGGTCAAGCTAATTCTTTTTATTCACTTATCTATTTTATCCTCTGACTTTTTAATTATATAAGAGCCCTAAGGGCTAATCTGGTTTTCAATAATTCATAAACAATCATTTCCATTTACAAAATATGTAAATCTTTTTACAAAATATTTTATCTTTACATCTTGTACTTTTTTTATAAAAAAAAAAATACGTTCAAACACTTTTTTTTATTTATTAAAAAAAAAAGAAATAATTTTTAAAGTTTTGCATCTGTGTGAATATATATACATATACACGTTTAACAACTCTTTAATTTTTTTAGCTTTTAGTTTTTAATAAATTTATTTTTATTTGCGAACTTTAAGTTTTTATTTTAAATTAATGTAATGGCATATTTATATACTGTTACAATATATATATATATATATATCATGCTAACGACAATAATGATTATTTATAATCTAGTTGTAGTTTAAAATTTGTTGACGTACATAAAAAATGGTATAGTAAATATTTTATATCGTATATATTCCTTGGCATATATAAAAATTGGCATAATAAATATTTTATATCGTCTATTATGATTTTCTTATATTACTTGTAATACTACTTTTGATATTGCAGAGGTTCTGAAATAATGTTGATTGATTTAATTATCTATTTTTTGAAATAATACAATATTACAGTTAATGTATTACTTGCTTAGGCAACCTTTTGAAAAGTTGCAATTGTATATATTTATAGATAAAAAAGCAAAACAATTTATATAACCCACTGCAAGACCCAAAAGAAGCAATTCTGGGTGACAAGATGTAAATTAAAGTTTAGCATTCCCATGCCAGAGGCAAACTCTTTCTTCCTTGCTACCCTTTCAAAACTACAAAAGAAAGACAGAATGCTCTCCTCAAAGTTTCTACACAAAAAAACATGGAAACTGCTCAAAATACCCTACCTACAAAATGACATCAATCCTAATGATTGATAAACTATATAACAGATAAAAGAAACACGCAAATATCTGATTAATGTATGGACATAAAAATGTCCTAAACACACACTAATTTTTCTCTGATCTACAATCTGACTAAACAAACAAATCAGATCTCATCTTATTCTACAGAAACTCTTGGAGAACCTATAATAATATAAACATATATAACTATCACTGAAAACATTTGTATATACCTATTATTAATAAACCTAAATTTTTTTAAATAAAAAAAGAAGCAATTACATCAAATCATTACTCACTAGATATTGCAGTTTTTGGATAGTGAGAGTTTATGCTTTTCTTAATATTTGTTTCACTTTTTAACTAAAAATTATAATTTCAAACTCACATATGTAATAAATTCAATGCTTGCAAATGTAATATTAGTTATATATCATTAACTTTATGTTTCTAATGCAGAGTAAATATATTTTCAATTTTAAATAAATAGCCTAAAACATTTTCAGCATCCAGTATAATAATCATGGCAAAACTAATCTATTATTCTACATCAGAAAAGCTACTTATAAATGTTTTGTATTTTTGCCGTTAATGGAATGCAGTATGTACGCATCTTACAGTTTTTCATTTATTGGTCTTTTTTACTTAACAAAAATCCCTTTTTTTATATTTTCTCTCTAAGGACAAACATTCACTTTTTGAAATCAAAACAGTGTTCGTTTTCGTTTTTTTGACTCTCAAAAAATGTTTGCTTGCGTTTTTTAAGATCTATTTTATAGATAGAAATTCATTTTGTTGTTGTTACAAATGCAATATACCCTGGGAAAAATAAGACTGCCACCAATCCCGTCACATTCTTTAAAAAAAAAAAACAGTTTCATCTTTGATATTATTGAAGAGTCTGTTTATTCTTGTTGATACTAAAGCTTATGCTAAAATCTTATTTCTGATTTTTTTTTTTTTTTTAGCTTTTACTTTTATCTATAGCTAAGCTCCCATGGTTTGTTATTCTACTTCTATTTTACTTTCTGATTTAGCCTATAATTAAAAAAATATCTGCTTATGAAATGGACATTTATTATAACTACTTTAAAAGTACATCTACAGAAAGGTTTGTTTTTGTCTGCTTTAGTAATGATTTTGAAATAGAAATTATTTATATATGACAAATTTATAGGTTATAGAAATGTTTAACTTTGGGGAATGACTTCTCTAATATTAATACTTTAAAAATTGTGCTATAATTTAAATTATCATCAAAGGTTTTAATGATGAGGCATATAAATTTTATTCTTTGGAAGACTTTTCTTTTTCTATAGATAATTATACGAATGAGATTTCTGTTCACTCAGTGAATGAATACCATCATTTATAAAATCATTCTTATATGAGATATTGTTAAACTGCAAACAATTCATCTAACTGGAAGATGTATGGATTATCTTTGCTTTATATTACACCATTTATGGTTAAATGTTGATTTCATATTTTGGCTCATTTATTTAAAAACATTCATTATAAATATATTTTTCTAATTAAAATATTCTTTTTGAAGTAAATCTACTATAGCGTAGAAAGTATCTATTAAAGTTTATACATACAAAAGTCGATTAATCAAATAACCTCTAAGCATATAAATAAATAAATAGTAGTCACTCGTATCAATGCATAAAGGCAATCATCAATCATTTTGTTACTATATAATATTCAATCCTAAGACAGATATGTCAAATAAACTTGTAGATTAATATTAGTTTCCCCCTATATCAACACAATACATTAGAAATGTATAATTCTAATTAAAAGGGTAAAAAAAAAAAAATGTTTTTTTTTTTAAAAAATGTTTATGTATATGTATATAATAACAATAAAAATAATACATATAATGGTAATTAACTATTATATACAGTCCTTCAATCTGTAGAAATACTTTTGGTTAATTATTAACTTTCTTCAACTGCAGTTAAATTTAAAAAAAAAAAACATAACAGAAACAGACATCATCAACTCAAATTCCATGAATCCTGAATTTTAACTTAGGAGCTTGTCTATTAATTATATTCATTTTATTTCTATTTATAAAAATTGCCTCCTTAATTTTTCTTTTATTATAATTTCTCTCTTTATGAAAAATCTTAATACTTTCAATATCAAACTTAAATTTATATTTACATGTCCATTTATAATGCAAAAAAACTGAAGCAGTCATTAAATCATTATTATTTTTACTTTTCACATGCTTATATAACAATTTATGCTCCTTTAATCAATTGATAATTTTAAACTGGATTCCAAAAGATTGTAAAAGATGCAGAAAGAGACCAGATGGATGGATAAAATAAGAATGTGTGCAGGGGTGGTGTAGAGAAGAGAAGCTAAAGATCAGAGAAGATGGATTGAACTTGGAGAGACATTTATCCTGCAGTGGATTGATAATGGTTGATGATGATGACATCCAAAAAGAGTTTGATACATCACATTATTTTTCTGCTTGACATTAAGTCATCCTTATATATTGTAAAGTTTTTTTTTTCATCTTCATAGGTATCTGTATGCAATAAACTGCCTGAGTTGATCAAGTTATGAAAAAAAAGAATGTTTCACTCTTATTTCTAAAAACATAACTATATTTCCTAATCAACTCTACCTAGAAAATATTATGATTATGATTGCCAAGTGAATCAGTTTTTAATTTATAAATGAGGGTGCCAGAGTCATTAGACTCACTGATTCTGCATCAAACATATTGTAACTTAACAGAAAATAAAGTAAACGATTGGGATTTTGGTTTTCCATAACTTAAGTTATAATTTATAAAATTATTTACCCAGTGCTTAATTGCTAAGTATTGGCAAAGGTAAATTATCTGTTCTAATAAACTAACCTTACTAAATTTAATAATAAACATTAATAATGTACAATGATAAAATTGATGAAAGCAAAATATTTTATTCTAACAAACTTAAAATATTTTTAAGATTAATAATAATAAATAAAACTAGAGAGTACACATGTTAATCCAGATATTATATCAACTAATTAGATAAAATAATTAAAACCACCAAACAATATTCACTTAGAAATTTCTTCTATAAAGTTCCTTTAAAATGTCAGTCTCTTTAATATGAAAATTAAAAGTCTATATCAGGATTATATTATAAGCTTATAGGAAGAATTGTTTGCAAACTTTAAGTCACAATCAGGGTATGAAGAATCTTAGCTTACCACTAAGTTTATGTAGGTTATGGGTTACCGTGCATGTTTTTTTTTCTGTGGTAGAAGGAACTCATGGTCATTAGTTTTAACTTGTTCTTGATCCTGGTTTTAAAGGCTAGTCACAAAAGCTTTTCTGGTGGACATCATCATGAATGATGTCAGCCAAAGCCTCAGTCTACTCCTGTGTGATGAATTATTTCCACATAAAGTGGTCCTGGATCTTCTTTTATGACCCAGGACCAGCCGAAAGAAAAACAGACAAGATACTGATCAAACTGGTCTCTTCCTTTTTATACTTGAGATCCAGTTTTCAGACTTCTGCACATACTTTTTGCTTTTGTTAAAAATACACATTGATAATCTTGTGTATTATTTTATATTTTTCAGTTACAAAGTTCTCCTTTTCATAAAATCTTTTTGCCATCTTTAATTAGCTAAAAAAGATTTTTCTTTTACCTTATCTGGATTAGTAATTTGTGTGTCTTTTGTTCTTTCCAATTTTTACTTTTATTTTTAATTAGATAAAAAAAACATGAATGAAAAATGTAACTTTCACTGTACATTTTTAAAAAAAATTATACAAACAAAAAAAAAATAATTGTATCTTTTTAATAAGATCTCTAACTTTACTTTTTCTTTAGCTTTTACCCAAATGCCAATATATTTGTACTACATGTAAATAAACAGTACAATATATATCCTTTAAAAATTTCACTTGAGCATTTGAAATATATGGAATAGATATCCATTTTTTTATTATCTATCTTCAATTTCTTTAAATCATTATAACTCTTTTTAAATTGACTTAAAGTATTGTTAATTTGTTCAATATTATGACCAACTTCAAGCAATTCATTGCAAATATCTCAATATTTTTTTAATTTGTCACACTGATAATGACATAATTTTTTATTACAAAACAAAAAAGATCTGAAATTCGTCATCTTATGCATTATTGATACTTTTTATTTACAATTTGTATATCCCCTTTATATATATTGTACCCAGCAATCAAAAAATTGCAGAACATAGACCAAACAAAGAGGTGATTGCTTGCCATCAAAAGCTATATGAATCAGCACCATATAACATGAATTTTAAAACACCCGAGTATTGTAGAACTAAATATACAAGTTTCTTTTATAATACAAAATATATTATCTTAGTTCTTAAAATATATTTATCTCAAATATAGGTTCTTTTCAATTTTAAAATATCTTGATCTCAGGGTTCAAATTCAGAATAAAATGCACTTGGAAGAAAATGGTAATGGTAATAATTTAACTTTTTAACAAAAAACATGATGATTATTATTTAAGCTAGACTTGGAACATTTGACACTTCTCTTAGTTTATTTAGCAATCTTAGTATTTTTAAGAAAGCAAAAATGAAATTACATAATAATACAAAACTCAAATACTTAAATAAGATATAATTGGTAACTGGAAAACACTTTTCTAAATACTATCATAAAATATAGAAATCTTATATTTTCTGATGCAAATTTGAATAAGTAATATCAAAATAAAGTAGAAGGCAGTAAGGATATCTTTTATTCTACCAAATACATAAAAAGACCATTTGAAATGAAGTAAATAATATAACATTTATTTTCTAAGGATGCTGGTAGAATAATTAAATCATTGCAAGGAAAAAGAATGTATAATCACTATGTAACCATTGAAATGAATTCTTAAAAATAATTACTAATGTAAACTTTGTTAAAGTAGATTTTCTGATGAATAGATGTTCTAATTCAATTACGGCATAGTGGCAGTAAAACAAAAACATATTTAATTAATAATAAAAGTATTTTACTGCATATAATAACCCATATAATAAAAATATTTATTTACAATAATTATTATTTTTTTAATCTACCATACTATATTTATAAATATTAACAATTTTATATATTGGTGTACCTTTCTTAAAACTATTTCTACAATTTTATCACATAAGTTATATTCACTACCTAATAGTTCTCTCATTCATCAGATACGATCTTTATTTCCAACCCAGTACCCATAAAGTAAAACAATATATCTACATAAGATGGTTCAGGCTACTAGAAGATATTATACACTTTTTATATCTAACACTGTATTGAAAATCACTATGGAAATGCTTAATAGATGCTAATATGAAAGTAACAAATATTAGGCAATTTAAGCATTTATAACATTAACAATACCTATGTTAGGGTGAGAAAATAACTTTTTAACACTGATAATATACTTTAAGTTAAAAAATTATAATGGAGCTAATAATGAATTATAAAACTGAACATGGCTGTGAATACACACAAAAAAATATACTCTAATATTGAATGTCTAGGTAAAGTGTATAAGGGAAATATGAACTAGTAAAAATATGAATGAGCATCTGGTACTATTTGTAGGTAGTGTTGATGAATGAATGAGTCTCTCTCTCTCTCTCTCTCTCTCTCTCTCTCTCTCTCTCTCTCTCTCTCTCTCTCTCTCTCTCTCTCTCTCTCTCTCTCTCTCTCTCTCTCTCTCTCTCTCTCTCTCTCTCTCTCTCTCTCTCTCTCTCTCTCTCTCTCTCTCTCTCTCTCTCTCTCTCTCTCTCTCTCTCTCTCTCTCTCTCTCTCTCTCTCTCTCTCTCTCTCTCTCTCTCTCTCTCTCTCTCTCTCTCTCTCTCTCTCTCTCTCTCTCTCTCTCTCTCTCTCTCTCTCTCTCTCTCTCTCTCTCTCTCTCTCTCTCTCTCTCTCTCTCTCTCTCTCTCTCTCTCTCTCTCTCTCTCTCTCTCTCTCTCTCTCTCTCTCTCTCTCTCTTTTTTTTTTCTCTCTCCCCCCCCCCCCCCCCCCCCCCCCCCCCCCCCCCCCCCCCCCCCCCCCCCCCCCCCCCCCCCCCCCCCCCCCCTTTTTTTTTTCTCTCTCTCATGGAGAGGCTAAATACATATAAAAGTAATGTAGTATTCACATAAAATTGCTTCAAAATAATATTATTAATAATAAAAGGCATGGAACTAGTAATAATAATAAACATATGAATAATTATCCATCTCTTAAACACATACAAAAGGCATATAATGTGTTCACTTGGTGTAAGATTATATGCATATCGATAAAACAATTATTGCATAACAGTGACAATATTTTAAACTATTTAAAATTCTCACACACATACTAATATTTATAGTACTTTCATTCATGAAATAATTTTTATAAATATACAAAAGGCTGTTATATCTCTGGGTACAATCATTTATATAATTTTTAAATAATCATTCAGAATACTCTGGAACAATAAAACTAACTCACAAAAAAAAACACCTTTTTACAATGTTGTCTTACCAATTCCATTCCTCAAACATCATTCTCATAAACATATTTATAATATTATAATTAGTAATAATAATAATATATAATACTATAATAATTTTAAATGTAAAAAGATATATGTTGTTATAATACCCACTTTTTAATATTTATATTAGAGATTAAAATTTTTTTCTTGGTAAGAAAATTATCTCTTGGTTCAAGTCCTTTCTCTGTTCTTTCTTGAAGTAATATAGGAGCACACAAAATGTTTCATTAAGATAGAACAGACACAAAGATGAGGATTTATAATAAAATTTCTTGAAAAATTTTTGCAATGAAATTTAACAAATTCAGAATAATAATGAGAGCTGACAGCAGATAATTTTCAAAACACATTTTTACTGGCAATAGAAATCAGAGGAGTAATAAGCAGAAGGATAATTTCAATTATAAATCACTCTTTGTAATGTTTATTATTATAATAAGTTAACTTTTTAAGAAATATTAATTATGATGCTGCAAAGTTAAATTATATTTTTTTCCTTTTCTAAGTACAAAGTGATATATTTGAAGCAATCAGCAATTTAGAAAAACTATTCAAATAAATAAATGAACTCAAGATGAATAGTTATGTTATTTGTTTTGTCGTGAAACTGTCTGAATACAGTTTTTTTTCTTATAATAATTAAAGAATTGATTTTTATAAATTGGTCTTTTATTATAATTTTGTAAACTGCCACTGCTCTTTTTTATTTATAAAAGTTCATCAGTCTATATATTAGCTTCACACAAGTACATTGACTATTTTAGTAACAATAATTAATATTAATAACTAATTAAAAGTCAGTTAAAGCTTTCCAGAGATAGTCTTATAGCAAAAGTTGAGAATTTAGCTACCATTTCTATAAAAATAAAACAACTTACTTTTCCTTATATGAATTCTTTTTTGTTTTGACTTCTCTTGAAACACATTAAAATTTTTTAGCATTTTTTAAAACTTATTGTTTGACAAATCAGTTGAACATATGTTTTCAGGAGAAATGCCATAATGGATAACTTGCAATTTTTTTTTCTTATTCAGGTAAATATAAAATTTAAACTTTTTATTTTGACTTAAAAAAAAAATTAATTAAATACAGCCAATTAATTCAAAACTAAAGTGAAATTAAAATTTTAATAATAAAATTTAAGATTTTTCTTTTATTAATGTGTTTGTCTTTTATACACCCATGAATATCAAGATTTTTATTGTATTTCTGGTTTTAAACCAATCTTCTTCTGGTATTCATTATAATATTTAAATTACTAGTGAACTTTTAACTTGATAATTGATATGATCTTAAACTCTATTAATCCATATGATTAGTCATGTGATTGTCTAGATTGAAAATTAACTTTTTAATTGCAGCTTAATTACTACAATAAATATTTTATTTAATATTAATAAAATTAACTATTTGTTTTCAAATTAAACATTTTTTTTATTCAAATACCTCTTTTCACTCTTTCCCTTCTATTATTTAAAAGCTTTTTTTTAAGAATTAAAAACTGATTGAATGTATCCATTTTTTTAAAATACACTTTTAATAAATCTTTTCAACATTCACTATTTCATCTTTATGCACTAAACATCTACACACACACATGCACACTAAATATAACCATTTTTAAAGCAATGAAAATAAATTAATTACTGATTAATAAATTTATACTATTCTCAAACAGTTATATTTACTACTTTTAATCTCTGATTTTAAATACCCTCACAAAAATTGATATTTAATAAATCATAACTATTACTTCAAAAGTAGTTATTTTAAAAAAATTAACAGCCAAAAATCCTAACAAAGTTAACTAGCCATTTCAGACAATTTTATCTATTACATCTATTCAAAACATAGTAAACTCTATAAATAGTCAAAATAAGAATCATAGATCACATCACCCTATCTCTTTAAATGCTGACTCTGGCTAAGCATTTATCATAAAGCTTGTTGAGAAATTGGCAATCTTCACTGTTTATAGTAAACTCTAGATTAACTCTTTTTTAGTTTCAAAATATTAATTTTATTTTTTCAAGTAAATATTAAATAATCTAAGATAACTTTTTAAATAACAGCTAACTAAATAAACTAACTGAATTACTTTAATTCACACTATTGAAACCCATAACTTAAGATTTTTATTATAATAGTACAAATAAAGAAATTTACTTATTATAATCTTATATAAAAATGTTTTAATGCTTTAAAACTTATATCTAACCCACAGAGTTAAATATTTACAATAAATAATAACAGAAAATGACTACAACTTGCTGTTAACATTTCTTATACATGTTTCTCTCAACCTCTCACTTATTATTGGTATTTCTCATATGAGCACATTTAGAATTGCTAACAATAATTAAGAATGTGTTTATTTTCTCATTCTTCCTATACATTCACTGTAAACACAGACTACATTTCTTGATCAACAGCATATTAACAACTCTCTAATGGTCAGTCTCAATATCACTGTACACTGGTAGCTTAACTTAAAGATTTATGTGAATGACCAGAGTCTCAGGGCACCATCTTCCATCACAAAAGAGTCACCAAGTATAAGCTTTACAATCCTAATAACATTTCTATCAGTAGCACAATTTAGAAAATCAACTCTATCCAGTCCAGATAAAGTTGATGATATACTTTAATACTAAACGAATTTGTGTTTAACTAAGTGTGTTTAACTAAAAACTAATAAGGAAAGGGAAACAAAATAATAAAAAGAAGAAAAAATGAAAAATCATAAATACTCTGATTAGTATTCCTTCTTTGAGAAATATACACATAAAAATAATATAGACAAATAAACATATATGAGAGAAAATAAAATATTAACTAATGATTTAATAAATTAATTGACCATCAATATCTTATAACAAAAAACAAAGATAAATATAATGTAATATAATAAATGAAAGAAAAAATACTAACTGTTAAGCATAATGCACTGTAATTTGTTATCTTTCATATATATTATTGGGCGTATACACTTCATTATGGTAAACTAACATATTTGGCTTTAGAATTGTCCTGGTTGAAACATTTTGGAGATTCTGCCATTTCTTTAAAAACAATCAATGCTACTTCCTGGGCAGTATATTGGCAAATAGTAGATTATACATTCAGGGCCTCATACTTATTATTTAAAATGACAAGGTCTTCATTATATTTTTTCAAAATAAAATTGAGACAAAGATTAAATAGTTATTTAGAACATTTTAACATGAGCCAGGAGAAATGAATTTAGCATGTGTGAATTGATATTAAACATGGTCATTTGACTGTGGGACACACGAAAAAAATAATTTTGCATCATTTTAAATGTTTATCTTTTTTTCTTATGCACTGTACAATTAATTGAGACTAACACACTCTTTAAAATAAAATTATTAATTCCTCATAAATAATCTCTGAAATACATCCAAATTTTATTGTAAGAATCAAAACGATAAAAAATTAAAACTATTTTAAATATATAAGCTTTTTCTAAATAAAGTCTACACTCCAGACCAAAATAATAATTACTATACCTGAAAAACAAAAATCTCTTATAATTGCTGTCATAATAGTGGATCAATAAATAATAAAAGTATGTTTATAGATATCAGGGATAGACCCTTTCTTTGATTTCAATTGATTTCATGGAGATTTATGGTAAAAATATATGGCTGTTTTAGTATTTTAAATAGACAGATTTAAAAACACCTAGTCTGATCATTATAATTAGTTAGGATATTCATACTAAAAGTATCATATATTTTGATTGATCATAATATTCATTAATCCTAGCATGGAAAATCCATGTTTATTGCAGAAATTATTTATAAAGTGCCATACTTATTACATTTGGTATCTTCACCATGTGGCTTGATTAAATAACCTCATATATCCATTCATAGTTTATAAAAACAATGTGGTGAACCTTGTCATTGCTAGAGAATATAATTAATGTAAGTATATAAGGAATCTTTTTTACAATTATAGTAATAAAACTTATAAACAGAAAGAGGATAGATTCTATTTTTTTAAAAATGAGGGCAATAATAGTAAGGGTAAAGAAAATATCATAAGGGCAATATAGTTAAGTTTTTTTAATAAAAAGTTTCAGATTGAAAAAAATGGATAAACACACCAATTAAGAAAATATCTATAAAATTTGATAATTATATGATTATAAGATCAAAAGTTGAAACAATATGATTATACCATCAAAAGTTAAAATGCAGGTTTCAAAAGATTCATTTCTTTTATTATAGCTCTAACCCATGCTGCTTTGCCAATTTGAAATTTTATGAAGTTTGCATTGGAAATTTCTTCATCAAAATTTCCTTTTTTCTCCTGACTTTTTAACAGGAAACAGTTTCAATAAGTATGTGTGACATTTTCTTCATCTAAATAATAAGTCTGCTTGCATTTTACTGTTGGAGGCACTTGGATTAAAATATTGATGGAACATAACTTCTATCAAGATATTTTTCATACCTTTAATTTTTATTTACTTTAAAGCAAATTTTAAACTTTGAACTGCTATTTCAGAAGTAAATCTGGTTCCATTATCAGATACAAGAATCTTGGGATTCTTGGAGAACTTTAATAGAACATCCAGATTTGTAGTTTATACCAGCTTATGTTTGACCCATCAGGAATATGAATTTACTATTATTAAAAATAAATAACCATTCGTGGGTCCAGTTGAATCTATATGAATATAAATGCTTTGCCATGGATTCTTCACCACTATTCATAATTTGCATGTTTTCTTAGGTAAATCAATTGTAGCTTAATGTTTATTACAGATTTTTATCATCTGTATTTTTAAATTTCCTTTTTCTAGCATTAATTAAATGTTTACTGACCTAAAAATTTTCTCCTGATTTATAATGATCATCTTTTTTTATTATTTTCTAAATGAATTGTAAGAGGCCTGAACCAATTTCCACCAAGCAATGGACTAATGTCTTTTTTAAATATAAATAGAGGTAATATTCTCAATTTTTTGTTTACTTTCACAATGAATTAATTATTTTCAACAAATGTGAATTTTTTTGCCATTTACATCTGTTACCTTTACTTCTGACGTTTCTAGTTTCACTCTATTTTTGCACTTAGCATTGAATTTATCTCACCATCAAGGATAGATAGATAGTACAATGCTATTGTCAACTTCTATATATCACTTTATTATTAGAAATAATAATATCCACAGTAATTCAACCATTATATAAATCATGTAACATTTTTATTTCTACTTTTTTATAAGCTCTACCTCTCTCTGATTTAGAGTATAAAGTATGGTTTAGTTTTTACATTATTCCCATTTTTCTTGCAAACTTGAACTAGATAGTTCTTAATATCACAAATTACTTGTTGTTATATATATATATATGTGTGTGTGTAGTAATTTTTTTAGTGTCTTATCATCAATTATATTAACAATTGGGATTTGCTCTGCTTCAATTTATATGTAAGATCTGGTTATATGCTACCTATTATTTAGTTACCCAAATATATATATATATATATATATATATATATATATATATATATATATATATATATATATATATATATATATGAAAACCAGGCACTCTTCACAAACCTGAGAGCTTAATTGTAAGTATAGAGGATTTGAACTCAGATTTTCAAGCACCCTTCAACTATCCACACTATCTCATACAACTGATACACATGACCACACACATGTAGAAAAGATAAATAATCACCAATATACATATTTTGTGCCAAAACAGCACTCAACAGTTGGTCCAGATTATCATCTCCCACACATATATATAATCAGTGCTCAGTTTATATTAAGATAGCAAATCTTAAAGTATGAAGATTTGCTATCTTAATATAAACTGAGCACTGATTATATATATGTGTGGGAGATGATAATCTGGACCAACTGTTGAGTGCTGTTTTGGCACAAAATATGTATATTGGTGATTATTTATCTTTTCTACATGTGTGTGGTCATGTGTATCAGTTGTATGAGATAGTGTGGATAGTTGAAGGGTGCTTGAAAATCTGAGTTCAAATCCTCTATACTTTTTATATATATATATATATATATATATATATATATATATATATATATATATATATATATATATATATATATATATATATATATATATATATATATATATATATATATATATATATCTTTACTTACATTTGATAAGCCGTAAATTGAAGCATGTATTTCATATGCTGACAAAACTCATCAATCTATTCAGATATAAATCTTGACTGGGCATAAATTAACCTCACAATTAGTTAAAGATTGGTGTGGGTACAATTATAAGTCACCTTCACAATATATATATATATATAATATTTGAAATACAGGCATTCTTCATATGCCTGGAGCTTAATTGTAAATATAGAGAATTTGAACACAGACTTTCAAGCACCCTTCAACTATCCATACTATTTTATACCACTGATACACCTAACCACACACCCATGTAGAAAAGATAAATAATTACTCAATATACATATTTGATGCTGAACTAGTACTCATCAGTTGGTCCAGATTATCATTTCCTATAATCAGTGTTCAGCTTATATTAAGATAGCAAATCTTCATACTTTAATGGATAGACTTCAATCTACTCCAATCTCCAACTCTTCAGCCATCAATACCATTAAAAATCTGGTGATGGAAAGCCCAAATTTTATGTTGATGCCAATATTACTGTTATGCCTATATTGATCTCAAGTTACTCTGACCCTCATGTATATGATTTTATCCATTTAAATACAAAGAAGAGGAATGGTCAGGATGCAGTAGTGTGGATTGTTGAAGGGTTCTTGATAAGTTCATGTTTAATGTCCTATATTTACAATTAAGATCCAGATATATGACGAATGTCTGTATTTCAAATATTACATATTAAGCCTTCAGCTTACCCATCCATCTTCTATGTATTTAAATTGATAAGGTCTTATATATAAGGGGTTAGAACTACTTGAGATCAACAGGGACATAATAATAATATTGGCATCAGCATGGAATCTGGGCTTTCCATTCATCAAATTTTCAATCGTATGGATGGCTGAAGAGTTGGTGGTTGGAGCCTGTCCATTAAATTATGAAGATTTGTTATCTTAATATAAACTGAGCACTTATTATATATGTGTGTGGAAGAAGATAATCTGGACCAATTGATAAGTGCTGGTCCAGCATGAAATGTGTATATTGGTGATTATTTAACTTTTCTACATGTATTATGTGCATCAGTGGGATGAGATGTGTTAATAGTGGAAGAGGGTTTGAAAGTCTGTATTCAAATCCCCTATATTTAGAATTAAGCTCCCAGTATGTGAAGAATGCTTGTATTTCAAATATTACACATTCCCCTCTTCTATGTATTTAAACTGATAAAGTCTTATATATGAGGGGTCAGAGTTACTTGAGATCAATAGAGGCATAATAATAATATTGGCATTGGCATGGAATCTGGGCTTTCCATTCATCAGATTTTCAATTGTATGGATGCTGAAAAGTTGTAAGTTGAAGAAAATTGAATCCTGTCCAATGATTTGCTATCTTAATATAAACTGAACACTAATTGTATATATATATATATATATATATATATGTGTGTGTGTGTGTGTGTGTGTGTGTGTGGGAGATGATAATCTGGACTAACTGATGAGTGCTTGTTTAGCACAAAATATGTATATTGGTTATTATTTATTTTTTCTATATGTATGTGGTCATGTTCATCAGTGGTATGATAGTGTGGATAGTTGATAGTTGCTTGAAAGTCTGTGTTCAAATCCTCTATATTTATATATAACAAATAAATATTATGCCAGGAAAATAATTCAATGAAGCTGATTACTAGATAACTCTTTGATATCCAGTAATTTTGAATTTTAAAAGAAAATTACAGTTAATATCATTTAAAGTGTATCTTATGTTTGAATGCAATTAATATAAACGTGTATATTGTTACAAAGAGCACATGTGAAAGAATGTAATGAAGCTGATAAAATAGTCATTACTTAAAAAAAAAATTAAGAAAAAAATATTTTCAATACTTTTAAAAATGTTTATTTTTACATTGATTCATACATTCTAAATTTTGAAAATTAAATGTTAAAATGACACTTTTATAAACAGCTTCATCACATTTGTCACAAAAAGCTGAAAAAATTGATATAAAACAAGTCTTACCTGAGATAATTATAAACATCAGAAACGATAGAAATTAATGGATTGATAGTTATCAGTTTTACTTGCAGACTCAGATCTTGTACTTCCATTCAGGGTATCTGTTAGAAGTAAAATTTGGTTTTAATGGGGAGGTGGGGGGAAATAACAGTAAGAACAGTGTATGAGATATGCAAAGAAATTTTAGTAAATTATAATGTATGAAAAAATATAATTTATTATTATATTATTTAAGGGGGAGGGCGACCTTCTTTTCAAGTAAAAAGTGTATTCAAAAAAAAAAAAAATAACAAACACATAAAATGTAAAATGAATAAAAACAAAGTAAATCAATAAAAATCAAAATTATGAGCTGATTACTTATATGTGTGAGAAAAAGTTTGTGTTCAAATACAAAGTTTAATGAAATAGAATGGATGAATTGAGGGAGTTTGAAAGCCTGTGTTCAGCTAGCCTATATTACATGTAGACTCCAAGTATGTAAAATATACTTGTAAATACATTTAACCTCATCTAAAACGGTTCAAGAGAATACAAAATTGCAACAAATAAGTAGAATGCTACTATAATTATGCAATAATTATATGATTGTTTATAATTTGGTTTTAGTGGAGTTTAAAAAATAACAGTATAAACAGTGAATGAGATATTATGCAAATAAAACTTTAGTAAATTATAATGTATGAAAAAATATAATTTATTATTGTATTATTTAATAATGGGGGGAGTCTATGTTTAACTAGTCTATATTACATGTGTAAAATATAAACAGGCAAAACTATCATACAGTATAGTGCCACCATGTGCCAACCAAAATAATCAATGGATGCCAGAAGGCTTGTGCATAAAATCCCCATCTAGTGCCTACTCATCCAATATCCCCAGACTAGTGTCTGTCTTGTGGACTTTGTCAGTGAAGAGCCTTGGATCTGAGAGCACTGCACGTAAATCTTAGGATCTAATGCAACCCTCCAGCAGCCACCTTTTATCTCTTAACTTCAAAACTATAAAAATAAAATTTGAAAACACAATATTTTCAAGCTCAATAGCTTATATAGTCATATGGGTCTGAACTGAGTATGCACTAGATGGGGATTTTATGCACAAGCCTTCTGGAATCCATTGATTACTCTGGTTGGCATAGGGTGGCACTACTGTATGGAGAGTTTTGTTTGCTTAATAACAGTTTTGTGCTAGCATAAAAGATGGTGATCATGTGATGTTATGCAAAATATACTTGTAAATACATTTACTCTCATATAAAACTAAAAAAATAAAAAGATTACATAATTGCAACAAATGAGTACTATAATCATGCAATAAATGAACATTCATATAAATAAAATCATATATCTTACCTATTGCAAAAACAAATATAAACATGATTCTAAGTCCGGATGTGCAAGTCCTTGTTGGTGCAATAATTTATTTGTAGATCAACTGAAATCAAATCTAGTCACATGTGATACACTACAAATATGTATTATCATGCCAAAAAATGCTCTCAACTCACTGGGTGGTAGATTATCCCACTTCAGAACTGCTTTCCATTCCACAGCATATTTATTGATCTCAACACATATATAATCAAATATTTTTTATCAAATAGTAAATAATAAAAATAAATAAATGAATACTTACCCAGGTGATAGGAAAACTAAGGTCTAGAGAATGTGTGAATTATGAATATTATCCAAAAATGCATCTGAGTCAGAAACTCATCTGAATCCAAATTGGAACTAAACATATATATATAATCAAACATTTTTTATCAAATAGTAAATAATAAAAATAAATAAATAAATACTCACCCAGGTGATAGAAAAACGTATCCCTGGAGATTTAGTAAATGTTCTAAATGACACGCATGAATTATGAATGTTATCCAAAAATGTATCTGAGCCAGAAACTCATCTGAATCCGAATCAGAATTGAAACTAAAATGTATGACAAGAGAATTCATTTTGCAGGCAAAAACTTTTTCCGATGATTAAGTCTAAAAAAATTTAAAAAAAAAATAATTAAAGGATACATTTTACAAAAAAAACTCATAAACAATCTAAATTTTATCATAGAAAAAAGATACTTACATCATTACACAGAAAAAAGAATGGTGAAAAGAATGCTGTAAGGTCAGTATGTGTAGTAATTATGGGTTCTGCACAAATTCAATTGTCACTTCCTGTCATATGTACAATAATACGTATTGTCAGTCAAAAATTATTCTTTGATTTTTTTTTATTGATTGGATAAAGAAAAGTTCTTTGTTCAGATGAGGATGTGTATAATTATTTTGCATCTCACAAGCCAGATGGAGTATGTGAAGAAAATTGATAGTCTTATGGTAGGGATGTCTCTACTATGAATCCAGTCCTTTAGTGAGATGACCTGATAGAAATCGACCTTCAAGTTTTTGTGTATTATCATTTTCAAGTTTCCTAGTCCATTGCATGTATGGATTATATGCTCATATGTTTCTTCCTGCCTCTGACAATTAGGGTATATTGGGTTAACCTTGCTAATTCAGTGTTTTACATGAAGAAACCAGTTGGTAGGCATGGCCTCCAGGTTTAAAAAAAGGTAAATAATTGTTACCTAATTTTACAATATTCCTATAGAAATTCTTCTATCTTGAATGTTATGTATAATTTATATATATATATATATATATATATATATATATATATATATATATATATATATATATATATATATATATATAATTTTATTTGTTTAATTTGAAAACACATATATTTTATTTTTATTATTCTTTACTAAAAGTTGATATAGACCTGATAACAACACTATTATTATACTTGTATAAGAAAAAAAATATTTAAAAAAATATCACCCAATGTATATTTAACAATGAAGAAAGTCCGACATTATGCTATTTATTTTAAAAATGAAAATACTGTAGTCACTTTTTTTAAATTTTTATTGCTTAAATGAATGAACACATATATAAATGCATCCTGTCAATATATTAATAATTATAATATATAGGGGGTTTGAACTCACACTTTCACATGACCCTTAACTATCCATGCTATCTCATACTGCTGACACACTTGATCACACTCACATCTCAAAAAGACAAATAAACACCAATATAGGTATTTCATGCTAAACCAGCACTTGTCTGTTGGTCCAGATTATCATCTCCACACATAGTTTATGTTAAGATAGCCAATTTTCATACTTTAATGGACATGCTTCAATCCACTACACTCCACAACTCTTCAGCCATTCATTTTATTGAAAATCTGATGATGGAATGCTCAAAGCCCATATTGGTGCCAACCTTCTCATCCTACCCATGTTGACCATAACTCACTCTGACCCCTCATGTGTAGGACATAATCCATTTATGTATATATATGAGGGATGGGCAGATCTTACAGCACTATATTTAATATATGAATTTTTTCTAGGCTTTTCCATACCTGCACTCCAATATTTTCAAATTCTCTATATATTACATATTGAAGTACAGGTATGAAAAAAGCCTGTACTGTAAAAAAATTTCATATACACCTGGGTCTCATTTTACGCGATAGATAGGTTCCTCAGGAAACACGCGCAAACAAAATCATGCAAAAACAGACATAACTTACCTTGAAAAAGGGGGGATACGGACTGTGATTTTTCAAAAATCGTGTAAAAGCAAAGCACCAACATAAAATTATCACACAAATAAAAAATAAAGAAATAAAATATGACTAATAAAAAATTTCAAATTTGAAAAAAATTGATACAAGACAAACTTTTTTTAACTATAATATTTAATTTTATTCAAAACAATATATTTTTATGAATAATTTACAGTAATTTACATTTTTTATACACATTTTAATTATTATCACTATTTGCCAATAAACAGGTTTGTTTGCAAACTAGTAAAAAAGCAGATTCTTCCCAAGAGGAAATATAACTAGCACCAACATCACTCTCACATTGTGTTAATGGTTTTCTGGTGACAACGTAATTAGTAATTAATCTAACAACTAAAAATTGAATTCTTATTTTTGTCTTTAATTTTTTAATTTTCAATTTTAATTGTGCCCACTGCTATTACTCACCTTTTAAAAATAAACTTACGGACACTAAATGATTAATAATTGATTATGTTCTTTTTTAAAAAGCAAAAACAGAATGTGATTTAAAATGCAAAATTAACACGCACAATGTTTGAACAAATTTACATTATAATCTTATAAAATTTAATGTGTGTATACATAAAATGCGGAAATCATGATTTTAATTTCATTATTGCATAAAATCTTACTATTATAAAGCACTGAAAATATTGAAATTACTAAGATGAAAGTCGAATTTCAATAATATGCTATTACTTTCAATATAATGTAAGTGCGCAAAATTTATTATTTAAAGTAATAGTGCATTATCGGAGTTCGACTTCTGGAGAAACGTGAATCGCATAACTTCAAAATCATGTTAAATAAATCCATGTAAAAAGAGACCCAGGTGTATTAATAATTATATTATTAGTTAAAATGTTTATACTAAAATTTTTATATATGCTTATTATACATGTAAAAAGTATCTGTTATAATACATATATACGGGTGTGTGAGTGTGTTAAAAAGTACTGTAAAATTTGCTATAGAATATATATAATAAGTATTCAATTCTAATCATTTTTATTCATAAAACTTGAGTTATTATATACTATAAACATTTGTACATGAAAAAAGCTTGGAACAAAATATAGCAATACTTAGTACCATTTTTTCTAATATGACATTTTCAAAGTGTTCAATTGTTTACAAGTTTTGTAAAATAAATACTTAATAATGCTGTCTAATGAATATAAAGAGAATGTGAATAGGATGTTTGTTGTCATAGTTTTTCATTACTTTTCATTTGCTTTGTAATTAGACTTTGATATCAAAAATATATATCATTTAGTGCTCCAAAATATCATATATTATTTAGTGATGTTTAATTCTGTTTATTTATATATCAATTGCAGTGCTTTATCATCAGGTCTTACAGCTATGGCCACAGTTCTATTAGAAGATGTTATTAAACCAGCAGTTAGGCATTGTTTTGATTATAAATTTAGCGAAAAAAGAGATGCTTTCATTTCAAAAATAACAGGTAAAGTTTATATATATATTCTTAATGAAGTATAATCGTTCTATAAACAACAGAAATATTATATATATACAGGTGGACCTCTACTTTCATAGCTTCCTGAAATGTGTATGAAAAGTTGAAATGCATGAAAATAAAAAAACATTAAAAAGTGATTTCAAAATATTTATTTTTTATTCATTAGTGTCTTGTATTTTCTTTATAAATTTGTGAAAAAGTAATTAAATTGTTCTCTTTTTTCTTTTCTTGATAAAGTTCAGTAACATGCTGTGTCTTTTTCTATTGCCCTTTATAAAGGAAATATATACTCTCCAATGGGATCACATTCTTCCATGATTGTTGATCAGCTTAAATTATATGAACGACTGATTGAAGCAAAAGATTTGCCACTTTCATAATGTCTAATTATATCCATCTTTGTCTTGATTGTATGAAGATTATCACACCTTCATTTCTTTTTGTCTGTATCAACACTGCTATTTTTATCATTTTTCACTCATGTTTATGAATTCGTAGAGGCAAATTTTTTCACCAAAATAGAAATTTAAAAATGTAATAAAATTTTCACAAACTGCTGTAATTTATAAATAGATATCTGTTCTTAAAAACTGTATTAAGAAAAGTTTATAACGAATGTGTACATATTGAAGCTCATGTTCATAGTATCAATATATTCTGTGAATATAAGGAGATACTTCACTCTTAAAAGCACTAAGCTTTAATAAGTATGCATTCGTTAATAGCTTTTCTTAAGATAGTGTTTAAGTGCTGATACTTAAAAATTAAAACAAATATATATAAAGTAGTAACACCCTTCCTAAGATAAAATGACACTGAAAATAGTTGTTATTAATGTCAGAGGTGTGGAGAGCCTAGTGACTAGTAGTCCATGAGAAAAGAGAATCATTACATGAAAGTATGTGTGTTCTGGTATATATATATAATCAAAAGTATAAAATGTGTCCAAAGAAAGTGGAATGTACAAAAGTAGAAAACTACCTGTATACATAAACATATTGATGTTTATAATATTGCACCACACACTCCCCACTTTTTTATCACTGAGAGCACCATTAGACCACTGTTAACCTACAAATTTTGATTTACGGTGATCAAAAAGTTAATGATGATGAATATAAATGTTGCCAGCTAGACCCAGAGAGAGAAAGAGATCTTAAACATTGTTCAGACAATTGAGGGACAGGACCCGAAACAAATGTCAGCCAAAAACAAATATTATTATTAATAATTTTTAAGTTTTATTAAATTGAAAAAATATTAGTCAAACAAAATATAAAAGTATGATCTAAATTCCCCAACGTTCTATGTATTAGAGTGATTGAGAGTAGTATTGTGTTAAACACTCCTGTAAATAATTTTGCTCTCTTACTTAAAAATTAAAGGGAATTATTATGATCTTTCTACTATTGATTTATCTACTCTTTAATTTGTATTTCTCTTTATTTAGAAATTTTAATAAAAATGATCTTCTATGGAAATTAAAGAACAGCACAGAGTGAGTTTTCCTTAACCCTGTAAAACAATGGTACAAAACAAAGATGACATGTGCTCTTCAAACACTCATAAGAGATTGCATTATAATACAACCCAAAGTTAACTCCATACAAGCAAAGGGACAAGGTTATAACTTCTTAATCTTCAATAAAAAGTAAATCACTAAAATCTCTATGGTTCCAAGAAAAACAAAACTTATATTCTCACTAAATTGCCAGCCAAAAGATCTATGGTTTGCAAGAAATGCAAACACACATGAAACTCACATAAATTCAAATCAAAGGGGTTAGGTGATCAAAAAAGGAAAACTACTATTGTCTGTCAAATAATAATAAAAAAAATCAACAATAATTATAAAATATTAACTCACAACACACTCTCCAACAAAGTAATAAAAATAAAATCTTAAACTAATTCTTTATAATTAAAAATTCCAAAAAAAAAAAAAATACATCTAATAAATGACATATTTATAAACTACTAATAATATCTAAATTATTATAAATATTTCTCTCATATGTTCATATTTCTTTTCATTGAGTATAAAGCTTAGAGATTTCAGCCCCAGTTAAAATAGAAAATGTTCAGTTATCTTTGAAGCTTCAGTTTTACATCTGTGATTCTAATGGTGTGAGCAAGGTTCTCTTGAAAGTATATTATGATGGTTTTGGGATTTTCATTTATCTGATTGGGAAACATGAAGGCAATCTTCATGATCAGTCTCAAACTAAACATTTAGGACATGTTTATGATGGCACAATTTTGAGCTCTGGGTTTCATGTTAGATGGCTTAGTATTGCAAACTTTTAATACAGTTCTTTAAGATGAGTAGTTTCTGCCTTATAAACAGATGATCACTAATTCCTGTCTTAAGTGTGTTCACTTCTTTTTTCTTTAGAATGGTTTCCTTTAGCAGTTGGAAAATCACAATCTTCCTTTACAATTAACCCAAGAAAATAGCAATATGTATCCAGCACATATAAAGTATATATCAGCAATCTGCAATTTGCAAATATCACATTAACAGTCCGCAATTAGCAAAAAATATAAGTTCTTTTTATAAGCAGTCTGCAATTAGTTCAGCAGTCCACTATTAGCAAATATAAAAGTTGTATATCTTTTTCAAAAACATAGCACTTTTATGTACAATTTTTATTTACCACCAAATTTTAAAATCTAACCAGGTCTAGTCTTTATTCCCCACCAGATCTTAATTAGAATTTTAACCAGAGTGATTTGTTTATCTCTCATTAATTCTTAATTAAAAAGTTTTAACCATGGCTCTTTTTCTTTATCCAGTTTTAATAAATTAGAAAATAAATTTCTGCTTTTAAAATGGATTAAAACAAACAAAACAAAAGAAAAACGTATCTCAATCAAAACTCTTTTAAATTAAAATACTTTTATGATTTCCATTTATAATCAAGTATGTGTGTTATGGCACATACTCTTAATAAAAAAATAACAAAATACAAACTTTTTAAATACAATTTTTTCTCTTCTTTTAAAATATCTATAAATATACATTTTAGTTTTGATTTCATGATGGTTGCTTTTGAAAAAGATAAAATATCCGGTTCAACTGCACCATCATGCTTCAGAAAAAAATTCTTTATATATATATATTTTACCTTGAAGCACTTCCCCTCACAGAAACCCTACTGAATATTTGCTCTGTCCACTGTTTAGTGAGAGTAAGATTTTTTTTAATTCCTCTCCCTTTTTACAACTACTAAACTCTTTTAACTCTTTCTTGGGACTATTTCTTCCCATCTGGTAACCTCAGTCTGGTAGTTCTTTCTTTTTTTCTTCATCTTTTTCATCTTCTTCATCTTTTGGTGAAAGCAAAAGAGATATTTTAAGCTATCAAGATGAGCCATATTTCTGAAATGCACATGGTTGCTATCTTCTCTGTGTAACTGTACTGGAATTTCTGATTGTTGGTTCTTGCATTTTTCTTCTGCTGCCATTTCATTCCATAACTTATTCTCTAGTAGAGTTTTTCTTAGTATTCAACTTAATAAATTAGGATCTCCATTTACTTCTTGATAACTAACTTCTTTTTTATCTTTATTGTTAAGAAATATTGTGATATGTTTATGGTTTTTTTAGCAGTTGTCAATATGGTTGCAGTTGCACCCTCATTAATAAGACCAGTGTCATCAATAAATATTGCATAGACTTTGCTAGCACCATCTTTTCCATTTTCAGATTTTAAATCTGAAAATCCAAGATTCATATTAGACACCATATCTGACCTAACACTATATTTTTTAACTCATCCCTGACTTCGCTCATATATTTTACCACCTCAATTTCCTTCTCTAATTCCTCACTTTCTTTCATCAAATCTTTCTCTAGGGTTTCTCAGCTTTTCTCCATTCTTTCCATTGTCTTTTATCTTATTTTTTTTAATTTTGGCTTTGAATTATTCCCACATCACTTCTGACTTTGTTTAATTTCTTTCATCATATCCTGCTGATTTTATTTTATTTTTCTATTTTCTTTCATTATCTCTAAAATCATTTTCATCATCACCTGTATCTCTTTCTTTTTTTTCCCTTTCAACTACTTGGGGATTTTTGAAGGAAGTTGGAGCTTTTTTCTCAAATACTCTCCTATCAATTTCTTCACTGAATTCCATTTTCGAAACCAAGATCAAACCCTAATATTTTTATATTTCTCACCTTTTATTATCAGTTTTAATTTTTTTACTTTAAAAAAAATATAACTACTTAATATTTCTTTATTTATCTATCATTCTTCCTTATGTTCAAAAATTTTTTTAGAAATGAAAAAAAAAACACTATTTAATTATGTATTTATTTTTTTCATATTAAAAGATGAACTCCTGGGAATTTATGTCAATTGTGTTGTTATTGTTTTCTAATTGTGTATATACATAAATAAATCACAATTTCTCATTAATCTAGCATTTGTCATTTATTGTAATCAATAATGGAAATTAAAATATAATAAGAATCTCATGTAACTGAGTTTAGTGAGATATAAAAGAAACAAATTTGTGATTATATAATGTAAGAACATGAAGCTGTATGCAGATTACCCTAGTGTAATTTTCATGTTAGCCATGCATTTTTTATCATTACAATATATATATATCATTAAAAACCAGTCAACACAATATATGTGTGTTTGTATATTGTATTGAACAATCTTCCTGTATATTAAGCACATTAGGATGTCACCACACTTTTAATAACCTAGAAAATTTATTTTCATGATTAGTTATAAATATATACTGACAGAATCAATATGACTGCTTCTAAAGATAATTTTAAATGCACTGCTAGGCCACTAGTAGAGACAGAAATTCTTTCAGAAAACATTTGGAAGGTTGATAGCAACAACAAATACCAGGTGAATACTACACACAATACATTTATTACAAAACATATGTAAAGTCAAACACCCAATAAATAAAAAATACAAACAGGGAAAATATATATACAGCAATACGTATGATTGTGTATTTAGATTTAATTATGCTTTAGACACGCCCTTCCTTTACACAATTGATGGAATTTATTATTTTCAAATATCAATATTTCAGTATAATTTAAGATTCTGAAATAAATGGAATAATAAAACAATTTTCTTAAATGGTCACTTGATGAACACACTAAAAAACTTTTGCTCATTTCTATTTTTGCTGATGCCAAAGAAATGTTAAGTTTTTACAAAATAGATCTTTTTTATAATACAAGTGTGGTGCAACCATGACCCAATTACAAGAAATAAAAGGTAATGAATAAAAAAAATTCTAAGTAGTCCACATTATACATGGATCATTAATATAACACATAGGATACTTTCTAAAAGTTTGATGTGTGTAAAAGAAAACACTATTCTTAGTGTTAAATAAATATATATCAAATTGACTTACAAATAGGCTGTTCTAATGCACACAATACTCCATAGCAAAACATTTTGCAAATGCTATGATACTATATAAGACTAAGTAACTTAATTCATAAATCCATCATATGAACATCTATATGAAATACCAAATTATAACTTGAAAACTTAATTTAATTATAACTATGCTGAAAAAAAACTGTTTACTGACTATATTTATTATTATTATTATTATTATTATTATTATTATTATTATTATTATTATTATTATTATTATTATTATTATTATTATTATTATTATTATTATTATTATTATTATTATTATTATTATTATTATTATTATTATTATTATTATTATTATTATTATTATTATTATTATTATTATTATTATTATTATTATTATTATTATTATTATTATTATTATTATTATTATTATTATTATTATTATTATTATTATTATTATTATTATTATTATTATTATTATTATTATTATTATTATTATTATTATTATTATTATTATTATTATTATTATTATTATTATTATTATTATTATTATTATTATTATTATTATTATTATTATTATTATTATTATTATTATTATTATTATTATTATTATTATTATTATTATTATTATTATTATTATTATTATTATTATTATTATTATTATTATTATTATTATTATTATTATTATTATTATTATTATTATTATTATTATTATTATTATTATTATTATTATTTATCTGAAATTTGCTGAATACAAGACTTGTGATTTTTTAATACTGTGGGAGAAAAGAGAAATATGTTTCTTTTAAAAAAATAAGAATAAAATCTAAAACAAAATCTAGGTATGTTCTTTCAACTGAGCAAATTTAAAAAAGAATATCTCTTTCATACTTAATTATCACCGTTTCTCATATAAATAAAGAAAACAATTCATATTTAATAGAAAGATGAATTATATAATTATATCTTATATCTTAGCCTATTACCAGCTACATAAAATTAACTTAACTCTAACATTTGAAATTTTCTATAGAATTTAATAATACAAAAATAATATCATTTATATTTGTATTTTTATATTGGGCTATTTCCATCATCTAATATGAGTATTGAATGTCTAGAAAAATTTAACTTTATTTAAATATGTCAAATACATTCAACTGTTAGTAATACAAATCAAACAGGTTAGTATATGCACAATGTTTCAAGAGGTATTATTCACCTCTCTTCTTTCGGTGTTGCTGGACTGACCAGTGCCAGTACTAATGGGATTCAAACCTGGACCCTTAGATTTTTGAGTATTCAGTTAGTTAGAGCATTACCTTAAAATTTAATACTCAACTAGTTAGAATGTTGCCTTAAAAATTTAAGACTCAAGAATCTAATGGTCCAGGTTTGAATGGCCAGCAACACCTGAAGAAGAAGGGATAATAATATCTCTCAAAACATTGTGCACATACTAATCTGTTTGATGTGCTATTACTAACAGTTGAATACATTTGGAATATTTTAAA
This sequence comes from Epiperipatus broadwayi, assembly GCA_028023455.1. Lineage (NCBI taxonomy): Eukaryota > Metazoa > Onychophora > Udeonychophora > Euonychophora > Peripatidae > Epiperipatus > Epiperipatus broadwayi. The sequence goes on along the minus strand of JAQFVV010006318.1, from coordinate 1,745,528 downwards.
AAGGTATTTTTTTTTCTAAAGACATTTAATACACATATTAGCTGATGGAAATAGTCCAATATAAAAATACAACTGAAACATCATCATTACAAACCTTCAGAAACACAATATCATTTATAGATTACTGAATTAGGATAAAAGTTCACTTTTGTTTACTATAAGTCCATTATGAGTAGTATAGATTTCCTTGTTATATAAGTTTTTAAATGAGTACATACTTTTTGGGATAATTCATCAGAGTTCTTATTGGGATCCATTGACATTTGTCTTTGTCAGAGTTTGATATCTATTGCAGACAGTTAGTTCACTAAGGAATTGGCTTCATGTGAGTGCTGAGAGTATTGCCTGAAGGAAGAAGTTCACTCTTAAAAACTTGAAAGTGCATATCGACTATTAAGATCACTGTTATCTATTTTTATTGCATCCTTTCTTTATGTATATAATTCAGAATAATATGTCTAAGAAATTCAAAATTATCTTTACAAAATGAAAACAGATAAATGTGTATTTGTTCTCTCCCTCTTTTGTCATAAAAGAATTATATTTTTTATAATAAAATTCCCGTAAGCTTTTATATGGCTGATTGTTCCTTTTAAACTTCTAGAATCTTCTCAGCAACAATTTCTCAAAATAATTTTTAGATAAACCAACATTTTTACTACAATTATTAAATTCTGATCTAAGTAATTTATATTAACAAATTCCTTTATAAGACAATTCGTAACAGGAGTAAATCACATATTTCTTAAATGTATTGTCCTTAAATAAATTGAAAATCAGTTTACTCAGACTAAACATTGTCCCTTTGGAATTTTATAAAATTTTATATTGAATGATAAGAAAAATGATTACAAAATGCATTTCACTATTATTTAAAATTACATCCATTAAATGTTCCAAAAATAAAATAATTTATAACTGAATGTTTAGTTGAATAAAAAATAATTAAAAGCTTAATGTTAAACAATTTTGAAACTCATTCATGTTCGGTATGAAAAAGAAAATAGATATATTATTTTACTCTATCTCTCCTCTTTTTCTCTTTTTTAAACAAACTATACTTTCTAAATGTTTGTACTGCTCTCTAAACTAATGTTAATACTTGTTATCTGTTTGCTTTAAGTTTATCAGCATTTGTTTTTGACCATTGACCTTTATGTGGTGGTTCTTTATCTTTTATATACATTTGATCTCTTGTAAATTGTATTGTGGCCGTGTAATTATGAGATAGATCCTTACCTAAAACAATATCTTATCACTGTCCCCATTTAATTCCCTTTATTTTATTACTCCAAAGAGTTTTCATCCTGAATTTGTTTTGCACTTCTTCAGGGTTAGATGGATTTATTTCCATTGCCCCTAAATCACTGTTAGCAATAGCGTTGTGATTAGTAGAACTAATATTACTCATTTCAAAAGTTGACTTCCTCACTGATGTCTTTAAAAAATATGAATCATTTTTACTCTTATGTGAATTCTCTCTCTTCACAAAATTTTTAAATAATGAATTTTCAGAAGCAAATTTCTGACTATCTGGAAATTTCTTCTCCATATCATTCTTTTATATTTTATTTATTCTTTTCCCATAATGATCAGATTCAGATGTAGTGAAATGTTTGAATAATAAATTAGGATTGTACCTTTCTCTGTGTAGATATGTTATTGGAGAAATAATGTATCCTGTTATAATTTTATCATCTGCACATTTTGGCAGTCTAAGCAATTTCTTAAGAGTGATTTCAACTCCTTGATTCATTGGTTTACTTTTAATATCTTTTGAAGAAAGAGTTCTGTTGAATAAGCAGCAAGTAGTATTTTTGTGATGCTTCTAATTCTTCCTGGAAGTTTGTTTTCTTCTATTACTTTTTTTTTATTTATCTCTTCTTCTATCTAATTATCTACAATTACTTCTTCTCTAACCTCCTTAATATCATTTTTTATGGGCCTACTTTCTTTTTGACTAGTTTTGAACTTTGTCCTATGTCCTTTCCTTCCTTCTAATGATTCTGTACATTTTTTTTTCTTTTATCATCTAACATTTTTCTAAATTTATGTTCTTTTGTACCAACATGTTTTTAAACTCTTTTCTCATTTTTGCCATAAATTCATTTTGGTTTTGTATTATCAGTTTTATAAATATTTGCATCTCCATGAACTTTTTTGCTTTTTCAAATAGCTCCTGATTTTTAAACATAATTGGACTGTTCTCATCCCACACTGCATCCATCTACATGCATTTCTCACTTTGCTTTACAATTCCATCATGAAAGATCAAGTTGAGAACTTATCTACTTTGAATCTAACTTTTCTATATTCAAACTTTTTATCTTTAAATTTCTGTTTATCTTCTAAGAAATTATTTTACAACTACTCTTTATTTTTTTAAACTCCCCCACTCCAAGTCATTCAAACACTGAATGACCTTTATTCTTTTTTTAAAAAAAAAAAATTCAAATATTATATTAACAATTGCTTCATAATCTCATTTGGGTTTATATTCAGGTCTGAATGTTGGCTGCACTATTTAAAAAATTATACTATCTGTACCATGAAATCTTCCCCTATATTAACCACATGATGGTATCACAAGGCTTTTAACAGCCTAAACATGTATTTTTGTGACTATATATAAATATATACTGACAGGATCTACATTACTGTTCCAAAATGTAATTTTAAGTGCACCACTAGATCATTGGTAGAGGCAGAGATTCTTTCAGAAAACAAGTGGAAGCTAGATAGCAACAACAAATATTAGGCAAATACTATATGTAATACATTTATTATAAAACATATTTAATTCAAACACCAAACAGATAAAAAAAATACAAACAACAATAAAAAATATATAGCAATACTTATGATTATGTATTCAGATAATAATTATTCCTGAGAAATGCCCTTCCTTTAGATATTTGAGGGAATTTATTATTTTCAAACATCAATATTTCAGCATAATTTAAGAATCTGAAAAGAATGAAATATTAAAACAACTTTCTTAAATGGTAATTTGATGTACAAACTAAAAACTTTCACTTGTAACTTTATTTTTCCTGTTGCCAATAAATCTTAAGTTTATAAAAAATGAATCTTCTTTATAATATGAGTGTGATGTGGTTGTGCCCCAGCCACAAGAAACAAAAGATGACAAATACTAAAATTCTAAATAATCTGTATTATACATGGATCATTAATATAACACATAGAAAGCTCTTCCAAAGTTTGACCTATAAAAAACAATTCTTAGTGTTAAATAAATATATATCATGTGGACTTATAAATAGGGCATCCTTATGCACACAACACACTTTAGTGAAACACATCTTATATATGTGAATGATATGATACCTATATAAGCCTAAGTAACTTATATCACTAATCCATTATATATATATATATATATATATATATTCTACCAGACACTCCATCCATTCTGATACAGAGGGCGCCACCAGACCACTATGTGTCTGGAAAATTTGATTACTGTGATCAGAATAGATGATGATGATGGTTTGCGCCGACTAGACTCAGGGAGAAACAAGAGATCTTAAATTGTTTAGACAATTGAGACAAAAGCACAAAGACAAATGTCAGCCAAATTAAGTTTAAACATATTTAATAAAATTTTATTATGAGAAAAATAAATTATTAAGTATAAGTTTGTGACACAATAAATGGGGTTAACTCAGGCGTGTACCAGAAATACTAAGGCAAAGCTATGACAGACCGACTGATCTTCTAATAAACAAATTATAAAGGGAGGAAGTAAATTTTATTCAGCAGAGGATTCATCTTAACATTGGTTCTCACCTTCAGATATTTAACCAATACGTCCTTGAAATAGATCAAAGAAACCAGAGCCGATGAGCTTTCCGAGATCCAAAATTTGGTCAGACCCTGAAGGTCCTTATATTGGTATAAGCTGCACCTATTACTACATTTAAAATAATTGTGATTGATCCACCTCAAGAACAACCGAAAAATATGATTGAAATGGAGTAAAACAATTAAAACTGATGAATCCCCAGCCAAACAATTGGCGAAAATTACTTTAAAATTAATAATTAAAGATCTCAATAAGGGACAAGTAAATAATTAGAAAAACAGTTACGTCTGCCCCAGCATTTAATAGTAAAAAAAACAAAACTTACAAACAAATTCTGAGTACATGCTCTGATAACTTTAAAGCACACGTAAGAAATACAAAATAAATCTATCGGAGAGTGCACATGAGTACAAAAATATTAAAAGTTTTAAATACTTTAACAGTATGAAAGTATCATGCACCTGTAATTTAAAAAGGGATAAATATTATCTTCCTGCTGACAACTTATAAAATTACAAAGAAAATCAATTCTAATTTCCGCCTTCAGAGATTTAAGAAACGAAATCCCCACCTGCGGAAAAATAGACAATAAAGTTGTCAGCCAAAAGATTTTGGAGGTTTGCAAAAGTGCAAACACAGTGTTTAAAATTAATTATTAAATATTAAAATGATTACAAGTAAGCATTTAAATATACATGACTGCTAAAGCATTTATAAAAAATGAGGCATAAAATATAAAACTCATTCATCACTCTCCAATAAACAAAAATTGAAAGCAACTTGGAATCTTAAAACTAAGATTCCAAGACATATTGCAAAATATTAGAAATCACAGCAGATATTAAATATGAGGCTATATTGTTTAGGAATACATATTTATGATTAGATTGAGTGGATATTTAATTTACCTGGGAAGAATAAAAAAGAAAATTATTACCTTTCAGTAAAACAAAGTTCACGTAGAGTGTGCACTTTTACTTAAGTTCATTTTCAGGTTCTTCGACCATGGCAAGGTAGATGTAAAGAGGTTCCAGCTTCTTCTAGGTGTTTAAGACATTACTGGAGCAAATTTGGAAATCAGGGATCTGTCTTTTGTTGAGTTAGCAAGCCATTCGGGTTTTGATAACACGTATAATATTTATCATCTTGTTGCAAGCGAAATGGTTTAATAACAGCTAATTTTCCTTAAGAATTTAAATGACCGAACTGATATAAACTTTCACTTGAGAAATAGCTTGTCTAGTTAAGAATAATGAATAACTAACTCTCCAAATTTTCGGGGCTATTTATAAGTTGCTCCATTTCTCATGAAACACTTTTCTTGTTGTCCAATTTCTATGCCTTAGGCAGGGCAAATATTAATCTCCCACTCAATCTATCTAATAATTCTACCCAGGGATTATTGAAATGAAAACAACTACATAAAAATCAAATCTCCGCTTTTAGAATTAATCTGCAATAATTAAATAAAAGCTACAGGAAAGTAATTAGCTAGGTTGCTTGTTTTTTAATTAATTGATTTAAAGTAAAAACAAGCGGTATAAGAAAATTATTTTAAAATAAATCGATAACACTGAAATGAATCATTTTACATATAAATGCTTGTGTATTTTGATACATGTATTCTTTTTAAATAATAATAAAAATTTAAACATTAAATAAGATTTAACAAAAATTAAGTTTAGTGAAAATTAAAAACTTAATCGGATTTCAATCAGGTTCAACTGCCTCAAAACGTGATCAAAAAAAAAAAAATTCCTGTAACTTTCTTTTTTTTTTTTTAAACTATAAACACTTTAAAAATATTCTTAGAAATTTGGCCGAACGTTTGCCTCGCACTCATGAAAAACAAGACAATATTTCATTTTAATCAAAACCTTTCTCCATTCTCATAATTCACTAACAAAATCTTTTTTATTTTTATTAAAAACAATCCGTCCGATTGCTAAATGCTGAACCCTTAACTTTTGTCTGGCAGTTCTTTTACTCCACTTACTAACTTACTGAAATAAGTTTCTTTTCCTCTCTTATATTTTCTTAGCTTATATAAATTTCTCTTGTCTCTTTCTCATTCTATTCTTTTTTCTAGCGTATATACCTGGATCTTTTTCTTAATGAAACTTCCCAATTCTTCCTCCTTTCCTACTATATTTTTGAGCATATCAACACTAGCAAAAAGAAAATTTTTAACCTCTACCCATTTTTCGAACGTTTTAAATAAGATTGTTCTCTAGATGGATTCTATTTCCACTTTAAAATCATATTTCTTCATCTTTCTTTTAAAACAAACAGTTATTGAAACCAATTTATTTATAGTTTCACTCGGAGACTCTTCTACCTGCTTTTATGTTTTTACCTTATAAATTTCTTCTATTGCTTTATTTACATTTACTAAATTTTCCGCCACACTTTCTACTTGTAACCCTTCTGTGCTTATTTTTAACTTTATTTCCACCTTCTCTGCCCTAACACTATCCTGTGCTACCTTAATTTCTATATCTTTTATGACCTCAACTTTTTCTACTTCTTGAGTTTCTTCTACTTCTCCCATTATTTCTCGTCTCATTTCTTTAATTTCCCTGATCATTTCTTCCTTCATTGCCTGCTGGCCCTGCTTAACTTCACTAATTTCTTCTTTTATTTCTGCTTTAAACTCTGCCATCATTGCTTGCTGACTTTTTTTGAATTCACTCATATCCTCCTTCAGTTCTATTACCAACTTCATCAACATCTTCATCATCATCTGCGACTCATTCTCTTCTTTGTTAACTATTCCCATTTTCGCACCAGACTAAATTTGCAATACTAACTTCTTAAAAAAAATCTAAAAATCTAAAAGCAAATAAAATGCTATTTACTGTTTTCTATAAATTATTTCATAACAAAGATGAACTATATTTAACTCTTCAAAAAAATTAACTTAGACTTTTTAGACAATACGGTTTTTACTGTTTATAATTTATTTCATATAAAAGAAGATGAACCCCATTCTACCAAACTGCTCCAAAATACATGCAATAATTAACAAAACCGAACCTCCACCTACTAAATCTTGCCTCTTATACCTGAAATCTTTCTCAATTGTCTAACAAAATCTCATGTGGGCTTTAAAAACTCGAAGCCTTACATTGGTTGCACTAAAAATTATATCCTATCTACCGGACACTCCATCCATTCTGATACAGAAAGCACCACCAGACCACTACGTGTCTGGAAAATTTGTTTACTGTGATCAGAATAGATGATGATGATGGTTTGCGCCGACTAGACTCAGGGAGAAACAAGAGATCTTAAATTGTTTAGACAATTGAGACAAAAGCACAAAGACAAACATCAGCCAAATTAAGTTTAAACATATTTAATAAAATTTTATTATGAGAAAAATAAATTATTAAGTATAAGTTTATGACACAATAAATGGGGATAACTCAGGCGTGTACCAGAAATACTAAGGCAAAGCTATGACAGACCAAGTGATCTTCTAATAAACAAATTATAAAGGGAGGAAGTAAATTTTATTCAGCAGAGGATTCATCTTAACATTGGTTCTCACCTTCAGATATTTAACCAATATGTCCTTGAAATAGATCAAAGAAACCAGAGCCGATGAGCTTTCCAAGATCCAAAATTTGGTCAGACTCCGAATGTCTTTATATTGGTATGAGCTGCACCTATTACTACGTTTAAAATAACGGTGATTGATCCACCTCAAGAACAACAGAAAAATATGATTGAAACAGAGTAAAACAATTAAAACTGGTGAATCCCCAGCCAAACGATTGGTGAAAATTACTTTAAAATTAATAATTAAAGTTCTCAATAAGGGACAAGTAAATAATTAGAAAAATAGTTACGTCTGCCCCAGCATTTAATAAAAACAACAACAACTTACAAACAAATTCTGAGTACACACTCTGATAACTTTAAAGCACACGTAAGAAATATAAAATAAATCTATCAGAGAGTGCACATGAGTATGAAAATATTAAAAGTTTTAAATACTTTAACAGTACAAAAGTATTGCACACCTGTAATTTAAAAGGGGATGAATATTATCTTCCTGCTCAACTTATAAAATTACAAAAAAAAACAATTCTATTTTCCGCCTTCAGAGATTTAAGAAATAAAATCCCCACCTGCATAAAATTAGACAATAATGTCATCAGCCAAAAGATTTTGGAGGTTTGCAAAAGTGCAAAAACAGTGTTTAAAATTAATTATTGAATATTAAAATAATTACAGGTAAGCATTTAAATATACACGACTACTAAAGCATTTATAAAAAATGAGGCATAAAATATAAAACTCATTCGTCACTCTCCAATTAACAAAAATTGAAAGCAACTTAGGATCTTAAAACTAAGATTTCAAGACATATTGCAAAATATTAGAAATAACAGCAAATATTAAATATGAGGCTATATTGTTTACGAATACATATTTATGATTAGATTGAGTGGAGATTTAATGAGAATTAATTTACCCTGGAAAGAATAAAAAAGAAAATAATTACCTTTCGGTAAAACAAAGTTTTCATAGAGTGTGCACTTTTACTTAAGTTCATTTTCAGGTTCTTCGACCATGGCAAGGTAGATGTAAAGAGGTTCTGGCTTCTTCTAGGTGTTTAAGGCATTACTGGAGCAAATTTGGAAGTCAGGGATCCGTCTTTTGTTGAGTTAGCAAGCCATTCGGGTTTTGATAACACGTATAATATTTATCATCTTGTTGCAAGCAAAATGGTTTAATAACAGCTAATTTCCCTTAAGAATTTAAATGACCGAACTGATATAAACTTTCACTTGAGAAATAGCTTGTCTAGTTAAGAATAATGAATAACTAACTCTCCAAATTTTCAGGGCTATTTATAAGTTGCTCTATTTCCCATGAAACACTTTCCTTGTTGTCCAATCTCTATGCCTTAGGCAGGGCAAATATTAATCTCCCACTCAATCTATCTAATAATTCTACCCAGGGATTATTGAAATGAAAACAACTACATAAAAATCAAATCTCCGCTTTTAGAATTAATCTGCAATAATTAAATAAAAGCTACAGGAAAGTAATTAGCTAGGTTGCTTGTTTTTTAATTAATTGATTTAAAGTAAAAACAAGCGGTATAAGAAAATTATTTTAAAATAAATTGATAACACTGAAATGAACCGTTTTACATATAAACACTTGTGTATTTTGATACACGTATTCTTTTTAAATAATAATAAAAATTTAAACATTAAATAAGATTTAACAAAAATTAAGTTTAGTGAAAATTAAAAACTTAATCGGATTTCAATCAGGTTCAATATATGAAACAGAGATAACTGTTTGGGGTTAGGGACCGGGGGGGGGGGGGGGGGGGGAGGGGAAAGTATATATATTATATTTTTATATAAATCTTTTTAATTTTAAAAAAAAAATAAAAATATATATATATATATATATATATATATATATATATATATATATATATATAGTAAAGGGATGGGATCACAAGTTTTAGGTAAAGTGAACATGGGGTGATGGAAAACCATCATCAACACCAGTTCATTAATAAATATATATTTAAATAATGAAATTTAATAAAATATAATATTCAAGTAAGTACAAGATTTAAGAAAGATAATATATTATAAGAGTTATTCAAGTAATATTCAAGATATTAAAATATATATTTACTATCAAAAATATATAAATTTTTTTATATATTACAAAAGCATGAGTAATCTATAGAGATTACTCTGAGAGATCAACCCAGTTAACTCCTTAGAGCAACTATAAGTATAATAAACTTTATTCATCAACATTATCAATAAGTAAAAATAATTATAAGTAGTACTCATCATTATGAGTGATTATCAATAAAAAATAAATCAACAGTCCATCTGGTGACTGGATTTGAAATTGGTCTTCTGTAAGCCAGGCTAACTATTGAGCCTTTGCTAGCTTTGTCCAATTATTTAGACATAATCTGGATGCACAAACTCAAGTGTTAATCCATTAAAATATATAACCAGAAAAATGATAATACTGCAATATTAAAACATGCTAATCATCATCAATGCTCTGGCCACTTAGTACCAATAAATTTCTAGCAAGATTAAAATAAAATATAGTGCACAGGCTTTAAAGAATATACTCTTAGCACCAACAGGATATATTCATCATCATCATAATCATAATCATCTGTATGCCCATAAATACTATTATACATCCCCATTTATATCTTAGACCATTATGCACAAATCTAGCTTAGAAGAACACAAATGTTAGTACTGTTGCAGTGACCAAGAAAGTATGCAATACATAATATAATCTAAAAACCATTTGGAATTAAGACACTGGAATAACTTTAACAATTAAACACATGTTTATTAACAACAATAAAAATGGTATTAAGTGCTTTAAAATATTGCTATACACATAAATTAAGCCACCTGATTTTGATTAATATACAATAAAAAATTATCACATTTGTGATTTACAAAATTACTATACAAAACTCAAGTTATCATTATGGTTTACATATATGTTTCATTAGGCTCATCTAAAACCCATTCCTCGCATAGGCATGTGACTTGTTATAAAATGAAAATATTTGAATTGACATTTAATAAAAAAAGATTAAATTTTACATATGTTCTATTTGACAATCAATGATATATACACACACATACATGTGTGTGCATGTAATTTCTGAACATAAATTTTTTAACTTACATTTTTAATAATACAAATACTTATGCTAGGTTATAGTAAATTTATTTTTTTCAAAACAATAAATGATATTAATTTTTATAATTACTAATTCCATTTTGAATATGCATAAAATGTACATATATATGTTTATATCAATAAAAAATATCAGTTTATCAAATTCTACCAAGTTTTTTTTTTCTTTTTTTTTTTTTTAAAAAATATAGTCAATTTTTGACAGGTTAGAAAAGTTTTCTTTCTGTTTTGACAGATTACTATAAAATGATAAATTAAATAAATGTTCTTATTTTTTTTCTATAAAATTATCTATGAATTATTTCTTTTTTATTTTAATTCAAGTAAAATTATATATATTTTTTTTAATGTCATTTTTAAGGAATTATTAAAACAATTTCTTTAATCTATATATATATCAAATCATCTCTGGATCATTCCTTTCTTTTATATGTATGATTTAAACAAATTATTCATTTGTTTTACTTTAAGTTATTAAGTCATAATTTTAAAAGTCATTTAAACTAAACTCACCAGATATATATATATATATATATATATATATATATCTATATATATTTAAATATATACTCATAGATATATATATATATATATATATGTTTATCTGTGCTTCTCTGCATATAGCTGAAATAGCAAACATATAATTAATTCTTCATCTACTGATGGTTTCTCTGAACAAGCTGGTACACTGGCTTATCATCATTGAAATAGATATTATCAGGTAAGTTTTCTGCAGCTGATTATACTTCAACTTCAGGCAAGCTAACTGTTTTGTCCTCATTTGTCCAGGCTAATGATTCATTAGAAGTTGCCCTGGACATCTGAAAGGGAACTAGTAGCAGCTCCTGTATCTACTATCCTGCCTTCAACTACATCTCATCCATGGCAGTTATCTATATAGCTCTGGAAATACTAACCAACTCTGCCAGCTGCTTATCAAAAATTAAAAAAAAACAGACTCTTGCAGCTGGTCAATTTGGCCAGCTAATTTCTGCCAACTTTGCCAACTGCTTCTCAAAAAAAATTAGCTAGACTAAAATATTTTTGTTTTCCAAATCTTTTATTGTCTTAAATTTCTGAGATGATAAAAACACATTAACTTTTTTCAATCAGTCTTGATTAAAAACAATTTTAATTCCTCCAAAAGCACTTTTAATTAAAAGCTACATTTTAGAAATTTTATCAGTTTACCTAATTAAAAAAATTTCAAAATAGAAAATAAAATTTTTTATGTAGATAATGTATACAAGCATTATTTAAAAGATTTTTATAGATAGATATTTTTATAATTATTAGTAGACATGCTTGTTTTTAAATTCAAAATCAGAATTCAATATTAATTATTTATTTAGATCTTTTTAAAAATATTTATTTCTTAATAAAATTCTGTCTTAAATCCAAAACTACTTAACATTTTACAATCATTATTATTACAAGTGAAATGTAGAAAATATCTACAAAAATTTATATTTCTGTTTATTTCTACTTTTCTTTTATCTTATATACATATGTGCATACATACACATCTATGTTGCTGGGTGCCATGTAACTCAAATGGTTAAAATATGACATACTGAATTTTAATTTTAAAAACTTAATTATAACAATTGACAAAAAACAGTTTATTGATTTTATCTTTTTCTTTTTTTTATTTAACTGAAGATTTCTGGCTACAAAACTTTGATTTTTAACACTGTAAAGGGAAAGAGAAATCCATTTATTTAAAAATATAAAAATGAAGATCTAAAACAAAATATAGGTATTATAATTTGTGTATTCTCTCAACCATGCAAATTTAAAAAAGTCATATATCTTTCATAGTTAATATCACCATTTCTCATATAAATAAAGAAAACACTTTTATATTTAATAAGATGAATTATATAATTATATCATATCTTAACCTATAACCATCTACATAAAATTAACTTAAATCTAACATTTGGAATTTTGTATAGAATTTAATAATAAAAAATTACAGTATCATTTATAGCTTACTGAATTAGGATAAAAGTTTACCTTTGTTTACTGAAGTCCCTGATAAGTAGCAAACATTTTTTTTATAAATTTTAAATGAGTACATACTTTTTTGGATAATTTATCAAGGTTCTTATTGGGATCTGTTGAGATTTGTCCTTGACAGGGGTTGATATCTAGTTAATGCAGGCAGTTAGTTTACTAAGGTGTTGGCTTCATGTCAGTGCTGAGAATATTGCCTGAAGAAAGAAGTTCACTCTTAAAAGCTTAGCAATGCATATTGTCTATTAAGAGTATTGGGGTTGATTTCTGTTGCATCCTTTCCTAATTTATTTACAGAGTTTAGAATAACATGACTCTGAAATTCAAAATTGTATTTACAAAATGGAAATAGATAGGCATATAGTTCTCTTCCTCATTTAACATTCAGAATTATATATTTTATAATAAAACTCCTGAAGCTTTGATAGCACTTTTCCTATTGTTTCTTTTAAACTTTTAGAATCTTTTCAGAAACAATTTCTCAAAATAACTTTAGATAAGCCAATCTTTTTACTACAATTATTGCATTCCAATCTCAGTAATTTACATTAACAAATTCTTTTATAAGACAATTCTCAATGCAAGTAAATTGCATATTTTTTAAATTCATTATACTTATATAGATCGAAAATCAATTTACTCAGATTAAGCATTGTATCTTTGGAATTTTATAAAATTGTATATTGAATGATAAGAAAAGTGATTACAAAATGCATTTCATAATTATATAAGATTATATCTACTAAATCTTTGTTTCAAAAATAAAATAATTTATAATTGAATGTTACCTGAAATAAAAAATAATTAAAAATATTAACATTAAATAATTTTGAGATCCATTCAAGCATCTCAATATATATATATTGAAACTGTTATGGGTTTCATGGCATACAACAACCCAGTAGTGTATGGGCATATATATAAAGTTGAAAGGAAAAGTGGAAATAAACAGTCAATTTTTTCTATAGATATTTTCTACATGACACTGGAATAACAAAAAAAAGTAAATAATTTTGAATTTAAATTATTTTATTATAAATTAAGCATTTAAAAAAGATGTAATTAATATTTTATTAATTCTGATTTTGAAATTAAAACGAGGATGTTTTTATGTTATAATAGATATCCTGATAATTATAAAATTCCATTATCTATTTTAGAAATCTTTTTAAGTAAAGCTTGTATAATATATTTTGATAAAATTCTATTAACTATTTTAAAAATCATTTTTAAGTAATTCTTCTATAACATCTTTTGATAAAATTCCACAAATAGTTTTTCAAAGGATTAAAGTGAATTGAAAAGTCATTAACATTTTCAATCAAGATAGGAAAAACATTTTTAACTAATGTATTTTCCCTACAACCTGACTATAAAAGAATTGAAAAAAAGATTAAGCAGTAGTTCTTAAGTTGTTCTGGGTAGAGTTCCAAGACTTGAACAGATTATGACAGAAACTTCCATAAAAATATAACTGAAAGTAAGAAAGGCAAGCCCAGCTGTTCCACAGTTCACTAGAGTAGAGTTTGAATTTAGATGGAAAAAGAGTCAACATTTAGTATTTTATAGCCCTAATGTGAACAAAACAGCTATCTTAATCTGAAGTCATTTTAATCCTAAACTAAATGGAGCTGATTGAATGACAACAGTTACCTGAATTCTTCATTCTCTATAAATGATAAGAAGCCAGCCTACTCTTTAGAAGAGACCAACTTACACAGAAATTCCATCAGTTTGCTAAAGAATTAGTTTATATATGCAAAAAAGCATATATATATAGTGAATGATATTGTTTTAAATCATTTATTGAAAAAAATGACATTTAAAATCTATAATTTAAAAATACTAGTAAATACTTTTTGCTTGAATTAACAAATCTAAAAATAAAGAATTGATTAACAGACTTCCAAAAATATTTCTTGATTAGAAAACAAAAGAAACTTGCCAGATTACTTTTTTAATGGTGTTTATAATTAATCAACAGTAACCTGTCAAAGATTGATATTACTTTTTTTAAAAAAGAAAAATTTTATGAATTTTATTGTGAATATTATATTTTTTAATAATTTTATTATTTTATGAATTAAAATATCATATGATATAAATGTCAGTGTGCACATACATTTCCATGCACACACAGATATATGTTAAATTGAGCATTAATTATGTATTATAAAAATGAATTATATTTATAGGTTTATGGCAATTCAAATATGTTCATAAATTAGTATGCCACACATCTGTGTACTGCTATACAGATGTTTTATGTAAACCTATTATGAGGTATTTGTAAATCAAATTGTGATAGCTTATTTTGTTATTATTATATGACAATTCCAATAAATTATACTGCAAATCAGTATGCATATATCAATGTGTGTTAGATAGACACATATATGCTAAAATTAATTTTTTTTGATATATGACAATACAAACATCCATTTTATACTATACTTCACATCTGTGCACTGATGTATAAGTGTTTTATGTAAACCTATTGGAATATATATGTAAATCACAATATGATAGTATATTTTTGTATATTAATCAAAATCAGAAAGGTTAATTATTATTATATATAGCCATATTCTGTAGATCTTAATTTCATTTTTTGTGGTTGTTAATAAACTGATATTTCATTGCTAAAATTATGCCAGTGAATTTACTCAATCCTAAATAGTTTTTATAAATAGTATATGTTGAATCATCACTTGTTCATAGTAACAGTTATTGAGTTTGTGTTCTCTGAGATAGATTTGTGCATGACAGTCTGTTATATAAAAGGGACTTATATTAGTGTTTTGTGGGAATCTTTACTATGAAAAATAGTTATTGCTTCCAAATAAAATTAATTATCTGTGAAACATAAATAAAAATAAGCAAGGCATTATAGAATAAGAACAATATAAATATTATATTTAAACAAAAGAATGAGTGAGAATATTCCATGTAATAATTAAAAAATTAAGTGTGTCAATGCTATTGCTAGGTAACTATATTTTTTATTGACAGCCACAAACTAAAATATTTGCCAGAATATCCAACAATAAAACCTTTTTTGTCTTGAATTTACTTAAAATCAAAAGGTTATTTTTTTAAATCTCTGTGTGCCTCATGTTTAAACTAACAGAAATATTTTTTTAAATATGAAAACTGAAGAATCATATCTTCTCTGAGATCCTGTGAATATCAATTCATCTTTCTTGAGAATTGTATATATTAAATTAAATATTTTCATAAATCAATAATAATATGAACATAATTTATTTGTTTCATAATTAAATCTTAAAAATATTTAATTTAGCAAATAAATATTCTTTTTTAGGAAGAGACATAAGAAAAGGGACGGTAAAACTTGGTATAATTTAGTAAAGATGAGTAAGGCAAACATTAGATGAAAAACATTATATCTATGTCTAGAACATTTGGTTTTTGAGTTTGTATTTCCTAATTGCAAGATTTTATATTTCAAACAAGCTAGAAAAAAAGTAATTATCTTCATCAAATATTACTCAGTAAAAATATAGATTTTAATCTCAGAGGCATTATGGTTATATTTAGATTTAATAAACTGAATCAAAAATATTTCATTCATTTTCAAGTGATTCTATTTTATACATTATAATTCTCTATATAATGGCTACAAAATTATAGTTTTTAATTTATTGATGAAATGCTTTATTAGAAATGTTGCATTTTCTTGTAAATATTTAATTTAAAATAGACTCAATAAGTGATTATTAATTAGGAGGTCTTCATTTACAATCATTTTTCATAGATATTACTTACAACTATATATTCATAATCTAATCATTAAAATCCATCAACTCTTAGACAACCCAAGTATCATTAACAATCAACAATCTCAAATGGTTGTCAAGACAACCTATCTTTAATATTCTAAATATATCTTATTTAAACCATTAGGAGCATCCATAATCATTTGTAAAGCAGTAATCAAAACTCAAGTTTTGTTTTTAAGTGCTATTATTCTTATTTTATAATGTCTTTATCTACAACTATCTACCTATCTAAGTTGAATAAATTATGATATACAATTTAGAATAAAAATTACTGAACATCCATTGAAACTTTTTATAAAAATCTTTACAATATCTAAACTTTACCTTAATTTTAAGAATTGATTATAAATTAACTCTAGAAAAATACATAATTTTTCATTTAGAAAATTTATTAGAGATTTAATTTAATTTTGTTTTAATTTTCTAATTATGTTTCAAATTGTCGATTTCTATTGTGTTTTAAAGATGCTTTATAAATATAGATTTTTTTTTTGTATAAATAAGTGTGTATATATATATACACATGTTGAATATATTTTTACAAATTGTATTGATTTTTTGTTTCTTTTTAAAACTTTAATTTTTTTAATTAATATTTACTTTATTTTTCTTTTTTTAAATTTTAGATTGTGTGTATAATAATTGTTTCGTAATGAATTGAATTTTTTAACTTCATTGTAACGTTTGTTTTTATTTCAGTAGTTTTATTTCTAATAGATTTTTATTTTACTTTAACCTCAAACGTGTTTCCTCTGAAATATTACTACGTAAATAAAAATAATATGAAAAGATTTTTCAATTATAAATTTTGTGTTATTGAATGTACATACAAATATATGTTATAATGAAGAAGGCTACTAAAAAAACCTTTCTATGTATTAAATAATATTTTTATTGTTGAATAATCTTTTTTGATATTATTTATTTATTTTTATTCAAAAAATAACATAAAGGATTACATTTATTTCTATTCTATATAACTTTATTATATATGTTAATTTATGCATACAGTTGAAGAAATCTACTAAACCTAAGTAAATTATTTATTCTGTTTCGTTTAGTTTTAATGTTTGGTATCGTTACCCTGGGATTAGCATGCCTTGTTCCTGTTCTTGGAAAAACCTTATTTCAAGTAAATTTACTACTTTGATAATTTATTTTACAAATGAAAAAATTAATAGAGGAATTTGTACATAAACATGTTGTTTATATATATATTGATAGATATACGGATACATACATGAATACATTTATACATACACATGTAAAGATAGATCGATATGAATTTGGTAATAATTTAATTATATTTTATCAATTTTGCATGTAGGTAATTAATAGGTTAATTCTCTTCCCAAAGCCTAGTAAAAGTAATTATCATGACTAAGCAAGAATTCATGTTTATTGCGTCAGTGTAAATGTGACATTTTCTAGTATCTTAATAATTAGAGATGTATATTACCTTTAATAATGCTATTGCAGCATTAGAATAAGTTTAAAACAATTTCAAACTTATTGATTCTGATTTAAAAATAATTTTATAATCAATAAATCTACTTTTTATATTTATTTTTGTAACACCGTTTTGACCACTTCACAATGTACTTTAAAATATGATAAACTCAAAATCTAAAGATTTCTGCATCGAAATTCATCTCTATCAATTTTAATGTTTGAACGCCACATGACCTATACAGCATTCAATTTAATAAACTATAATGTCATATTTACATGATCTCTTCATTATTTATTACAGAATCTTAAGAACACTATTTCTTTTTTTTTTTTTTTTGTATAGCAGATTACTGTATTTAACTGTAAATAAAATTATTATTTAATCCTCAAGGCAACTGATTATTCTTAGTTTCAAATTATTAGGAACTTATTTTAACACGTAACATGTAATCATAATTCAAAAAATGTTGAACTAAACACCAAGACAAATAATGAAAAAAAATCTATCTATACATTTATTTATTGAATTTCTAATGTTAGACTCTCAGTAAACCTGAATATATTAGATAAGAAATAAAATATTTATTATTGATATGTGTGACTATAGTAATACAATTATAAATTTCTTTTTTATTCGCTATTGACTTCATTAGTCCCTACATTAAAAATGTAGTTTTCACATTATTTTGCTTCTGTGTTTATACATAAATACCTAAAATCATTGATTATATAAAATCTATGCAATGACTTTACTGCATCTATTTAATTAACAAAGTA
This sequence comes from Epiperipatus broadwayi, assembly GCA_028023455.1. Lineage (NCBI taxonomy): Eukaryota > Metazoa > Onychophora > Udeonychophora > Euonychophora > Peripatidae > Epiperipatus > Epiperipatus broadwayi. The sequence goes on along the minus strand of JAQFVV010006318.1, from coordinate 1,726,925 downwards.
TATTATAATTGCTCCAACATAATTGAATAAAAAATATTAATATTAAACTTTGTCAAATAGTTACCATAGTATTCTATGTTCTGATTTTGAAGAATTTATGCATCTATTCTATAACTGGGAAATCTTCATATACCTATACTGTAATTGAGTAATAAAATTTCTCCAAACTTACCAATATATGTATTACTTCTGAATATGGAACTGGGGAATATCTAAATAAAGATTGCCATAAATATTATCATTTGCAGAATAAACCAGTTTTTCCTAATTCAGTTTTACAATGATTCTTTATTATTTTACTGCTTAGAGAAAGATTGTAATTAATACTTTCCATTTTTATTAAACTTTATATCATCATTTTTTAAAATGCTAATAGTTTTGCACACTTTACATACATATATTTGTGATCAAAGTAAAAACAAAAACTGAGATTTGTTTAATGTTTATTTTTAATATATTATATAATTAGAGTAACTGTGTTTCACATAGCAATGATGGAATGAATACTTTGACTATTTTTTATATATTACTAATATAAAATTATGTTAAGTGATTTTAGTAATATACTCACACTTTCATTTAGGCCAAGATAAAAATTTCCAACTTTATAATTTAAAGCTACTTTTTGTAATCTTAAAAATTAAAGTCTTTGTATCATGATAAATTACTGGGAAGTTTTTTTGTTTAATAATGCTATCATTACTTCCAAATTATTAAACTTTATGGAAATATGTAAAGAGGTTTAAGCTATGTTATCTAATCTTAAATATACTATTATTGTTTTTTTTTCATATGTCAAAGCATTGGCTGGGATGTGAACCCAGGCTGGTTGCTTGGAAGGCATCTATATTAGCCATTAAGCCACCAGTGCTTGACTACTATTATTGTTTCACTTAAAAAAATCAAAAAGCTTAAAATGGCAGCAGTATTTATCACTAACTGATGCCAACTAATACAAATATATCAAATGAATTCTTTCAATTGAAGATTAGTTGTGAGATCGTTATTAAAAATAACTTTAAAAAGCAGAAAAACATTAAATTTTTTTCTTGGTAAGTTAATGCAAGATATAAGTATCAGAAGTAAAGATGTGATTTATGTATAGCTTTTTTAGTCAATATATTCAAAGCAGCTATTAAAAATTGCTTTAAAATGCTTAGCAAGAGCTGTTTTATTCATCGAAATTTATTTATATTATATAACTATTATGTGATAGTATTAAATAAGCATTATTATAGATAGTGAAATGTCTGATGCAATTGAAACAAAATGAATAATTTTATTCCTATGACAGTGATTTTGGTACAATTGATTAATGATATACAGAAGCATGTATTCAAGACTCAGTAAAGGATTGATGTAAAGATTTTAAAAAAGAGTCAAATGCGAAAACATTATTCTTATGGCTTCAAGATTATTCTACATGCTGATGATTGTGATATTTTTGTCTAAATCAAAGAATATATCTAAATCAAAGAATATATATATATAGAATGGTTTCAATGCTTTGAAACATAACTTATAAAATAATTAACGTGAACATAATCAAGAGTGTTATTAGAAAGCATGGGGGGGGGGATATTACTTTCATTTGACTATTTAAATCTTGACAATGCTGAGTTAAGGTAAATTTCTCAGTGGTTTTTCATATAAAAGAATGTACTTGGATGTTAAAAGAAACACAACTCTAATGTGCTGCTGATTCAATTAATAAGTTTATAAAAATCTATTTTGTTATAATGATGTAAATAATTCAATAAATTTAGTTGTGATTATAACTTTTGTTTTAATCCCTTATAAATGTAATATAAATGCATGAAAATATTTCATTTAATTATGTTCTTTATTATTTTGAAAACGCTGTTGGAATTTAATTTTAAATTTGTTATATAAGAGCAAATTTTTAATGGATTGAACTGTGAAGTGTTTGAAGAATTAAAGACATTCAAAAAAGTATTCTGCCCTCATCCTAAGCTCAGAATTTTGGCTAAAGAAATAAAATTTACTTCTGCTATAAAGATTGTTTTTAAAAAAAAACCTATAAAAATGCTGGTTAGATTTTTCATAAAAAAGGTATAGTTGAAATCATATTACAATGAAAAGTTACAATTGATAAAGTTATTGAGTTTTTTTATATGACAGTTTGCTGAAGAATAAGATGAAAACTAGCACTCTCAGATACCATATAAAGTATTTTCTGTAACAAATCACAAAATACATCATTGTGTAAAAGAGAATAAATTTTCCATAAAATATTAACAAGTCAGTGCTATTCAGTGCACCAGATTCACTGCAATCAACCTTTCCAAAATAAAATAAAAAATTTGAGCATTCCTTGGAATATCAGTGGTAGTTTGGACATTTTTATTTCATTACAGTTGATTATAATAAATATGGTGTATTGAAAAGTACACTGGACTATTAATATCTTTTTTTTACACTTAGATGTAAAGCATGCTTAATTATTACTATTTTATAACATATTTATTGCTTCACAACATATACTCAAATACATATATATGAGGTGTATATTGCATAGTAAATAATAAAAATTCCACTTAATATTTATGCAGTATTTCAAATCCATGTCAATTTTCAAGCAACATTGTCAACTGCTACTATATTGTAATAAAAAAACAAGCCAAATCCTCATACAATAGATAATTTCCCTGGGAAAAATGTAAATATTCTGTTATTTGTGCTATAATATAATAAATATAATGGGAGAAACATATATATTCAATCTGCAAAAGTAGTTTTTTGTTTACAAGTACCAAAAGCTGTTAACACATGGGATTTTAAATTGTATTTGTTTTATGTAAGTTATTTGTGGATCACACACTATGTAACTAGGGGCATTCCTAGATTCATTTTACTTAACCAAATAATTTTTTTTTTATTAATGAAAATAACTTATTTTTTTCTACATATGCTAATAAGTAACAAATGTCCATTTAATATTTTTTTAATATTTTAATCTCAAATCAATGTTACACTGATATCGAATGAAGTTGTGTTGCAAGAAAAAAAAACAAATTATACAACACATCATAAAATACCATTTGCACTATTTTTGCTAGTATTATGAATATGTGTTCAAACAGAAAATATAATTGCAGTAACATTATATATTCGAACTACAAACACATATTTTTCAGTTTGAAAATGTGAAAAAATGTTAATTCACATATTATTTAATTATCACAGTCTGCTAATTAATTAATATGTAAAAACATATTACATATATTAGTTATAATTGTAAGTTCTTTTTTTCAACATTGTAAAAAATATTTTTATATTAATAAAAAAAAAAACATTTTTACTACTACTTATCTATAATAGTAATAATCAGCAATTAAGCTAATGCACATCTGTTTTGTGAATTTTAACTATAAATGAATACTCTCACTTCCAAACACAAGAGAAAGTCTTTGTGAAAAGATAGAATGAATCATCTATCTTTTCAACCCAAATGTTATGTTTGGGTAAATCTTAAGCATTTGAGAATAAGAGCATGAAAATGTTAAGTGATCACTTTAAATTATTTTTACTATGCCTGAATGAATGATGCTTGCAAAATTTTCTAGAATTTATGATACGTCATTCTTATTTGAAATTAAACATATGTAAATGAGAATGATGTATCTTAAATTCTAGAAAATTTCACAAATGTCATTCATTCAGGCATAATAAAAGTAATTTAAAGTGATCACTTAACATCTTCATACTCTCATTCCTAAATGTTTAAAATTTGTCCATATATAAACATTTGGGTCAAAAAGGTAGATGATTTTTTCTATCTTTTCACAAAGACTTTATCTTGTGTTTGGAAGTGAGAGTATTCATTTATAGTTAAATCCACAATGTGCATGTGCATTAGCTTAATTGCTGGTTATTACTATTACAGTTTATAAAACATAGCACTATATAAAATAAATATCTCATTTATTACTTATCTAGTAATAAATAATAAAACTTTCATGTACTATTTTTGTAGTATTTATTCTCAAACCATTGTCACAATCAATGTTTTCAATAGTAACTATCCTGCAAAATAAGCAAATGAATTTAAATCTCTAATACAATATTATTTGAAATTATGTGAATTAACATTCTTTTCCAGTTTTAAATTAAAGCATATGTAGTTTAAATATATAATGTTTATAGAATTGTTGCAATGAGCATGTATTTGGCCTTTATATTTCTATAAAACTGATAAGTTGGTGGTTCTAAAAGAAAAATATTGTTTCTTATGAGGATTTGATTTGCTCTTTTGCAATATAGTTGTAACTGACAAGATTGATTTTGTCAATGGTTTAGGATTAAAGCAATATCAAAAAGTGAAAGGATTTTTCTATATTTACTATAGCATATGCAATAATAATAAAAATATTTTCATTAGTATATGAATTTATTTTTATAAATTTAAAATAATAGTCATTGACTTCCAAATTTCCTAATATATTTATAACACTTTATTTAATTTGTGCAACTGTGATTTTTTACTTTTAAACTGAAAGTTATGTTTGTAATTTGCATATGTAATAATTTTGCAATCAGATTTCTTATATTGAACATTTTTTATATTATTAACAATAAATGAAGAGTTGGTGACTTATATAGATGAGAGTTTTTTTGCAGTGCAATGACTGATTGTAACGTTGGTTGAGATTAAAACATTAGATCAATGGTAAGTACACTTTCCATTATTTATTATCACATTTTATAATATAAAAGGTAACTTGTTTTTTTATATGTATATGGCATTTGTATAAAGATTAAACATTCAGTTGAAAACAAATATGTAGCAAATAAAATTATATTTAAAACCAACCATAATCATTATTTGCTAAAAATATTTAGGTGATTTAAACTCATAGTTTACCAAAAACAGTTTATGTAAAATATATAGTGAGAGGAGTTAGTGTTCTATTTTTTTTATTAGTTTGATAAACCATTGGATTATGAAATGCAATATAAAAAACAGATAATTAATTTAGTATGGTTATATATATATATATATATATATATATATATATATATATATATATATATATATATATATATATATATATATATATATATGGGGGGGATGTAACATCTGATAACATAATACACACACACAAATAAATATTGGAATTAAGTACACAATTTTTAACATATCAACAATTTGAAGAAGAAAATAATAGTTATAGCTAATAGTAATATCATATATTATATCACAACAAATATATTTAACACTAACTTTATCATATAAGAATATACTTATAGGGAAATGATAAATTGTCATATCAAAACTATCATATCCAATAGTATTTATAACTAAAATTTACCAATAAAAATCTTTTTAAAATCACATTAATGCTCCTTAATTAATAGCCAATTTCCCATTATTAATATTGCTTTTTAATCATTTATATATAGTTCTAATGCTTTATTTTAAATAAGGTTTGAACATTTTAGTAAAATTTAAACCTAGCACAGATGAGTAGAAAATCAAGTTGATGGTGAAGTGGTAAGGGATTGGAAGGTTACCATTTCAATAATGTTTTATTATACTTGGTGATCCAACAATAAACATATCAATATATCTATATTCTTCTCATATAAATCACAAGAGCTGGTATCAAATTTTGTTTAATAAATGTCAATATGTTTTTAAAAAACAAATGTTAAAACTTTTATACTTTCTTATATAAACATTAGCCAAAGATGTGGATGATTTTTTCTTTCTAAAGACCAACATAATTCTGTAATATTCAAAGTAAGTAAAACATATGAATTAGTTAATCAACATTAAAATGTATGTTAATGAATTATTAAATATTGGATATAGAAAGAAACACATTTTAAATATATTATAAAAGTTTACACAAAAATGAAGAATGAAAAGTATTGAAAAGAAAATATGAATTTTATTATCATATATAAACAGTATAGTATTTAGAATTAATTGGTTTTCATATTTTGATACCACATTAAATATAGCATCAAATACTGGAAAGTTAATTATTAAGTGGAAAGAGTGTTATTAGTGAAATCATTAAATGCAATCTTATACGTAAAATAATATGCAAGTGTGATTTCAGTTATATTTGTACATCAATGCATGCATTATAAAAATGAATTAATAACTAAGAACTATTATTTAAAATATTACGAGTGCAGAACATTCAATTATTTGTAAGAAAATTTTATTTTGATGAAAAAAATTTCGTATATAGAAAGTGATTTGAGAAAAATCAAAGAAGCACATTTTATAAATATGATGGACATTTTATTAAAAAAACAATGTATGCATGTACATGAATATTGAAAAGTTGGATATTAACACTATAACATTAATATTATCTAATTAAAAAAAAATAGTTTTTAAATTTTGCATAATTAGAATCTGAATATGTATTGTTTGATAAGTGTAGTTATAAAAGAGAAAAATATAAAAAATAAAATATTTTAGTAATTTATTGATTAGTTTTCACTTTAACAAATAAATAAAAAGAAGAAGCGAGATAATAAGTACTTTTTTCAGTAATGTTTATCCGGTTTTAAAAGAAAAGATAAAAAAAAATATTAATTTAACATTTTTATTAAAAAATACTGTTTATATTAATTTAAAATGTTTTTTTTATTTTTTATTTTCTTTCTTTTTCTAAACCAAAAAGAAATGTTCAAATGAAAGTGTAATCAAAGGATTATGATAGAAAAAAATAAGTACAGAAGAAGTTCAATAATTTTGATTAGAACATTTTTAATTAAAAAATAAAATGAAGGAAATAGACTTAAAATAGGTTCAATTGTCCAGGATTTAATTATTTGATGTTTGAAATATATGATTGAATGGATAGTTGATTATTCAAAAAAATAAGATAGATGCAATTTAAATTATTAGATTACAATATTGAGTAGATAGAAAATCATTAGTGATCCAGTTGTTGATAGAAGAGCAGTAACAGTGTAGCTACTAAAGAGAACCATGAAAAATAATTTCATAGACTGAAGTAATTCAAATATCAGTACTAATTTGAAATGGATTTAAAGAAAACCATGTATTAAATTTTAACTAATCACCATCCAACCTAACTATGTAGAATGTTTACCTAGTTAATAAGACAAAATGTAAAACAAGGAGAATATACATGAATGAAATCTGCAACAAATCTTATTGTCCAGCCAGAAGCATGATTGTCTCAGTCTGTGTTAATGAGGCTGCAAATTATTCTATTAAAAATGGATAAATTCAGCCTATACTAATCTGAAAATTGTTATATTGTAAAATGGCAAAATTTAACTATGTTTACCTACCCTGAAAATCTGTGTTAATGTGTAAGTTACTATCATAATGAAAATTTGAAGCTATAAAAAGTTAATATGAGAACTTATAAAAAATGATTATTTAAATTACTTGAATGTTACAAGAAGGAAAACTAACATGAAAGAAACTGAAAGTTATAACTACAAAAAAGACTAAAAAATTGAAACCATTATAAAATATGGTATAGTTGGTATATACATATTCATTTACATATTTTCATTTATATAATTACATTTCCAAATAACTAATTTTAATATCAGTAATAATTATTAGAAAAGAATAATTTTGATTTGTTTCTGTTGTTAAAACATGTTTTCTATATTTATTTAATTTTTCCTCTAACATTTGTAAAAATGATTATGGGACATCCCCATTTTCATATAATAAAAAAAGGGAGAAAGTTTTGGCCATATTTTTTGTTTTGTATTTGATGGATATTGTTTTCAGATTTAATTATTAAAAAAGTACAGATGGGGGATATAAACCAGAAAGTAAATGTTCATTAATTTATTAATAAAAATCAACAGGCTTTGCTATATGAAATTATATTTTTGATAAAAGTTATTTATTAATTACTGTATTAAATATTGTTAAAAATAATACTGCTAATGTTGTTATTCCTTCAGTTATTGTTACCATAAATTTTCAGTGTGTGTGACTTCATTTTATTGTAGCATAGTATTTTAAGGGGTCTGTAAATTATCTCAGTAATTGCATTTATGTTATATTTCTCTTGTTTAAGATCACAGTCCCCAAGGTTCTTATGATCTCGAGCTAGCTCTAGAGCAATTATAGCTAATTTATATTATGTGGAAGGTACATGTTGGACATCCAGACAGTTATCTGTATCAACCAATGGTCAAGATCATCTTTAAAATTCACTCACTGCACTTTATTAGAAATTAGTTTATATATAACCTGTATAGTCATGGTACCATGGAAACAGAGCATGGATGATGATCAGCATATAACAGAATCTCAGATTTTTATTATTATGATAAATATTTAGAACTTAAATCTGTACCTGCAAATAATTGTTATATGAAGCTCTAAATTTAGCATAGTTTAGAAGATAATTGTTCTGTTTCACAATGTATTTCTTTTAGATTCAGTCACAAGTAATGACTGTTGATTAGTCTTGTTTAATGCTGATGATATAACTTACATTATTAAAACTACTTATTTTTATTAAATGCTGATGTATGTTTTATATTTGTTGATGTTTGTTGTTCACCCCACATTACTCAATGTCACTGCTTTTTTACATGTCATTATAAATGGCAATCTAACTGTGGGTGATCAACTTTTTATGACCAATATGCAAAATGACCACATAACATGAGAAATAAAATTCTGTATTTTATGTAAAATCAATAGAAATAAAAAAAATACTGTAAAACATGTGGCAATATATGAAAATTTGTTTACTTAGTGATATATAATTGATCTATGGATTGTAAAATGGATTATGTTAATGTATATATAAAAAGCATTCATATTTAAAATAGAAAAGAAGTAAAGCACAATATTTGGAGATTAGATTGATATTGTGCCAGTCAAAACATGCTTATCCATCTAACATGAGCTGGAACTCACAAAATGTACTTCAAACCCAGTCAAGCCCGAGATTTAGGTCAGGGACCAGCCTGGATTTGAACCCACTCTCCAAGCACCAGATCTAACACCCAATGGATAACATAACAAGGGTAGCACACGAGATTTAATTCTTCATCCGGCCCACTAGCAAATCGGAGAAAACAATAAGACTCATGGACTTAAACATATATATAAACAACGTAAATACTAGACATCCCACAGATAAAATCTAACATATTTAAATAATAGGGGCTTTACTAATGAATACTTATGGGCAATTAGTGAATTGGATTGATTTAATAATAAGACAGAAACTGATATATGATGAATTAAAATATATTTATTGACAATTGTTGTTGGCAAATGCACGCAGGCATTTTATTTATAAAGTAACATTACTCTAGGCCAATAATTGATACGTTGGCTATTATTTAATTGCTCCAATATTATTTAATGGAAACAAATACCCTACTATATAACTAATCACTACATTAACTTTTACCAGTTATGCCCTTTCATCATCAGTTCGTGTGGCTATTGTATGTGAAATCAAACCAGGTCTGGAGTGAAGCTTAATAATCTTAATTATAATAAATTTATTTTAACTATGGGCTTTTAAAGCATCCCAGATAGCTTTAGATCGAACGGGTTTTCAAGAATGCTTCGGATCAACGCCGAAGACTGCATATTAGGGAGGGAGAGTTGGCTATAACGATTTTACTAATACGCTAGGCACAAGTAAAATATAATAATAAAGTGGCTCTGCGGATGGAAGAATAGTTTTAGGGTTTTTGTGACAAACAATGGTTTACCCAATAACCGGTCATCATGCTGCTAACGGCGAACCTTTATTTGGTTCAGAGGCGGGGAACTTACGTGCTAATCTGGCCCGTAGCTCAGACTTCGCTACTGCACTACCCATAAGAGAAGATGTGCTGGCAACGCCGTGGCTCCATCTTATATATGTATAAAAAAACAGCACAACGAGGAAATCTAAATAAGTTTCACATCCGCCAAGCCGAAGGATATTATAAATTAAATATCATATATTAAATGAACACCAGTTCATCAGCTTGATCAAAAGAGCCAACTCTTCTGTAGCATGAGAAATACGATATGCTACTGACAGGAATATATAGCTACAAACTTTACTTTATCCCGTTCAATCTCTTTAGTTATCTATAACTACTAAACTTTTAAAAGGGGGGAAAGTATATTTAATAGGGGACGTACAAATACTTAACTAAAAAAATATACTTATGATTGCACTCCAGGCTAGTTTAATCTTTAGTAACATAATAAATAAAGGTTGAAAAGCCACATTTTATATTTATATTAATTAATTTACAAAATGACAAAATATGAATTTGGGTTTCGAAACAGCGCACGAAATGACGCTATATAAATAATAATACGGAGATTTTAAATGATATCTTTTTAAAAAACATATTGGTAATTAAATGCACGCTGTTTCGAAACATAGGCATAATTAACAATAATTAAAAATAAGCAAAAGAAAAGCAAAATATAACTGCAGTGATTAAATTATGTAGCAAAATATTAATTAACAAAGAAATTTAGCACAAATATTTCATTTATCGATTTCAAATACGATTTAGACAGTTTACAATATTGAATTAATAAAGAAGTTTGCAAAAGTATTTCATTTTAGAGAATTTACAATATTATTTGGAAAATAATTTAGAAAGAAATTACAATAATATGGTTTTGAAGAAATAATGATTGTTGTTGAAATTCACACAGAGCTCTGCGATTTTAAATAATATTAAAACAGTTCTCCTATAGCTGAACTGGAGATATTCGAGCTGGAACGAAGGTGAGTTCTTTGGCAGCTTACGGCATGTTCTTATTCAGTTGCAAGACGATTTAAAATGGTGTTGGAACAAAGGCAAGTTCTTTTAGCGGCTTATGACATCTTTTATTTGGTGTGGTTGTTGCTTCGGCATTTGATGGATTGAACTCGACGTTCCATCACGGGAATTGCAGCAATTCTTGCCTGACTTTAGCCAGACATGTTAAGGTTGAACAATAATAAAACTTCTCCTGTTGACTCTCTTCAAAAGTAAGATGGATTCTCCCTTCCTGCTTAAAATAAGGCCTATTTATATCCTTCTACTAAACTTTAACACCTTTCTGGAATTTCGTAAGCCTCGGGACCAATTGACTTTTAATTAAAGCAAAATAATATAATTCAATTTCTACAACAACTGATAAAATCTCCGAGGTGTTATATTTAATTTCCTTAAAAAATGTATCAAAATATATAAACTATATAATTTGATTCATTTTCATTAATTAAATTCCTTTTCAGGTGTTATTACTTAGCAGAAGGAACGGTATTCTGATTTAATGAAAAAGTCTTTTGTTGCAAACAAAAATCAATCAGAAAACAGATTTTACTTTTTTACCCGGGTGTGTCACTAATTGATATCTTGTTTACACCAAATTCTCATTTTTAATTACAAACGGATGATTTTTATTTTACTGAAATAAATAACTTTTAACATATTTGTTCTTACAATATTATTTGTTTATTTAAAAAAAACAAATTTAAAGAAAATACTTTAGTTTCAATTATATATGTAAAACATTAAATCAGAAAACCGTTAAATAAATTAAAGAAAACATTTACATTACTTTTATTTAAACTTAAATACATATGAATCATTTTGCCGTTATTCCAAGGTATAAATTATCCATCCACATATGAATATTATAGCGAATATAATTAAGAATTGACTGAAAATTAATAAAACATTTTATAATAAATTATGAGCATTTCTCCGCTATAATTTTATCAAACCTGTCTAATTATAGCGTGTTTTCGTATGTAAATGGATGATGCCATTCAAGTGGCCATTGTAGCAAAGTTTTCCCACTCGACTTATATATTACATTTTTACATTTAAAATAGGTTCGAAACTAGTTCAGACGAGTAGGTCATTAGGTTGATGGTGAAACAGAAAGGGATTGGAGATTTCCGTTTCAATATGTTAATGTTGAAGTTTGTTTAGCTGAGCTTTCAGTACTGATGATGGATAGAGGATATTGACATTCTCTTGAATATGCAATGTTTCATGCAACTCCAATGAGTGCTCAATCTTAGACATTGCTCCAATCTACTATCATGTTTATATTCACCATCTTCTAAATTTCAAAAATATAGCTAAATATATTTTATATTACAATATGTACATATGTATGCATGATATTGGTATATGTTTGTTGTTTAATTATTTGTAATATATTATTGACAAGAGATATTTTTTATAGTGTACTCACATTTATCTATATGATTGTGTTTACATATTATTATGGTAGGATAAAGTTTATTAGCTAAATAATAATTGAAAAATTTTGTTTTATCATACAAGTATATCAGTGTGTTTATATATATAATAAACAAAACAAGTTATAAATTTCATAACTTGCTCTTAGCTTGCATTTTATGATCACTAGATGGAGCTTTACCAATGTAGCTCCTAACAAGCTTTTGTTTACATAAACGCTGAGAGAGATATTGAATTCTATTTCTTTCAGCATTCATGTAAACAAAAACTTGTTAGGAGCTATTGGTAAAGCTCCATCTAGTGATCATATATATATATATGTGTGTGTGTGTGTGTGTGATGTAAACTTATACTGATTTATTTGTAAATTATATTGTTATAACATATTTTCTATTATTTATAAATCAAAATCAGAATTATTGTTATTATTTATAATTAATATATTTATTATTGTTTCAAGTTATTCCAATGAAGTTATTTAATACTAAAATAAATTTAAGTAGCACATGTTCTGTATTTTCTTTTGTTTACAATCTCTATAGTCCTTGCATCCCTAGCTAGTCACAGGCAATAATGGGAAATTTATATAGATGTAGGGATATATGTTTGTGTTTGAACATTTAGATAGTTCTCTAGATTGTGCAGAGGTAAAAGTTCCCTTTAAAGTTCATTTGGTTTATGATAATTATTATATTATTGATGGTAAATTTGCTAAAAGTACCAGGTTTCCAGGACCATTGATGATGATAGCATGCTCTCATGATCACAGCATTTTTATGTGTATTATTGTAACTTTATCACCTAAATATGTACATTCAATTAATTGCTTTTATATTATGCCCTAAATTTGGCATTGGCTGCAAGTTAATTAGCATAGATTTTATAATATATCACTTTTAATCCAATCACAAAGAATGACTGTTGATTTGATTAATTATGATGATTTTTTTATATTTATAATTTGTTTATTATTTATTTCCAATTTAAGGGTTTTCTTTCTGCTCATATTCATTTTAGTGATCATGGGATGATGATATTTGCCATTATCCATACCATACCTTACTTCATCCCATTACTTTACTTGCAAAAATCTATAAGTACTTTTAGTTACTTTCTAACTATTTTTAACTTCTTAAACACTTTAACTTGCTGTTGATAATAGTTACACATAAACTGAAACTACATTTGAATATTTATAATTTGCCATTAATATTTTATAGTTTTGTTTATTACTCTTACAATCAATAATTTATGAATGTTTCATTTACTTTCAACAAATATATATATATATACATACACACACATAAAAGTAAAGCAAAATAAACGAAAATATTGAAAGTATGATTTTCAAAAAGTATCTCAGTATTTTCCTTTTATTATTCATTGTCATTTTATTTATTTTTGCATCATTTTAATTACCTAACTGTTTTAAATAATAGTGTTTTATTAATTCTATATCATGAAATAAGTTGAAATGTTTTATTTATCATAAATGTATCTAAAAAAGAAAATAAGAATCTATATCATACTATCCTTTAGAATTTTATATTTGGATCATTATATACAAATGCTGAAACAGTTTAGTTGTGTTAATTATTTGGATTGTTATAGTAACACTTCTATTTTCAGGTATATCTCACAGTGCGATTGTTGTAGAAATGAAAGTATACATTTATAAATATATATAGAATAAAAATAATAAACATTTATAATTATTACATACTATACTTAGAATATACATATGTTTATTCATTTGTTTTGTTAGATTACTCTGACATTGTATGGAATAACTTCGGGACCATTTCTAACTCTTTTTACGCTTGGGATGTTTTTCAAGTGTATTCATTCTTGGGTAAATTTAAGTTTTAATGTTACATTATGTTCATTTATATGTGCATCTTACTAATATAGCAGTTAGAAGTATTTATGCTGCAATTAAAAAATAAAAAATAAAAACAAATAAAATAATAAATACAACTAAACTTTTTTGAATTTTCTTATTGTTTTATAAAAAATGAGCTGTGTGAAAGAAAAATTTAATGTTACACAGATATAGATAGATAGGTATGTATTTATGTAGACAGATAAACTCAGAGAAAAATGGAAAAAGAATCAAATATGAAAATAAAAGAAAAATAAATAAATAGATTAATGAATTGACTAACTGATAGATGACAGACTGATAGATAGATAGATAGATAGATAGATAGATAGATAGATAGATAGATAGATAGATAGATAGATAGATAGATAGATAGATAGATAGATAGATAGATAGATAGATAGATAGATAGATAGATAGATAGATAGATAGATAGATAGATAGATAGATAGATAGATAGATAGATAGATAGATAGGTAGATAGATAGATAGATAGATAGATAGATAGATAGATAGATAGATAGATAGATAGATAGATAGATAGATAGATAGATAGGTAGGTAGATAGATAGATAGATAGATAGATAGATAGATAGATAGATAGATAGATAGATAGATAGATAGATAGATAGATAGATAGATAGATAGATAGATAGATAGATAGATAGATAGATAGATAGATAGATAGATAGATAGATAGATAGATAGATAGATAGATAGATAGATAGATAGATAGATAGATAGATAGATAGATAGATAGATAGATAGATAGATAGATAGATAGATAGATAGATAGATAGATAGATAGATAGATAGATAGGCAGGTAGATAGGTAGGTAGGTAGGTAGATAGACAGACAGACTGTTTGAATATTTAAATAGACAGATAGATGAATATATGACGAATAGATTATGTATAATTGATTATTGGATGAACAGATAGCTGAATAAATGGAATCTTTGTTAAAATCTTTAGAACTTTTTAAAGAGTGTTCCATTTTTTAGGCAGCCGGAGTTGCTATTTTGGGAGGAGTTGCTTTTACTTCATGCATTTGTGCTTGTAGTTTTATTTATGCTTCTCCACAACTCGTAGAACTTCCAGTTTCAGTGGAAGGTTGTAATATGACAACAAATTTTACAAATTTGTTTGTTAGTGATAACATTACCACAACTATGTTAGAACCACCAGAGTAAGTGACATATAAGTCTAAGTTAAATCATTTAATTTTTTTTTAAATATATAGTTTTTGCATTAATCATAAAATTAATTTGGATTATAATAGCTTTAAGTATTATGGTCTCATTATATAATATTTATTTTTGAATAATTAGATTAGTTTTATACATATTTAATTTTTTTTTTCAATTAGTTATAATATATGGATAATCTTTGAAATGCAGACTTTGTATATTTTCTACCATACATGCATACATAATAATTTATTTACTTAAAAAAAATGGTAAAAACTCTCTAATGAATACAATGTATATAGTTCTGAATTATTATTGTTGTTCAGATAACAATTAGAAACATCGATATTATGAGTCCATAAATTTATTTTCAGGAAGCTACTTAATTAATTATTTACATTACTCCAGAGGTACGTTTTTACTCTATTTCTAAACCAACTATACACTATGCATCCTGAAGAAGTTTAAAAGTATCAAGACAAAATTTACTCATAAAATAAAAAATAAAAAAAAGATTTACTTTTTGTTTATTTTATGTTTAAAGATATTTACTAAAATAAAAAGTCACATATAAATAATATATACTTTTTAATATTGCAGCTAAATTATAGTGTGAAAACCAAACAGATGTTTATTGTATTAGAAATGTCTAAGGATTATTAAATAATTATTATAAGAAGCTTCTGTTCCTAGAACGGCAGTCTTGAATTATGATCCATAAATCGCAAACTCTACAATCAGTCACTCAACCAATGATCTGAATCACGCAGGAGCAAAAATGACTGAATTTTTAAATAATTATATGTATTGTATATATATTAATAAATACAAATTTTCTTTTAAAATATTGTCAAAATAATATATTTGCATAATATTTTGTTGGAAATAAGTTTGTGTGCTTGAAGTTAAAAAATAAGCAAATAGGGATGGTGAAGTTATTTCTTATGTACAATAGTGAAGTAAATTTGAAGCTGGGACGTTTGAGTCAAAATAATGCTTTTATTTTTTTATATTTATGGGATGTATTCATTATAAATAGAATTTATTTAAAAAGGATGAGTTATATTTATTAAAATAAAAGTATATTATCCATTAAATTAAAAATGGACAGACTGATATATGAAATAACTGTAAAGTGATTAATGGAAGATCTTTATGCTCTCATTTAAATTATTTGTATGGTTGTTTTTTTAAAAAATTGGTCAATCTGCAGATTTGTGCTTGTGCTCAAAACCCATTTAGGTTGATAGTAAAGCACCAATTGAAAGATATCCTGGCCTCACTACAGAGTAGTTGGTATATAGGAATTTCAAGTGAAATATTAAATACTTAATTATGAAATGTAAGTTAAAATAGGATATTCAGTAGAGTTTTCCTGACATTCACAAAAAGCTATTTAAACATCAAGAGTCCCTGATTAGAAATTATGTAGTGCACAACTTAGATCACAGTGTAATTGCAAGATCCTTAAGAAATTAAAATTGTCTAGTTAGGTTAACTCACATTTATCTAGTTTATCTCATATGAAAAAGTAATTTTAAAGTTGGCATCTTTAATGTCTGGAGTTTAAAGCCAGTTGCACCACTTATTAAATAAAATTAGAGAGTTTTTTGCCATGTTGTTTTGGTATTTAAATTTAAACCCCATATTTAGTTGGTAATAATGTAACTACATATGCTTAAGTTCAGACAAGAATTCTCTCTTTGGTATTTTAATTAAAATAAGAGACAATTGTTTTTAAAAAAGTGATGTTTATAAGATGACAATGTGTTATTATGCAATATGATAAAAAAAAATTAAGTATTTATATTCATGGCTTCTTGCATTTGTTATGACATATAATATAATTATAAAGATGGGTATATTATGAAACCATTTAGAGATGTGAAATATATTTGTATTTGTTTAATAGTGCAAGTATAGTAGGTGATGAAAATATATGTAGCTATTAAATATTAGCTGGTGATATTTGGTTTTAAACAAATTTAACAGGAATGTTAAATATTTTTATTTATGAACAGACTTTATGAATTAATTATTTTCTATACAAGAAATCTTAAGACTTGAGTATTATGTTATTTAACTATATTAAATTTGAAATCATCTTATTAAAGAAGTTACTGAAAGAGATAAAGATTTAAAGGATCAATTTCAAATGTAGGATAAGACTTTAGTAACAATAATTGACCAGTTTTATAAGGGATGAAAAGAATATACAGATATAGGTGTACTTTATGGTATACCATTAAGAAACATTGGATGAACTAAAATTTTTGTTAATCATAATATTTTGATGTTATTTATTGGAGATCTATAATAAAATAATGAAAAAATATTGAGAAAATGAGAATAAAAGGAGTAAATAGATTTTATCTTGTTTTGATGAGCATACTAATAATGTATTTAGAATTCATTAGAATTGAATTATTAATGATATATGAATATGAGAAAGAAGAAAAGAATGGAAGTTTGTATATATTTAGGTGAAGCTGGTTTATTGTTTATATTTAAAAAATAATAGTAACTCACTGTTGTTAGTTTATAAAAAAGTATATATTTTTTGTCATTAGAAGGGAAGTGCTGTACCTATTGACATTTGAGATGTATTTCACTATGTGGTAAGATGTTAGTCATATTTTTATATCTTGTTTGATTTTAGGATTGGTGAATGTATCAACTTATGAAATATTAATAGTGTTGCTATGACAATAATAATATAAATATAAAATTCTTTATTATTAATTGTATTGTAAGATTATAAATTGACTATTTATTTTTAAAAAGGAAAATGAATATGTAAATAATGAAAAATATAATTTGAATGAAATTATTATTCCTTTGTTATATATTGCATTTTTGTTACTGCATTCACAATAGTATATTATAAACAATACAGACAAATGTTAATATTTCAAATATATTTGTTCTTTTTATTTGTATGATATTATACTAAGGAAATATGTAAAAACTATATTTCCAGTATAATATATTTTGAATGTAGTGTAAATTGTTTATTTTTGTTGAAATGAAAAATAATATTGGTATTTTGAAACGTAAATTTTTGTTGTATGCA
Source organism: Epiperipatus broadwayi (assembly GCA_028023455.1). Classification (NCBI taxonomy): domain Eukaryota; kingdom Metazoa; phylum Onychophora; class Udeonychophora; order Euonychophora; family Peripatidae; genus Epiperipatus; species Epiperipatus broadwayi. The sequence continues at coordinate 1,708,558 of JAQFVV010006318.1, read as the reverse complement.
ATAATTCTAAAATATTTATTTTTGTTTGTTGAATAATACAAATTTTACTGGAAATCACTTCAAAGGTGAAAATAGAGGATTGTTATAATTACATTGATGTCAATAAGGACTGAATAGTTAGAACTCATTTTTCTCTCTCTTGTTTTTCCTTTAAACAGATGCACTTATAAATTTGTTTGCATGATTTTTTTAAAATTTACATTAAAAGTACATAATTCACTAAATAGAGGTGTATGTCTGTCCATGGATTGGGAAGCACTATTGAAAAGTTTTTATGAAAAATGACAATTTATTATAAAAAGTAAAATCATCAAGATTGATTCATTAATATTGCAAACCATCAGAATATTTTATCTTTAAATAGATGTTACTTATATTTTTAAAAATTCAAAACAAATGTCAGAAGGTGTATATGAGTCATATCTATCTGTCTGTGTAATTTTATTAGATCAATAGATTATTTTTTTAAGATACTGTACTGGTCACTTCTTCACTTATCTAGATCACTGAGGGCATCACTAGGTCACTAACTACCTAAAAAATTTAGTTTACTGTGATCCAAAAGTTAATGATGATGATGAATTCCACTAGCTAGATCCAAAGAGAGAGAAAGAGATTTTTAACATTGTTCAGATAATTGATAAAAGAATATAGAGACAAACATTAGCTTAAGTAATTATAAACAAATTCATAGTTTATTAAATTTACAGTAATAAATCCCAGGCAAACAAAGTGTGAAAGATTGTTCTAGATTTCTCTAGCATATTTATCAGAGAGTGTATGTGAGTATTGAAACATAAAACACTCTGGCAGATAAGTTTGTTTTCTCATCTAATATTTAAAAAGGGATTTATAATTTTTTCCTGCTAGCAGCTTATACAAACAAATTTCAGTTTCCCTATTTAGAGATTTTAAAACACAGGGGTCTTATAGGGAGTAAAACAAAACAGCATGGGTGACCTCTCCTAGTCTGGAAAAGAAACATCAGGGCCAAGAATGGCATATGTCTGCAGAACAGCTCATGGATGATCAATACAAGAAAAAAAAATAGAACAAAAAAAGATTACAATTTTACATAATCTTAAACAGCAGAAAATAAGATCTCTGATTTAGAAAAAACAACAACATACTCAATAAACTGCCAGCCAAAAGATTTATGGTCTGCGGGAAACACAATCCAAGCTTATATCTGCGGGAAACACAATCCAAGCTTATCTAAATTAATTACAGTATAACAAAAAGAGACAGGTTAGTTAAAAAAAAATTACTAATATCTGCCCAAGCATGTGTCAAGGGTTAGTAATATAAAGAAAGAGACAACATGAAGCATATAAAATAGAAAATTGTAATACACTCACAGATAAATTTAAGACTATATACACTAATAAGAAAAATACATAAAATAATTAAAAATATTAAAGGAATATTCAAAACTTATAATAAAAACAGGTTTGTTTTAAGATCAAGCTGAGACTTTAACAGAGATTTAAACATGAGATTTAAGTCCTGGTTATAACATGAAAATCATTTACCTTGAGGCATAATGTTAGGTCTGGTTGATTTTTTCCAGTGGGATACATAAAGTTCAGTATATATACAGTTCCATATGACAGCTTTAATTTACTTTTATATGTGTAGAAGTCTGGAAGCAATCTTTGGAACAGTTCTGGACTAGGCTTTTAGGACATGATCTTAAAGGCACAATTCAGAATCCAAGGCTTGTCTTAGGGTTGAGTAAGGGTGTGGATAGCAATATTTAAAACATAAGGCAGCACAGCAATCAATAGGTATTGCAAGCAGGGTAATAAGAATGAATAATAACAATCAGCAGAATTATAAGAAGCTGAATCAATATACATTATGAGCAGAATATAAATAATAAGCTAAATAATTATAATCAGCAGAAGAGTAGTAATAACGAGCATAATAATAAGAATAAGCAGAATAAAAATCAGTCTGAAACCCAGGGCTATTTATGTGCACTCTTATCTCTCATGTCATCTTTAATTAGAAGTTCTTGAACAGGGAAAATCTCTATCTCCCATTTAGTCCTAATTAAAAATTAATTTTAAAAAACATCTGACCAGCACTCTTATCTTATTCAAAATTAATTTAAAAAAATAAAGTCAAAAATAAGTCACAGCTTTTTGTAACAACAGATGACAATGAAAAATAAAACGAAACTTGATTGCAATCAAAACTTTTTATAATTAAAATGCTTTTCAAAAAGATAAAAACTTTGCTTGCTTTTAATTGCTGTGAAAAAAAACAAGTGTCAAAAGAAAATTATTTTAAACAAAAATCCATTCAAAATAAAAATCACAGAATTTTGTTATGTAAATGAGTATATGTGTTATTCTTTGTATAAAAATCATCCATGATCCAAACCAGTATAAAGGAGCTTGCTATTAATAGAAAGGAGATTCTTTGAGTTCTCTTGGAGGCCTTAAAGGAACTGAGCAGGGCAAATTTCTAACAACCACTCCATATGTTCTTGTCACTGCAGCTGTTGTTACTATGTGATTATTCATATAGTATATAAACATGGACGGGCTGCTCATCAACATGCTTTAGCCATCATAGTAAGTTTATTGACTTTTTACCTCTGAGTTTAAGATCAAAAAATATCATGGTCTTTCTTTTCAGTTGTCTCATAAAGCAGAATGAATGTATGTGTAAATGATATTTTTGAATGGATATATACAATCATGACAGTGAAAAAATAAATCATGGTCCTTATTCACAGGATACTTTAAAGTCACCAACAAAGGCTGCAGTTGGTAGCCAAAGGTCAAGGGTGCTAAGAATCCCCTGATTGTGAATCCAGGCTGCCATTTGATGACAAATTTTTATTTAGGAACTTATAACTGCAGATCACTTTGAAGTGAAGAAAGATTGCAAGAATTAGAAGAACTGTCTTATATTAAATGGGACATTATTGGAGTTTGTGAAGTTAGAAAAAAAGGTGAAGAGACAATGGATTTAAAAAGTGGACATGTACACTAATATAAAGGCACAAATATTAGACATACAAGTGTAGTAAGATTCATTATAAATAAAAAGTGGAAGAATAACATTGTGGAGATTGATGGTGTATCGGACAGAGTGGCAAGATTAGGTATACAACTTAATAGCAGATAATTCAGGTTTTTGCCCCAACAAGATCTCATAGTAATAAAGTAGTAGAAAATTTTATATGGATCTACAAAAGGCTTTTGATCTGAGTAAATAACATTTGAAAATTGTTATGGGAGATTTTAGTGCTAGAATTGGTAAACAAATGAAAGATGAAAGTGCTGCAGGTAATTTTGAAATGAGAGAGGATATAGAATTGTGGAGTTTGCAGAAAAAAAACGTTATGTTATGAATTCTTTTTTTAAGAAAAACGTTAAAAGGAAATGGACATGGAATAATCCAAATGAAGGTAAAGCTGAATTGGATTATATTTTGACTAACAGAAAATATATATTTCAAGATTGTAATATTCTTAATAAATTTAACACAGGAAGTAATCATCAATTAGTAAGATGTAAGATTCATGTTAATGCAAAACTAGAAAGACAAAAATTATTAATGAAAACAATATTTACAGTTGATATTCCTAATCTTCAGAAACATTCTATTGAATTTAAATTAGAACTTGCAAATCGGTTTCAAGTATTGGTAGATTTTGAACATGATTCAGATTTGAATGAAATTAATAGGAAAATAACTGATACACTTTTAAAAACTGCAAAAAGGATAGCTGGTAGAAAAAAGCAGCATTTGACCAATAAAATTTCTACTGAGACTAGAGAATTTGTGAAATAAAGAATGAATATTAAGATATACAAAAATGATGCATTAAAAAGGATTGAATATCTTGAATATTGTAAAATGGTGCAGTAAAGATTTGAAAATAATATAAAAAGTATAACTGTGAACTACCAAGGAAAGCTGTAGAAGAGAATAAAAGTCTCAAGAGTGTAAAACAACATTTTGGTATTGGTAGGAAATTTATATCTGCAATAAGAAAAAAAGAATTATTACTAAAAAGAGAGACGACATCATGAAATGGATAGAAGACTTTTATTAAGAATTATATAGTAATAAAGAACAAGTACCTCTTATATCTATTCTATCTTCTGAATTGCCCAGAATTTTAAATAAAGAAGTGAGACATGCAATTAAATTTATGAAGAAAGTAAAGGCTCCAGATAATGGTGGAATTATAATTGATATATTAAAACAAGCAGGTGAAGAAGTACATTTTTTTTAGAAAAGTCATATAGCAAAAGTCTAAATGATAAAGATGTACCAGGTGATTGGAAGAATGCAGTATTAATATTAATATTTAAAAATGGTGAAAAAGAAGATATTAAAAATTACAGATCTATCAGCCTTTTATCAGTTTTATGCAAATTTTTTACCAAAATAATTACAATTCATCTATCTAGAGAGAACATTGGATTTCCACCAACGAAGAGAAAAAGCTGCATTTAAAAGTGGTTTTAGTACAGTAGATCATATCCAGGTATTGGAAGAAGTTATAAAAAGGACAAATGAATATGAATTGCCATTATGTGGAATTTGTAGATTATGAAAAGGCATTTGATTCTATAAATATTTCTTCAGTGATTAAAGCATTGGATCATCAAGGTATAGATGCAGAATATTGTCATATTTTAAAGAATATTTATAAAAATGCAACAGCAACAATTAGATTACATAATGATACTGGGAAAGTCAACATTGAGAAGGGTTTAAGACAGGATGACTCCATATCTCCAAAATTTTTACAGACATGCTGCTGCAAGTATTTTGTGGATTAAAATGAGAAGTTAAGGGAATGAAAGTAAATGGAGATTATTCAAGTCATTTAGATTTTTAAAATGGTGTAATTATTTTTGAAAATAATACTTTAGAGCTGCAGGAAATGTTGCAGGAGTTATAAGTTGAAAGTAGGAAAGTTGGACTAAGATAAATGTTAAAAAGACTAAAGTAATATATAATGGATTCTCTCAAAATATGTAAATAAAGATTGATTATGATACAAATACCTTGTCAGATCATTAATACAGATGGAAACATAATGGATGAAATTAATTAGAGAATTAAACTTGTTTGGAGTACTTTTGGTAGAAATAACTTGATATTAAAAGGAAATATTCTTATGTGTTTGAAAAGGAAGGTTTTTAATAAATGTGTTTTACCAGTTCTTACTTATGTATCTGAGACTTGGACACTTAATAGAATAGCAATACTGAAAATTCAGACTACTGAAAGAAGTATGAAGAGATGCACGTTGGGAGTAAAAAGAAGAGATTGAAAATGCAATTATGGGTAAGACAACAAACAGGTATTAGTGACCTCATTGAAAAAATTAAAAGACTGAAGTGGAGTTGGGTTGGACATATTGCTAGAAGAGATGATAATAGATAGACAATTGAAGTCTTAAACTGGATTCCAAGAGGTTGTAAAAGACCCAGAAAGAGACCACATGTGAGATGGATAAATGGAATAAGAAAATGTGCAGGGGTGATGTGGAGACAAAAATTAAAGATTGGAGAAGATGGATTGAACTTGGGAAGACCTTTAACCTGCAGTGAATTGATAACAGTTGATGATGATGATGTGTGTTATTGCATGTACTCTTACTACATAAAAAATAACATACAAAACTTTTAAATAGTTTTCTTTTAAAAACTTTATAAGTATAAAATGTAGTTTTAATTTCATGATGGTACTTTTGTAGCAGATAAAGAATCCAGTTCAATATAAATCTGTTTAATGTCCCATCATGTCATTCTAGCTAAAGCTAGCATCTATTCATTCATAGTATTTTGAAGTAATACTTCCTCATAAAAGGATATCTCTTCATACCATCATGAATATAAACTATTATTTATGTGTGTAATGTCATATAAAATGAATAATTATTATTTGGAAGAATAATTTTGATATATAGATAAAACATCACAATCGATAAAATGTATTTTGAATTTAAATGTTTTCACAAATATATTACATTTTTTCTGGAACAAAGACATATTATTGGCTTGTATTTGAAATAGACATCAGAACTGGGGTGCCATTTTAGAATTACAGTATTTAAAGTCTGTCAATCAGGTCATTTATTTATATTTGTAATTATTATTGATATATAATTTTTGTTTATCTTCATTTAAAATCTAAAATTATTTATTGACAAATAATATATACTTTTAAGTTAATTGGTGATCTATTCATATAACAAAATATAAGAGAGTTATGTTTTCCTAATTTTAAACTTATATCTTGTGGTGTAGTAATTACTATTTTAACTTAAAATATTTAATTTTTTTATTTTGGGATTATGAATTAATGTCAAATATATCACTTATATTAGAATTTTAAAAAAAGATTTTATCATTATATTTTGTTCTTTTAAATTTATTTTACTAACAAAGACTAGATTCATCTTTGTGCATATATATAATGTATATAAGAAGATGTATATATTAAACTCTTTTGTATTTTGGAAAATCTAAATGTTCTGCAATGTACTTTTTGTCATATATATATATATATTTAGTATTATACAATTGGAAATTGGTAGGCAATCACCTATTTAACAGTAGAATTAATGTCAATTGATAATTTATTGTTTATAGAATTAGATTGTATGTGTGCATATATCAATTTGTTTATGAACTATTTATCATATATATATTTGCTATATAATAGTTATTCATTTATTTAAAAATTTTAATATAAATCAAATAAACTTGTTTGATTATTGTTCAATTGTGCAAGCAAATTTATTATTAACATTCAAGTGAGACAAGATAAACTGTCTATATTGTAAAAGTTATTTGAAATAACTATATCACATAATCAAAAAAACAAATCCCAGGATTGATAATTAAGTATGGTTCTATTTTTTTTTAATTGAACTTAATAGTTATTACATGACTAGATATAAACTTTAGATGATAATCTTAATCAAATATTTGCATATTTTATCTAAATTATTATTGTTTGGATATGTACTGTATTCAGTTCATAATTGGTCAATAATATCTTAATGTTACTCAATTATAAAGCTGATAGTAGTATATACTGTTTATATACTGTAATGATATGCTTTAATTATATTTAGATTTAGTTGATGTGAATCATATGTCCAGTTTTAAAATTTAATTTTAATATTCATTCTTAATTATAATAAATGGTAATAATTTTTATAGGTTTCGATTATTATAACATACAGTTTTGATAAATTAATTATAGGAAATTTAAAATAAATTGATATGATTAGTTAATTATTTACTTAAGTCAATAAACAATAGAAATTCTACTGTTTCTTTTATATACTACTATGATTGAATATTATAGATTCAATATTATTTTTTAGGTTTATTAATATTATGTTATTATTAAGTATGTTTTCTTGTTATAAATAGCATTATTAGTAAGAATATGTTAATATATGAGTATAGCATGGCTGAGTTAATATTATTTTTATTGTATTCCACTAGGTATTAAAATTAATTATTGGGTCATATTTTTTTTTAAATATTAAAGATATTGTAAACTTATAGGACTTACTAAAGCTGTTATCTCAATCATTCATAAATTATTTTATTTAGATCTGAGCATCATTAAATTTTAGCGTAAGTTAATGTTATTATAAGCAATGTTTGAAGTTATATTAGGATTTGTTTGTTGAATGTTTTATCATTATTTTCATTTGATTATAAGTGAAATATACCTTAAGCATATATTGTTATTTTGAGGCAATGATATTTGATTTAATTGCTTTATTTTAATCTATTTTAAGTAAGAATTATATTTACATATTTGAAATGATAATTTTGTTTGTTTTCTATTTATTCTAATTACTGTTTGAATTCATGATGCTACAATAAAGATTGTCATCACTAACATTTGGATATGTGGTTAGATAAATTATTATTTTAAAAGCTGAATGATTATTTATTGATTAGAATTTATTTAGTTTAGTATATTATATTCATTCTATTATTAATGATACTATTATTCACGGGCATTATAAAATTGGGATTATTTTTCCTTTGATTTATATTTTATTCAATTATAAATGATGTCCAACCTCAGGATTCATTTTTATTCTTTTACAGAGGGTGACACAATGACTGAGCTATTTTATTCAGGTTCTATTAGAGTTATTATTTCTTATTGCACATTTTATTTCAATTACAAATGCCACCCTAAATGATTGGGCTATAACAGAGGTTAGCATACTCATATTTCTTTTTTCACAAACAGTGCTGTGGTTTGCAGGGCATAATTAAACAGGATCATTCTATCATGGTTTTATTATATCTGATTTATTATAAATAATTCCCAAATCTTTGATGCATTAAAAAGAAAAATATACCCTCATTTTTATTCTGTTACAAATGATACTCAAAATTTAAGGATGATAATGAAGGTTATTTCATATTTCTTTTCATGTCAGTTATAAAATGCAGTCAAAGCCTGTAGGGCAAATTTTTATTCTGGTACAATATATTGCAATATAATATATTCTCCCAGAGTATGTAGATAATTATCAACTATTATAGTAAGAATTCTTTGGTACAAAACAATATTTGTTACATTGTTGAGCCAGGCTTTTGATACAAAATATGTAATGCCATATACTATATCAAGATTAATAATCCAATACTGGTTTATTAAGTAAATGACATACTCACAATCCAAAATACAACATAAAAACTTTTTTAAAAAGTTTGGTATTTCTCTTATTTAATAGACCAGTGTTGGAGTATTAGTCTCAATATATATATATATATATATATATATATATATATATATATATATATATATATATATATATATATATATATATATATATATATATATATATATATATATATGACAAACTTTTCTAGCTTTAGTGTAGTCATATATTTACAAGCCTTTTCAATCAACAACGCTTGATTATAGGGATAAACGAGAAATTCTTGAATAAAATGAAAGGAAAGTAATGGAAAATAAAATCTTTCTATTAATGTCTTATACCCATCTAAATATATAATTCAAATAAAATAAAGCAATAATATTTGTGGATCTGCTCGATATTTTGTAATAATATGCATAAATGTGAAGAAGCTGTTCATATTCTATTTACATTGAATATTGGCTTATGGAAGTCTCCTATAAATCAGGTAAAGAAAAATACAAATATGCGCGTAAATAATGCATAAAGTTTCAGTGGTGTTCATACATAATCCGTAATAAATCTGTGCATAAAATAATAAAATATAATTTTTACACTCTTAATATTTGAATCAAAATCAAATTCTATCAAAAAAGAAGAGAGAAAACAGCAAGAACTAACTAAAGATAATTATAAAGCTTAATTATCGATTGAACAATATGCAATTTAGGGTAATTGCAGGATTAATTTGGATTTAAAAAAGATAAAAAAGAATGTAATAAATCATTAGCAAATGTAAAAACAAAAAGAAAACAAAAGCTTATGGGAATTGTTGTCATTTGGGAAAGGCTATATAAAGAAAAAGATGAGAAAAACATGTTGAAAGTCAAAGTACATATTGCCAGTAATATATATATATATATATATATATATATATATAGGAAATAATTTGGTTCCAGCTTTGGAAGTAGCAAGATGGTGAAATTCTGTGTAAAAATCATGAACAAAGATGTGTTGAGCTTGGTTGATGTATATGATCTAGTGCTTAAATAATGTAGTTTGATCAACTTTGAAAAATAATTATAAGGAGTCTAGAGATGAAGAAGATATGAAATATAGCTTATTTCCCCATGGAAGAACTGTTTTTATTACATGCACTTGTACAGCTTGCATAATTAAGCAGCAGACTACTAAGCCATAAAAAATCCAACTTGAATCAATCAACAAGTTGATTTAATTCTTTATAAATTTTCAGACATGGATTTCTGAATTATTTAAAAAAGACACAGTAAGACATTTTAAATTTACATTCATATAGGTAAGAGACATTCATAATTTTATAAATTTCACATACTATTTTCTTACATTATTTGTGAATATAAACATCATTTAAATGTAGATTGATATATATATAATTCTGACATTTATATTTAATCTTAATACTATTTTTAATATGTTTAATTAGTTTGTTAGAGGTAACTTCATTCATTATATCAATCAAGATTATCTGAAGTAAAAGTATGTTGTTATTTAAGTTTCTTAGTTTTCTGGTGCCATTCTTTTCTCAATAGTCTCAGTTCCAATGTGTACATTACAATCCTCCATTGATCCTAAAAATCTCATGGTCTGAGTTAGGTTAAATTGAGGTTGTTGCTAAGAGAGCTGCAAGGATGCTGGCAAAGAGTAATCTATCCATAGATGTTCTTTTTTAAAAGAAACTGGTGACCTTTATTTGGATTAGTTAGAGTTCAAACCTTGTATATTCAAATAAACACATATAAGTGAATGTTAAGTGAGATCTTCTGAGAGAGGATTTTATGATTGATAATCAGGCAATACAACCAGTATATCATATACAATCATTTATATAAGGGACAGAAGATTGATCACCACCATCATTATTCATTCTAAGTAGATTTAATTAATTGAAATTCAAATTTAATTTAATTGTAGTTAAACTGATATTTTCAAATTAATTTGATTATATTCCACAAATGTTTATCTATGATTTGATTATATTCCACAAGTGTTTATCTATGTGTTCGTACATGTGCATAAAAGAGCTGCCACTTGAGACATCATTATCATCATCATTTCAATAGAGTAATGTCATGGTCCAATATACTTAATGGAAGATTCCAAATGTAAATAATTCAGATTTATGCTCCAACAAGTTCTTATTGTGATGAAAAAATAAAGAAATTTTATATGGAAATACATGTGCTTTACAAATCGAATGCTTTTTAATGAATACTCTCCTTTCCAAACACAAGTTAAAGTCTTTTTAAAAGATAGAATAAATCACACTATCTTTTTCACCCAAACTATATGTATAGGCAAATCTGAAGCATTTGGAACTGAGAGCATAAAGATTTAACTAATCACTTTAAATTGCTTATAATATGAGTTTTGTTAATGACATCTGCAAAATTTTTACAATTTGCGATGTGTCATTATTAAATGAAAACTTAGATATATGTACAAATATTTATTTATATAGTGTGATGTTTTAAATTGTAATAATAATAGTAGATTACTCTACTGCACATGCACTTTACAGATCAATTGCTTTTTAATGAATACTCTCCTTTCCAAACACAAAATAAAGTCGTTTTAAAAGAGAGAATGAATCACTCTATCATTTTTACCCAAATTATATCTATAAGAAAATCTGAAGCATTTGGAACTGAGAGTGTGAAATTTCACCAGTGTCATTAATGAAACTCATATTATAAGTAATTTAAAGTGACTAGTTTTCTCTCAGTTCCAAATGCTTCAGATTTGCCTATACATATAGTTTGGGTAAAAAAGGTATAGTGATTCATTCTATCTTTTAAAAATATTTTATCTTGTGTTTGGAAAGGTGAGTATTCATTAAAAAGCATTTGATTTTAAAGCGCATGTGCAGTGGAGTAATCTACTATTATTATTACAATGTAAAATATTATGCTATATAAATACTAAATATAGTAAATTATTGAATAATGAAAGTGCCATGGGTAAATTTGATTATAATGTTAAAAATGACATGGGACACAGACTTATGAAATTTGTAGAAAACAAAAACTGTATGTCGTAATTTTTTTCTTTGAGAAAAATTCTAAGCTTAAATAAATATAAAAATATCCAAATGGAGATAATTCAGAATTAAATTATATTTCACTTACCAGACAATATATATGTCAGAATCATATTTTTTTTAATAGATTTGACTCAAAAAGTGATCATTGATTAGTTAGATGTAAATGCATCTTAAAACAAAACTAAAGATAAAAACTGTTAAGAAAATCAGTATTGGTATTTGATATTCCTAACCTTCTGAAACACTCCAATGACTTTCAATTAGAATTTGCAAATCATTTTAAAAGATAAATAGATTTTGAATATGATTTCTATATGAAGATAACTGAAAATAAAGCTGAACAAACAAGCAGCAATTTACTAGCAAATTTTAAATATCAGACTGAATCTGTCACTTTATTACTGCCTAATCAACACTGGGAATTGTACTAATTGGTTTTAGATAATATATATGTCATATTTGTAATATATAAATTTATTGATTTATTGTAATTTATTAAAAAAAATCGAGCTATAATATTGTTCAATTACTAAACACTATTTAATAGCATATCAGTAATTAAAACTAATATTTTGAATTGATATCTACTTCAATAAACAATCGTAAACCTAGTCATCTTAAAACAAAATATCTTTTCATATACATATAAATAATACAATGTATTTTAAATCGCTTGATTAACTAATTGTGCTGTTCCCCTAGTGACACTTTTTGTAATCATTCAACATTTGATTTTTAGTATTGTAACTGTTATTCTATATTAGAATTCAATAAATTGGACTTGATTTGTTAGAAATCTACATTTACAAATGAAAATCATTCTGAAAAATCATACTTGTAATTTGCAAATGTTGAAAAAAATAATAATAAACAGATATCATTGAACAGTCATCAGGAAACATCCATGCAAAGTAACTTCAGAAAATCAATAAAATATTTGAATAAAATTTATTTTTAAACATGAATGAAAAAGTAAAGCTATAATTTTTTTCTCTAAAATATTAAAATTGCTTTACAATTTTTATAACATTCAATAATGTTAATAATGACATTCACCAATGAGTTTTACAAAACAAGATGACTGTAATGATCATAGTTTTCCTTATTATCATTAGATTAGAAAACAAACTTCTATATTTAAAAATTAAACATATACATATAAAATAAACATATCATCATATATACTTTTGTTTTTAATAATTATTATACAATTGTTATTTAAAAATAATCATGATTCTTTGATTAACTATTTAAAATATGTTTTTTCCCATTCTAAATACCTTCAAAAATAATCTCATAAATGCATTTAAAATTAATGAACAAAAAACAAAATTAATCAAGCACATTAAAGATAGACTAAATGACCTTGACTTTACTGCCTTTTCAGATTATTATTTTTTAAATAATAAATCAATATATGTTAATTCATGAGTTCGCCATTTTTTTTAAAAAAGTAGCATAATCTCTTAACAGATGGCTGGAAAAACATAATGTTTTGTAAATATCAAACATCACTTTCTATCTCTCAGTAAAATTCTTTGTGTAATAAAATGTATGAATTAATTATATGTAATTGATAATTATGTCAATTGATTATTGAAAGTTGAATATGATAGGTCTAATTATTTATGTTTTTTTAATAAAAAGTTTGACATTTGTTTCAATGAGTAATCTTTTAGTAAACACTGGAGGACAGTTAATGACATTTAGAGGGGCCATTCACCATTGTTGAAATTATCAAGTATAAATGAAACAAGTTATTCAGTATGATTTTTTTTTGTTTAAAAATGAAAATAAGGAAAAGTAATGTATGTTATTTAAACAAATAAAAATAAAATTTGTATACTTTTTTCAGAAATGCTATTAATATTGACAGATGGCTAAAGAAATAGGAATTAAATTAAACAAATAAATAAGAGTAACAAAAATATGAGTTTTGTTATTTAAATATATAATTATTTTTTTAATAAATTAAAATTGCAAATATACCAAAAAAAATTAGTTCTACAAAATAATTAAATAAACAAAACAAAAATATACAAAATAAGTTGTACAAAATATTTTTTTAACATCTGCATTGCTATAAGTACTATCAGATAGTGTTATAAATTTTCATGTGCCCAAATTTTATATAATTTTTAAACTAAACAGGTGTCTGTCTCAGTACCATCCTAATTTGTTTGAATTTAACTTGCTTAATGTAAATTGTATGCTCCTTTTTTCTGATTTAACTGTATCTCATATCACTTGTCTAAATGTGTGTAATTTTTTTTTCTTTTGCAAGTGATCACTAGTTTTTGTCTTGTTTTTAAATCAAATGTTATAAAATTTATTATAATAATGAATATAATAATGAAAATCAAATTTATTTTCTTATAATATCTGATTATAAGAAAGCAATCAAAAACAAAAGTATTTTAATTTTTGGATTTTTGCAATTTTATGGTTATATATTTTTTTATTTTTTTATACCAATATTTAAATATTTATTGTAAATATTTTTTATTAAAAATAAATTTAAAATATTAATATGAAGCAAATACTATAGAAATGGCGTCAGTTACTGCTGTTATCATTTGAGCATAAAACATAAAATGTTATAGCAGAATATTGCAATCTTATAACATAACCATTTACTTCATGTTTTTAGATTTATGACATGCTTGCATGAGTGTGGAATATTGATAATTGATTTGTGGAGGTTTATTGTGAAATTTCAGCAGAAGGAAAAAATTAAAACTAAAGAAAATGAACAATTTTTGGCTTAACCAAATAAAATAAAAATAATATTTTTTTGTGTGCCTCAATCTAAACAATATTACATTGGACATGTGGCATTATCTTCAAATTAATTTTAAAAAATAGATAATGAGAGTTAGGTATAGTTTTTTCACAAAGAAGCTGTCTATGTGCTTCTTTCAAAATAATACTATAATAAGTTTTAAAAAATCTTTAGACAATTTTAATAATCAACAACTCTAAAATAGACCGAATTTACAAATTAACAAATCTATCTTGCTTGAAAATAATGATGAATCTAAAAAATAAAATGCTATCCCACAACCCATAGCATTTCTAACATTCTGCCATAAACTTTTATTTTTGTTTTTTTAAAAATCATTTTATTTTTTTTGTTTACTGATTTATTTATTTGTTTATTTTGTACAACTAAATTTTTTTTTTATTCTTTATTTATAATCTTTATTTGTTTAATAAAAATTAAATTGCACAAGTAAATCCCATTTTCCACAACTAATTCTTGTTTTTCTTTTTTTGTTTAATTAGTATAATTTCTGAAAACACTACTTACACAACATACATTACTTTTCCTTATTTTTTATTTGTAAACAAAAATAAAAATATTCCTACTATTTTCTTTTTTATTAATAATAAATTATATACAAATATTAGCATAATTACAACAGAATAAATTTAATTTAAATAAGCAGACATATGATAAAACTACAACCACAATGGTTCAGACAATATAATAAATTGTTTAATTTTCAACGAAATTTGATTCAAATTTGAAGAATGATGTACTTTAAAATTGCATAACTATGATGACCTGTTCAAATATTGAAGAGCTGAATATTTATTTTCAAAAATGAAATCTGATGACATCTAATTGGGAGTGTTATTAAAGGTTCAAGCTGTAAGAGCACCCGACTTAGGTAGATTGTAGATTGCCAAGTTATGGTCATGATGCTTTTGGGTAAAAAATTGTGGCATTGATCACATGATATTTTCATTAGATGTCAGAAACTCCCCCAAGTGTCAATAACTGTTTTCACAGTGCCTTCTAAATGATTAATGTTCAGTCTTATACAGAGTTTTAAAAATTAATCATGTTATTCATTGTATATAATATCCAAAGACAAAGACTAAATAATAATTCAAAACAAAACATTTGCAATATATATTCAAAATAATTTTTCATCATTCTTACTAGAAGGATAAAAAATTATATACTCCCCAAATTCTTCCATCTTTGAAATAAAAATGCTTATAAATAATATAAATTACATCTGGGTTTTTTTTTTCAGATATTTGTGTATGAAGGTGCATATAATTTATGGATATTTTTATTCATATGTACAAATAAGATATATAATTGTAAATATGATATTATGTTAATCTTATATAAACTTAAAAATAAATTAGAATGTTTCAAGACTTGTCAATCCATGTTAATTTTGAAGATATACTTCATAGTCACTTAAATGTTTTCCAAGTATATTTGGGATGCTTTCACATCTTAATCATTAAACAATAATGATTATTTAATTGTTTCATAATGTTAGACTACTTATTCATGGAATTTTCTGATGTCAATATGTTACAACTCTTTGATATATCTCTCCTTGTCTTTTTTTTTTTTAGCAAATTATCTTTTCAGTCTAAAGGAAAGTTCTGTTTTCATCTCATATTTAAAAAATATGAAAATGTGCAGAGGACGTTTGTTTTAGTCCAATTGCAAAGAATTGTTTATGCTAATTGACTCTAAAAATCAAACTTAAACATTTTCCCCTTTGTACTGGAAAAAAAATCTTTTATCAAATGTTTTCTGGAGATCACATTATTTAAAAAATATAGCATTAGACTATCTTTAGAGTTGTTTTAAGTAAAGAATTTTTAAAGTGGTATAACTGACTTAATATCATTTGGGCATATTTTTTTGATTGATTTCTTATTATTAAGAATATAATGCAATAATACCCATTGAAAATTGTCTGGAACCACATTATATATTTTACTATAATTTCTGTTAAAACTTTCAATGCACTTTAAGTAATTTCCATTCACTGTAAATCTCGATTATTTGTTTTCTTAATATTTCTGCTCTATGACTTATGATTAATGTAATCATACACATTTAACAATTTTATTAGTATTTCATATTTGTTTCTGAATTGTTAATAATTCCAGATCTTAAATTTTTAATTTAATGTTGATATATTTTTCAATAGACCATTTAATATAATTCATTAAATATGAAAGGTTAAGAAAAAAGATCAAAGATGAGTATGGTTCATTTTGCATTCAAAAACATGCATTGAATCGCTATGTAGCAGTATTGAAATTAATAAATACTGAAATTTAAATATTGATTATTATATCATGATTAGGATGTTAAACATCAAAAGTGCACTTGTCAAAAAATTTAAGCAACTCCAAAGTATATCTTCAAAGAGTCCCCCTATAAAACCGATTTATTTATTATTTGAATTATTACATATATTTATGAGAATCTATGATATTTATATATGCACATATATTTTAGATCCAATAGTTTATACTGGCTTTTCAGACTCAGTTATTTTTACTATCCACTGGCTGGAATTATTGTTTCTTCAATCTTGGGCTTTGCATTAAGTCCCATTTTTCGTAAGTATTATATAATACATTATAATATTTTGTGATTAATATTAAAAGTAAGCTATTTTCATGATGTGCTGTTTTTTTTTTAAATGTAATTTAACTCTATCTTTGTAATTTTTTTTAGTATTAAATACTACCAATTTCATTTTTCAAGATTCTGCTATAATGTTATTTTGCTATAACCTTTATTTTATTTTTTGTTTTTTTTTTTTAGAAAAAAAAAGATCTAGAAACTTAAGATTAATTAAAACAAAAATTAAACTATTCTTAAATAATTAATAATGCATAAAAAACGTATACATGAATAAAATAAGAATAGTCTCAATTAACAAATTAATAACTTTATTTATTTATTAATGCAAATTAAATAAAACAATGAAATTGACGTAATGGCATCACGGTTATATGTGCATATTAACTCGTTTGAATGCATAGTTTCATCTGATGTGCATTGGTTTGCTAAACTTTTTGTTTTCATTTTATTTCATTATAGCTATGTTCGGAGTCCTCAAATAAACCGCAACAGTGATTTTATAAAAAGTATTCCTAGTTGGAAACAAATTAATAAAAAAGATGGCAAAAACATACAAGTTTGACGCTGTCTTCCAAGTTAATGCATGGTCTCTTGTCTGACTCCTGGCTTAATCATACATTTAGCACTTATCTGGAGTTTTTATTTTAATACTGCTTTCTTAGAAATAACTAATTAATTATATTTTTTATTATCATATTTTGAATTTGCTTTAATTTCGTCATTATTCTTTTATTTTAACTACTATCATTTGTAAAATTTATCTAATGTTTGTGCATGTATCATTTTTAATGTATTAAACATATGTACGTGTGAATAGCTAGCGAACCCAAGCATTCTATTATTGTATATAATGAGTCAGATCACTACTGCTGTATTTATGGCGGAGGGGGGGGGTCTCTACCCAACCATGATAACATAACGTCAAAATAAAAGGGCAAACGATTCTTATATTTCAGTAAAATTATTCTTAAGGTGAATTGCAGTAATAATATATATATGTGGAAAATATAATATTAACAAAAATAACTACACTATTATAATGATTGGGGGAATGAGTCGTAATGTATCTGCACTACAGGACGCCACTAGGCATTTGAACCTAGAAAATTTATATAGTAGGCAGATACGTAAATTAAGAAAAAAAAAATTTTTTTTATTTTATATAATTTGATTCCGACCGTTTAGCCCAATGTCACTAGCTCAGTGGAACAGCAGAGATTTATATTTTATAATAAATTCTTATCTAAGAATATTTTTTAAAAAAGAATAAAATAAGCCACTGCCAGTAATTAACACACAAACATTTATTTATGCACATATATAAGATTTAAAATTATTTTAGTATCAGTTTTACATTTTAAAATTTAACTTACATTTTTAACTTTGATTTTAGATTTTAATTTACATTTTAATTTTTATAAGTTCACACAGATGGATTTATAAAAGTTTGTTTTATAATGTTGAGTATAGATCGGTTACATAGATTACATGGTTAAAAACATTTCAAAATAAACATAAACGATCAAAATATAAAGTCATTGATGGAATTGCAGAGGGAAATTTATAAGAAACCCAATGGCATTCATCATAAGATGCCACATTGACACCAATAACTTAAAAGACATCCGAATAAATACATTTTAGATACTCACCATAAGGTATCATTATTTACCGAATGTCTATATATTTTGATCAAATATGAAAACCAAAAACATAATTAACCGATAACTAATCCATGCAAGCGTCTATACCCAACTTAAATTTAATGCATCTAGAGTGTCGAGTATGAATAGATTACATAGATTGCATTTGAAAAGAAAATATTTTATCCCTTATTTAACCTTAAGCCAAAAGTTCGCAGTTAAACCAATGTCAATCCATCTGATATATTGATGTATTCAATGTAATACGAATATGACAGCACAAATATAGGTTAAGAGAAGAAATTGACTCTCATCCAGATAGGAATACTACATCTATCTGATGAGAAGAGCAATAAAAAAACTCCATAGGAAAGGACTGCAGTCCTTTTTGCTAACTTACAATCCCATCCATAGGCAAAAGGGGGTGTGTGGCATATACTAGCGATTCTGCCCATAGTGAACCTCGTACTACATCTACTAATTACACCAATATATCCAATCCATTGACCTAATTCCACTACAAAATGAATAACCTAAGATTACCCTCCCCTAATAAAACTTCACAAATCTATATAGCCATTCATGCCCGACTTAAATTTAATATTTATATAATTTAGTTTAACGAAAAACAGAAATCATAATACTTAAAAGAACAAAAAAAAATGGAAATGATTTTACAAAAGAAATACATCAAATAAAAGGAATTAATAAATAATTTAGTTTGGTCAGATAGGAAATACTATTGTGATAATTTCTGAAAGGTTTAGAATTTAGAGTTTGTTTTGAAAATGTTCATAAAGTTCTTACGATTTTTAAAACATTCCTCTTTATCCGTTGCTTGCAATTTTGAATGTGAATTCCCATGCCATCCTGAAGAGATTTCTATCCAGTTAGCCATTTTATTTATTCATCTAGATGTCTTACTTTAGCTGGTCCTCAATGTAGAAAATGATGTCATTTCTCTTTCTTTTTTTTTTTTTTAGCAGAACTGAAGGGATTGAAGAGTCTGTCTTTTCAATCCCTTCTCCTTCAACTCCGCACTAACACATATCACCACCGCTATCACACATTTCTCCCAGCTCTTTCTTCATTCACTCTTTATAGTAGACTTTCAGATCCAGTGGACATTACGTCATGACAATGGTGATGGTCTTTTCATTGAGGTCTGATTCCATGAGTGATTTCTTTTATTGGCCATTCTGATCCCATTGTTTTTCTCTCCTATCTGACCTTTGCTTATACATTTTAAATGCCCAAGGGCTAGTTTACATTTAACTAATTAAAACAATCATTTCCATTTTATGATTAATTAATGTGTTTTCCAAACTTAAAGATATATTTTTATCTCTAAATCTTTTTAAGTTTTTGTTGAAAATTTAGTTTTAAAACTTTTTCTTTTTTTTAAATAAAGTTTCGTTTAATAATTTTTTAATTTCTCATCTGTGTGATTTTATATATATTAAAGTTTAGATGATTTTTTAATTTTCAATTTTTAATTCTTAAAAAAGAAGTTTTTATTTGTGAACTTTTATTTTTTCATGTTTAATAATAAAAAAATAGTGCCCATTACACTGTATTTCTTCACTTGCTATTATTATTCACAGGTCATTAATAATGGGCACTTAGTCATGACTACTTTAGACCATTTAGAAAGAGAAACCATTAACTTTCAAAATGCTTTGTACCCCTCAACATCCACTGCTGTACCCACTCTCATAAAGCTTTGAGAAGAGTTCTTTTTATATATCATTTCCATAACAATTATCCAAGAGAAAATTGTCTAAACTGCTGGAAGAAATTACACAAATAAAAATAATACTTTATTTACAATATTCACAATAATATTAGTGCACTTCACCTCACTTTAGAAAATAATCTCTGAACCTATATGGAGTCTTCTAATTTTCTGAATTCTTGGTGTAGAATTATTTTGACCATCATTTCAATCTGCTTTTTCTGATAATAACTGTGTATCCAGACAATCTTTAGCAATCTCTTATCCTCCCCCTCCTAGTTCAATAGGCAATGTTTCATCTTCAGTGGAAGAAGCTATATCCTTATTTAAGTCTTTACTTAAACTGTCTAACTTAGAATTGTTAACATCTACAATTGGTATATCACTAAATCTCTTATAAATTTAAGTTTAATAACATATATAATTTTAGATGCACTTTCAACAATGATACCTGAAGTCCATGTCTTTTTAATAGTATCTTGAATCCAAACAATATCTATATCAAACTTGCTTGAATTAGATTTATACATTTCATTACTAGTATTCCTGCTGTCAATGCAATATCATAATCTCTATTCCCCCTTATTTTGTTTTTATTATGTAAATGAAGGTTATAGTTATGATTAGTGGATTAAACTGATTTCTCAGCCTGACAATAATTATGTGTGGAAAAAATGTTGGGGTGGGGATCTTTGAAATTTGCCAATGTTTGCAATCTCAATTATTCTTGAAAGCCAATGAAAAACAATAGTGATGCAGATAGATTTATTATGTAGTCTTTTGCATTATTTACAATAATATATATATATATATATATATATATATATATATATATATATATATATATATATATATATATATATTACATAGTGAAGCAGTCAATCTTAGCTTAAGATTGCACTTCATGTTTCCACCTACTAACCTGTGTTTAAACCATATATCCCATCCCACTCCTTTTGTCATGTATGTATATTTTATGTATACATTTGAGATGCGCACCTACATTATAAAATTTTAACTTTTAAATTAATATTTTTATTATTATTAATTTTATGACTATTAATTATTTTATTAAAATACATAGGTGTGGCTCAAATATATATATAGGAGCAAAATACTAACAAAATATTGATTTTTTTATAAATATTTTATTATATGTCATTTGTACAACTTTTTCTTTTTAAAGTTTTTTTTTTCTTTTAAACTGTATATTTTGTAAAATCCAATATGGAAGATGCTACAATTGATTGTCTAAAAATAATTAAAGAGTTGGAAACAATCTGGGGAAGGTATTTTTAATTAAAGTTTTTACTTAAAATGGGATTAAGATTTTCTTTTATTGTAAACATTTTGTCAAATCTATTTCTAATCTGGAAATAGATTTGAATTTATTTTTGGGTGTTATCTTACTGTTTCATCTTCAAAAACAATCGATAAAGAAAAAGTATAAAATGGCTGAATTTTGAGTCACAGATTAGATTAGCTATTATTGAGGGAACTGATTGTAAACATATTACATGTCACTTGAAACTTAAAATGATGTAGTAGTAAATCCACCACACTTCTCAGCCCTGTTGGGTCATCATCTTCCATGGCCATACCATCCTGCTGCCCAAGAGTGAAGTAAAAGCCCGACCTAAGAATTTTAGAGTGCTAATAGAAGCTTGCTGCCACTGAAGAACTTTCATTTCAATTGCCATGCACATGCAATATTTTAAATTGAACTCTTAAAACTGCAAGGTAACTTTTCAAGCTATCACCTCAAACTAAATCTAGCTTAAATAATCTATCAAGATTTCTTCTAATGTATTATTTAACTTTGTTTTTGGTTTAATATGTAATTTGCTCTTAAGTAATTCCTATAAATTTAATTCTTTCTTATATGCTCTTAACTTTCCTTAACTTTGGTGTGATCAGTTATTTATATGTATTTATTATTTGATTTATATATCTGCTTGCTTATTAATATGCCAATTTCCAGCAACCTGGTGAACTTAATTTCTAAAATCCTTTTTGTTTGTCAATTACATCTCCATTAATTAAAGTTTTTAATGTTCCCTCAATATATTATATGATATATGTTCACCAGTTTGTTTTTTTCAAATCAACATTTTATGTTGGTTTATTATAAAAATATATTTCTTCAACTGTGGATTTTTTACCCGGGGTAAATCCAGAACTTGAGCTAATTAACACTTTAAAATCTTTTAAAATGTTATTTTTTATTAAATTCTGAAAGAATGACCCATTAATTATTTTCTATAAAATTGCTTTTTTTATTTACTCTTAAAATATAAGCTTAAATATTCCACTTACTTTATAAAAACCATGAAGGTGGGATTGAATTATTTTAAATAGTAGACAAGGGATAGGCGTAAATCTTAATGTGTTCTTTTACTAAGTAAAATCTTAACATATATTTTATTTAGGGAAATCTCTCTCTCTCTCTCTTTCTCTCTCTCTCTCTCTCTCTCTATATATATATATATATATATATATATATAACTGCATAGTGTATTATTTGTCTAAATTATGGTATTCAAACTAGGGTCATTTATTTTTAAAAGCAGTAAATCTTATTCAATGTCATTAGTGACATTTGTCATTACTGCGTTACTGACATTCGGCCTATTTTCGTGAATTATATATATATATCTTACGTGCTTCTAAACTAATCTGGGGGTTGTGACAAGATTGAACCCATAAATTTCTTGTTATTTATTCTGTATAAAATGCCTCTGGCAGTGATCCCTAAGTCTGGCACATGCTATGCTTATTCTCTTTCGTCATATAAAAATGCCTCTGGTTGTGATCCCTAAGTCTGGCACATGCTATGCTTAACCACTTTCTTCATACCAAAGGCCTGCATGTCGGCAATGACCATGACATGCCTATCCACTTTGTCTTTTGTCCAGAAGCATGACTTTTCCTGTTATTTCTTGGTTATAATGTCAGCACCACAAACTTCTTCGTATTATTATTTATTTTGCTTAATGACCCAGTTGTAATGCTCTAATATTAAAAATGTGCTCTGCTCAAAATATATATATATATGGCAAATATATATATCTGCTCAAAATATATATATCAATGCCAAATATTAATAGCTAGATTAATTACTAATGTTATTTCAATCTTATCATACAATCACACCATTGTAACTTATTCCTGTATTTAAGAGTATATGCCTTGGGGAAAATAAAGCATTTGTCTTACTATTGTTAAAATAATTTTTCATTAAATATTTTGTCATAGATTCAAATATAATCTTTCAAATGTATTTTGTTTATTATCACGACCTCAATGGCATGAAAATAGTTTATACTGTATGTATAATGAATTTCAGAATGCTCCTAGAAATATATATGTTAGTCACCATGTTTCTGAACTGTAAATCAAAGTGTTAATGGCAGTATTATGTAATTCTTTCTAATATTTGATTGGCATCTTAATATTGGACCCACCAAAGATGTCTGTTTATTTATAATATATTATTTAGCTAATTAATAAAAGAGCATATGAGAAATAATAGTGTGAATGACACTATGTAATCATCTACTGCTTGCTCATTCACACACACACTAATGTATATAATAATTAAGTCATAATGTATACTAATTTGCCATTACATTAAACTAATAATTTTATTGTCTAACGTATTTGAGTAGTTTGAATTCCTTTTCCTCCACTTCCACACATACAGTTATGTGTGTATATATTTTAGTTAAGTTATAGTTATAGATGTCTCATTGTTTTGCTCAGCTTTGCTAGTCGGCCGGATTAAAATTAATTCTCATATGCCATAATTATTATGTTATTCATTAGGTGTTTGATCTGGGGCTTAGAGAGTGGATTTGAATCCAGGCTGGTCCCTGATCTAAATCTCGGGCTTGACTGGGTTTGCAGTACATTTTGTGAGTTCCAGCTCATGTTAGATGGATAAACATGTTTTGACTGGTACAATAGGCATGCCACTCAGTAGAGTTATTAGAATCAAATTTCAAGATTTTCAATTGTGATGGCTATTCTATCTAGCATTAGTAGTAACTACATTTTCATTTATTGCTTTATTTCTTCAAAAATTTAATGTTTATTTTGAGCATATATCATGCTACTTATGTTATATGTGATGTGATGTATTATGGCTTCTCCTTAAACAAAGTCAAGAATATCTCAGCAATTATGTCCAGATAAACCTGTTAGCCACTTTCTTTTACATTCCCCACTCTAAATTTATCCATAATCTGCTCTATCCCATTTCCACAACATAATTTTTGTCAACTCTATAACCTTTATATCTAAATCCCCCTTATCTTTTCCCAAACCCACCATAAAAACCAATAATTCACTTTCTGTATAATCACTCTTTTCATATTTATTTTTCCACAACTTCATTATATGTACCCTTTCTGTTTTCAAACATTTACATTCAATTAACAAATGCCTAATATTTTCAATTCCTTCCTTACATAATTTACAAAATAAATCACCCATATTTTTCCATTTACATGTATATTCTTTTGTAGTTAAAGAATCCGTTCGAGCCTTAAACAATAAACTACTTTCCTTACTATTATCATATATTAACTCACACCTAATATTCTGTTTATTTCTATATATATTTAAACTCTTTTTACTCTCCATACTATTTCTCTATCTCTCTAACTCCCTAGTCTTTATTAATAAATTTATTCTTTTATCCCATTCCTTACTACTATAACACTCAATAATCCTCTTAACACAATCATCCCATCTTTTGTACAAATATACTGATATAAATTTTTTATCCAAATATTTTGCATACCGCATTACCTTTCTCACCCATCTTGTTACCTGCCCTTTACTCATAACCCAATTAAATACTATTTTAGCTATTCTTTTATTATCCTTAAACTGCAATCTACCAAACATTTTCATTTTACTTTTTGCATCTCTCATATGAAAACTTGACCATCCCATTTCTCCTTGAATTGCCTCCCTTGCTGTCCATACTTCTGCATCCAATGCATGTCTTCCTACTTTCCTTTGAGCTTTTTCTAAATAATCTAATATCTTTTTACTAACATATAATGCATCATTACCATATGTTAACCCTGCTACTGCAACTCCTTTCCATATAATTCTAGCTACATCATATTTATTATATGAAAATACTGTTAATTTCTTTATCAATCCCTTTCTTTTGTTTGCTTCATTTATCAATTTTTTCTCCCATTCATCCAAATAATTTTTCTGATTACTTAAAATAATTCCCAAATAACTATATCTATTCACCACACTTAACTTAATATCTCCCAATAAAAATTCTACATCTTCTCTTTCCTCAGAATTAACCATCATTATATTTGATTTTTCTTCACTAAATTTAATCCCCATCTCTTTACCCACCCTTGCACATGTCCTCAACATAACTTCCATAGCTTCTCTTTTTTCTGCATACAAAAATATATCATCCGCAAAAAAAAGACCTGACAAAATATATACTCCCTTACTACCTATTAATGGTATCTCTATCCCTCTTCCTAATCTTTCTATTGCTCTTTCCATTTCACTCAAATACAACACAAACAAAATAGGTGACATAGGGCATCCTTGCCTTAATCCCACATCATTTTTAACTTTAATTGATTCTATATTCTCTAATTAATATATATAATAATTATTTTCATATAATTTCTTAATAATATCTATTAAAGCTTCATCCATTCCCAAATTTACTAAACTTATCCATAATCTATTTCTATTTACTCTATCATATGCCTTCTCTATATCTATAAAACTCATATATAACTGTTTATCTGCATTCCTACCCGTATCCATAACTTGTGTAACTACAAATAAACTATCTCCTATCTAATCTAAAACCTCCTTGCATTTCACCCACTACATTATTCCCTTCCATCCATTTTACAACTTTACTAGCCACCATATACGAGAAAACTTTATATAAAACTGATGTTACCATTATCGGTCTATAATTATTCAACTTTCTATGATCCTTACCCTTTCCACCTGATTTCAGAATGCATTAATATATATTCTATGTCCAGACTCTTCAAACAAACTGCAATCATAACCTCAAAAGAAGGAATTCGATAGAAACATAATTAATAAAAGAGATCACTAGGCTACTGAAATTTATTATAAATATTTAATGTAGAAAGAATAAATATTAATAATTTATTAAATAGAAATTTGATGCAAGATGTAACTTCTAGTATTACATTAATAAATGATTCTTACAAATTTTATACAGTTTATCCAGAAGCCTTACTGAAATCATAGAGAACGAGATGCCTTTTAAATCGTCCTCAAATCCTTCAACTTAGATATCAATGGATATTGATGCATATACAAGTCTTTTTTTTTTCTTTTAAATGTTTTTTCTAGTTCGATGAGCTAACCTCTTCTTTTCCTCTTGTCTTAATTCCCTTTAACTAATTTGTGACTTTTCTCTATTCTATCCAAGAATGTATTTAGTTTTGACTTTATGACTGCTATCTTAGAAATAACTAATTAGTTTTGTTAATTAGTTTTTTTATTATCTAAAAATTGTTTTGTTTTTTTTTAATTAATCTTTTTGAAATTGATGTCTTTCTTTTTTTATTAATCCTTCTACTCTGACTATTGTCACATATAATTTAATATAAATATTAATTCATGTAAGTTTATAATATATATAAGTGTGAATGGCTAATATACACATATTCCATATTGTTTTTCATTGAACCAGAGCAATTATTAACTATCAATATCGTAAATTTTGTTAAATTACAGATTTGACAATATCTAATTAACGCTTCGCATTTATGCTCACCAATTTTTATGGTAACTCGTTTTATAAAATTACAAACTGGTTGAAATTCATGTATACACTTATTTTGATGTCTGATTTTTTTTTTTATTATTGACGAAGGATTTTCTGTTAGATCCCATCAAAAAACATTGTTGATATCAATTTCTCAATGTGTAAGTCTGACTTAACTAAATTCTTTTGAAATCTAAAGTCATAAAAGGAACTAACAAACTGTAAAAATAAACTTCTTGGATATGCTTTTTTAAATCTTTCGATGTCATTTTTCCTTCGCTCATCTGAAAACATTTTTTTAAAAAAAATTCGTTCGTTGAGCAAAGTGTTTATCAAATACAGTATTGGTCATTTTATATTGTTTTTTAAACCATTAATTAATTACTGATTTCATGAAAAATAAGTTGTTAACTAAATTATAACTTTTAATATTTTTAATTTTACAAACTAAAAACTCATTCTGTGAAATATTTGCTGTTTTCTTTTATATTACTGTTTAATAAACTGATATTTTTACCATAAATTCGAATGTAAATTATAGTTTTCAATTTCAGTTAAATGGTTTTTAATTGGATATATGATTTAGTTTGAATTCATTGCTGAAAATTACCTAGCCATTAAATAAAAAAAAACTTTGATAATTATACTTGTTAATGACTAAACCTTCCACTACAATATACAGTAATGTGTTATTCGCTAGACCTTCCCCCAAATATTGTATAATAAGAGGTGAAGTGAAGAAGTTTATTTACACTCTTTGTTTCACTTTTTGTGATCATAATCGCACTTTTTTAATCCAAAACACTGCATACTTTTATACTAAATTAGATTTAAATTTATACTAGTGATGTGACAAGAGTAACAGCTAGCAAAATACACTTCCAATGGGATACAAACAAAATATAATTGTCACAGTATCCCTTCAACAGAATGGTTCTATTGTTATTAATTCTCTTGCTGATTTTATATTAATTTTGTTTCTATTTTTGTTCTAAACTTTTCTGCTATCCAGATTTTATACATTTTAATGTCTTTACTTTGTATCTCCCTCTTATTATACCATTCTAATCCTTTTGAAAAATTGTAGAAGGATTTTTGGAATTTGTTTGTGTCATTTTTTGTCTCAAAAAATAAAGAGAGGGACTACTTTTTTAATTTTCTTCTATTTGTTCAAGGTGATGGAGTTGATTTTTGTTTATTTAAATTAATGGCATTTACATATGTCTATTTTATCTTTTTATAAGAAATTTTAGAATTTAAAGATGTCTCTATGCATCCTGTTTTTTACCCAACTATGTGAAAACATGCATTTGTTTCACATGGATAGTGAAGTTGTACTTCAATCTTCTTATTTTCAGGCATTTTGAGAGTAGATTTGCAGTTAATTCTCATAGTTTGGTCATTTCTTTTTGGAAAAAAGATGGACATGCTTCTGCATATAGTATTTTTTTTGATACACTTGATATTTGAAGCCCTTTTAATAGTCTCTCATCCAATAACAATTGAGATGGATTCTATAAATTCTTCTAAAAAATATCATGACTTATTGAATGAGAAGAATCACTACACCTAAAAATATTATTATCTATTGAGCAATGAGTTTCACCATACTTGGGATGCCTCACACAAATGATTACATGCCATAACATGTATAACCCTTTCTGCTTTTGAATTTAGACTAGTATATGCTTCTCAGCTGTTTAGATATTTGATGGAAGACTCTACAGCATAGCTTGCATCAGTTCTCATTTTAAAATTGATCAAGAGTATTAATTACATAGCTGCAAATGTTTTGTTGAATCTCATCTTTTATTATTTTTCTTGCATAATATTTACTTCTATTTAGTGAAGGTTTCATAGAAATTTTTTATATGTTCATTCACTTTTTGATCAACATTGATATTCTTTATCATAGGTTATCAGTTCATTTTGAACTTTTTCCACATTCATGTACATTATGTCCTGCTCTCTTATCTCCATCTTATTCTCAAGTCTGCAATCTTACATCGGTGCTTTTTTATTTTTTTTATTTTCATCCAATTGAGATATTGGGTGATGCTATTTACTTCTTACTGCATTATATTCATAATCTTCTGGTTTTTGATATTTTTGACAACTTCTTGAATCTTAGTTCAAGGATTCTCATCTTTTATTTCTGTCTTCTTTGTTTTGTTTTAGTTTTTAAGTTATTTCTAATTTTTAGCTTGACCCTTTTAATTCTTTCTCTATTACTTTTGTTATATTTTAGATATCAGTGTTGTTTGACTTCTCATTTATTTATTTCTAGTTGACCTCTAGATTTTTCACCATGCTCTTCATTTGCTTTTGATTATTTGTCATTTGTGTGGACCTATTAACCATTCATTTATCAATTCACTTTTACCTGTTTACTGCTTGGATGTGTTATTAATTTGTGTTTTCCACTTTACATCTGGCTATCTGTTATATGTTTATACTATTTCTCTGTTGTTTGATTATATTTCCCTATTTGGTGTTTTTCTATTTGTAATATAATATGTTCACTGTATTTTAGTTATTTAGGAGTCGTTTTTCAAGTATTTTCATCACAGAATCATGGTAAATTGTTCATTATTTTTTGCCATTGGAAATTCTCTTCTTTTTTCAACCTAGGTGTTTTTGATGTTATTATCTGTTAATATAATTTAGTTCTTAGGCTTCTAATTTTTTAATTATTTATATTTTATTTCTTTGTGTTGCATCTGTGTGATTTGGATATAGTTATTATATATATATATATATGAAAAACAAACACAAGTTAAAAACTTGCTAATGTTTATATTTACGTCAACAGATGGCGTTCTACCAAAAACACCGTCAAGCGTATTTCATTTACATAAACGTCAGAGAATGCATTAACAATCTCTAACTTTAATTTCACTTTCAGATCATGATTTCAAGCTATTTGCTATCGTCAGTGAAAGACAGGAATAAGAAACTATATCTAAACACAAACTCTGAGCATTTATGAAACAGTTTCTATTCAGCTTGCAAGCGTGAATTTTTTAGACACGTTAATGTCTTCGAACTCAGCATAGCAAGCCAGATAGCTATATGGGTCTGATATCAGTTCAGCATCACCACACAGTAGAAGACTCTGCAATATATATCATTGCAAGAAAGACCTCAAAGGTACATTTATGAAAAACAAACACAAGTTAATAACTTGCTAACGCTTGTATTTATGTCAACAGATGGCATTCTACCAAAAACACCATCAAGCGTATTTCGTTTACATAAACGTCAGAGAATGCATTCACTATCTCTAACTTTAATTCCACTTTCAGATCATGATTTCAAGCTATTTGCTATCATCAGTGAAAGACAGGAATAAGAAACTAGATCTAAACACAAACTCTGAGCATTTATGAAACAGTTTCTATTCAGCATGCAAGCATGAATTTTTTAGACACGTTAATGTCTTCAAACTCAGCATAGCAAGCCAGATAGCTATATGGGTCTGATATCAGTTGAGCATCACCACATAGTAGAAGCCTCTGCAATATATATCATTGCAAGAAAGACCTCAAAGGTACATTTATGAAAAACAAACACAAGTTAAAAACTTGATAACGCTTGTATTTATGTACCTTTGAGGTCTTTCTTGCAATGATATATATTGCAGAGGCTTCTACTATGTGGTGATGCTGAACTGATATCAGACCCATATACCCCTCTGGCTTGCTATGCTTAGTTCGAAGATATTAACGTGTCTAAAAAATTCATGCTTGCAAGCTGAATAGAAACTGTTTCATAAATGCTCAAAGTTTGTGTTTAGATCTAGTTTCTTAATCCTGTCTTTCACTGACAATAGAAAATAGCTTGAAACCATGATCTGAAAGTGGAATTAAAGTTAGAGATAGTGAATGCATTCTCTGACGTTTATGTAAATGAAATACACTTGATGGTGTGTTTGATAGAACGCCATCTGTTGTCATAAATACAAGCATTAGCAAGTTTTTAACATGTGTTTGTTTTTCATAAATGTACCTTTGAGGTCTTTCTTACAATGATATATATTGCAGAGGCTTCTACTATGTGGTGATGCTGAACTGATATCAGACCCATATAGCTATCTGTTTTGCTATGCTGAGTTCGAGGACATTAACGTGTCTAAAAAATTCATGCTTGCAAGCTGAATAGAAACTGTTTCATAAATGCTCAGAGTTTGTGTTTAGATCTAGTTTCTTATTCATGTCTTTCATTGACGATAGAAAATAGCTTGAAACCATGATCTGAAAGTGGAATTAAAGTTAGAGATAGTGAATGCATTCTCTGACGTTTATGTAAATGAAATACGCTTGATGGTGTTTTTGGTGGAACGCCATCTGTTGACATAAATACAAGTGTTAGCAAGTTTTTAACCTGTGTTTGTTTTTCATAAATGTACCTTTGAGGTCTTTCTTGCAATGATATATATTGCAGAGGCTTCTACTATGTGGTGATGCTGAACTGATATCAGACCCATATAGCTATCTGGCTTGCTATGCTTAGTTCGAAGATATTAACAAGTCTAAAAAATTCATGCTTGCAAGCTGAATAGAAACTGTTTCATAAATGCTCAGAGTTTGTGTTTAGATCTAGTTTCTTTTCCTGTCTTTCACTGACGATAGCAAATAGCTTGAAATCATGATATGAAAGTGGAATTAAAGTTAGAGATAGTGAATGCATTCTCTGACGTTTATGTAAACGAAATACGCTTGATGGTGTTTTTGGTAGAACACCATCTGTTGACATAAATACAAGTGTTAGCAAGTTTTTAACTTGTGTTTGTTTTTCATAAATGTACCTTTGAGGTCTTTCTTGCAATGATATATATTACAGAGGCTTCTACTATGTGGTGATGCTGAATTGATATCAGACCCATATAGCTATCTGGCTTGCTATGCTTAGTTCGAAATATATTAACATGTCTAAAAAATTCACGCTTGCAAGCTGAATAGAAACTGTTTCATAAATGCTCAGAGTTTGTGTTTAGATCTAGTTTCTTATTCCTGTCTTTCACTGACAATAGCAAATAGCTTGAAATCATGATCTGAAAGTGGAATTAAAGTTAGAGATAGTGAATGCATTCTCTGATGTTTATGTAAACGAAATACGCTTGATGGTGCTTTTGGTAGAACGCCATCTGTTGACATAGTTTTTAACTTGTGTTTGTTTTTCATAAATGTACCTTTGAGGTCTTTCTTGCAATGATATATATTGCAGAGGCTTCTACTATGTGGTGATGCTGAACTGATATCAGACCCATATAGCTATCTGGCTTGCTATGCTGAGTTCGAAGACATTAACATGTCTAAAAAATTCACGCTTTCAAGCTGAATAGAAACTGCTTCGTAAATGCTCAGAGTTTGTGTTTAGATCTAGTTTCTTATTCCTGTCTTTCACTGACGATAGCAAATAGCTTGAAATCATGGTCTGAAAATGGAATTAAAGTTAGAGATAGTGAATGCATTCTCTGACGTTTATGTAAATGAAATACGCTTGATGGTGTTTTTGGTAGAATGCCATCTGTTGACTTCAATACAAGCGTTAGCAAGTTTTTAACTTGTGTTTGTTTTTCATAAATGTACCTTTGAGGTCTTTCTTGCAATGATATATATTGCAGAGGCTTCTACTATGTGGTGATGCTGAACTGATATCACACCCATATAGCTATCTGGCTTGCTACGCTGAGTTCGAAGACATTAACGTGTCTAAAAAATTCATGCTTGCAAGCTGAATAGAAACTGTTTCATAAATGCTCAGAGTTTGTGTTTAGATCTAGTTTCTTATTCCTGTCTTTCACTGATGATAGCAAATAGCTTGAAATCATGATCTGAAAATGGAATTAAAGTTAGAGATAGTGAATGCATTCTCTGACATTTACGTAAACGAAATATGCTTAATGGTGTTTTTGGTAGAACGCCATCTGTTGACATATATATATATTATAACAACTTTTATTATTGATGTTTTTTTATTATCTAGTGATTAATGTTTAATCACTAAACCCTTCTTTATATGCCTTGAAATATCATTGAATTTTGATTTAGTTATTATTTGTTTTATAATTTTATTTTATTTGGCCTGTCCTGTTTATTTATGGCCCATTATTCTATCTTGATTTTGCTCTATTTACACTATTATTTATGCACTTATTTTTCTGTGTGTTCATCATTAATTTAATTTTAAGATTAGTAGGGGCAATAGTTAATAAATTCTCATATTTACATCATTTATTACTTAAAGTTTTATGAACTTGATCTCATTTGAGATCATATTAATCCAACATTTATATCAATAATTTGTTAAAAAAAAATCACTCCTAATGTTTTATTCAGCCACTACATTGAGGCACCAAATATGTAGCAATAATCTAAAATATAAATAAAAAAGAATCTGATGATACTCAGAAAAATGTAACAGAAAGCTGCCTGTTTCTAATGATAATTTGAAAAAATATGTAATTTTATAGTAACTAGCTTTGAAGCTATAGATGACTATCAAATATAGTGCTCTTCAATATTTTAGATTTATTCCATCAGAAGTATCATATTTTTCAGAATGATGATTACATTTCCCAATGCATCATCTAATTCCAAATGGTAAGTAAATGTTAAAGCTTGCACAAGATAGCTTTAATGCATTAAAGGATCAGGATATTTGATCCCTGCCTTCTAATGTAGAATTCATTCTAATCTTTTGGAATTTTTATTAACTCTTTCTGTATTTCGCTTCCTAAGCATAAACGTAGAGAATGATGATGCATTCTCTAATTATTCTTAATTAATTAATCATGAGAAAAGCTAGTGAGAATACAAAGAAAATGCAAATATACAAAGAAATCAGTACAATAATATTGTCAATGCGATTGTTATCAGATATGTATTTGCCTTCTAGTTCAACACTAATATTTTTTCTTCTATTTCATTATTATCCATTAACATCTGTGGAATTACTATTCATTAAATTACAGAGTTGATAATATATCTAAATAATACTTCTAATTGATTCACATTACAACTTGAATGAGAACTTATCGAAAAAAATACATACACAAACAAACAAACAAACATTATATCTTCAAAATAATAAATGCCCTATAAATTTACACATTGTTTATATTTAAAACAAGTTTTGAAAAATAAATTGACTTATTTAAACTTCTTATTGTTATTATTATTTTATTACTGAAACGGTTACTGACTTGTAATTATTTTTATCCTTGAAGTTTTCCAAACAGTGTGACATGTTATTTACTTTCTTCAATTAAAAGTGAGTCCACTCTTTACTTGTTTGTTTACTGAAAGATTTGTATTAGTTGAATCATAACAGTAGCATCTCTTTAAATGAAATTAAATATATAAGTAGAGTATACTTTTCTAGAATAGTTCTCCTTAGATGCTTGTGTGAGTTATCCATTGGTACAACTGCAAATCAGTTTCACTGGTTAGACAATTTTTTTCAGAGTAATTTGGTACGTATCAAAAACAGATAAATATCAACTATGGAAAAGTACATAATTCAACAAAGCAGGCAATAAAGTACAATTTAAGACTTTGTAATAGGTCATGGCAAATTATCCAATTTGAGCATGGCAATATCCATGTTTCTTTATAACAATTTTCTGCTTAAATGATGTGTGTTATAGTCAATTGGTATGCAAATATTCAATTACTGCAGACTAGTTGAGTTTACAGTACTCTAAGATCAATGAAGTCTAAACAGCTCTTTTTAATCTTAAAAACAAAAAGCTACAGTATGGAGTACTTTTAACATGTGGTGGTGATCAGTTAGTATCAAAAATATTGTTCCACTTGACCTTAAGAATATTTTTATTATTTCTTTTTAATAACAAGGGAAATAAAAAATATTGCATTAATTATCATGGAATATCATTATCTACTATAACCAGGTGAATTTTCAAGAATTTGATGAATATATTGCTTCCAATCATAGAATGATTACTAGAGACCAAGTGAGGAATTGAAGAATCAAGAAGCAATATAGACATAGTTTTTGTTACAAAGCAAATGCAAGACAAGTAACAAACAAATGAACCCTTTATATGTTGTTTTTATTGAGTTCATCAATGCATTTGATACAATTAATAGAACAATTCTGTGATACTTATCTGAGATTAGTTGGTTGTCCACCAAAATTCATTTATATTATCCAGGTTTTCACAATGGAATGAGGAAAAGTATTACTATTACAAGTGGAAAGTTTGATGTACTAGAAATAAAAACTGATGTTAAACAGGAAT
Organism: Epiperipatus broadwayi; assembly: GCA_028023455.1. Classification (NCBI taxonomy): domain Eukaryota; kingdom Metazoa; phylum Onychophora; class Udeonychophora; order Euonychophora; family Peripatidae; genus Epiperipatus; species Epiperipatus broadwayi. The sequence continues at coordinate 1,672,943 of JAQFVV010006318.1, read as the reverse complement.
ATATACTAGCTCTAATATTGTTTGCAAATTTTAAGACAGTGATTTATGGAATTGTTATATCTGCCTTGATCAAACAGGGATCAAGATACAATACAGGTTTTATGGTGAAATTTTATTTTGAATTGATTAAAAGTAAAAACAAAAATTTCTCCATTTTGGATTGTGGATTTATATTATATTAAACTACTAAACATGACATGATCACCATTTTCTATTCTAAGACAAGCTGGCATTGGGTGGCACTTGCATACAGAGAGTTTGTTACTGATTTACATTATGCTGATGATTGTTCTGAAGATGTTTTATGGAATGTACTTAAAGTTTTGAATTCAACTTATAAAACTTTTGCTTTATTAATTAATGTTTAAAAAACTCAACTTCTTTACCAGCTAATGATGCTAGAAAAATCTTCAACAATCAACTTGAGAATGTAATCAAGGTTTATAAATAGAAAGTTGATTACAACTTAGATTCAAATCTGCTGCTGTTCCATTTAAAGTCAAAAGATTAAAGTATTTCATCACAGGGAAATAACTATGACAACTATGTTAGTTATTTATAAAATGGTTATTTTGTCTAATATTCTATAGAAGTATGAATTAAACATTCATTCAATGGCACACAATAAAGACATAAAATTTTAAATATATCAATATTAGGAATATAAATGTATTGGCCCTTTCACAGAAATTTAACCATATATTTTTATCTAAGCACTTTTATTCATGCTTAACAAGCTTTTAATATATTATATATAATATTAATGTCACCTATGTTCTTTATTATATTTTAAGATGTTTTTGTACAACCCACTATTGATGGTTTCAATTGCGCCAGCAATCTATAGAAGTTCTGAAGAAGATTGCTGGGACAAGCAAAACTGTCAATAGTGGGTTGTAAAAAAGCATTGTAAAAAATAATAAAGTACATAGGTGATATAAATGTTATATGGATTTTGGAATGCAATAAGAAAGATAAAGTTACATGTAATATCCATAGCTCACATTCACATAAAAAAGAAAAGGTTTTGGAATTACATTTAAAATGTCAATATTACAAAAACATTTAATATATAGGGTATATGAGCACAGACTTTCACATCACCCACAGCTCACCACTCTATCTCATATCACTGATACCCTCAAACACATATATGTTGAAAAGATAAATAATCACCAATATATGTATTTCATGCTAAACCAGCAATCATCAGTTGGTCCAGATTATCATCTCCACACATATATGCAATAAGTGCTCAGATATATTTTAAGATAGCCAATCTTCATACTTTAATGGATAGGCTTCAATCCACTCCACACTTCAACTCTTCAACTGTCCATCCAATTGAAAATCTGATGATGGAATGCTCAAAAACCACTTTGAGGCTGAGATTCTTGTCATACCCATGTTGGCCTAAAGTCAATCTGACCCTCATGTACAGGACATAATCCATTTAATACATATACAAGGGATGGTCAGACATCTCTACTATGTAATAACTGAAATAAAGGCTTATTATATACCTGTATCAATATTAAATGGATTATGTCCTGTACATGAGGGGTCAGATTGACTTTAGATCAACATGGGTATGACAAGAATCTTGGCCTCAGGGTGACCTTTGAGTGTTCCATCATCAGATTTTCAATTGGATGGACAATTGAAGAGTTGAAGTGTGGAGTGGATTAAAGCCTGTCCATTAAAGTATGAAGATTGTCTAGACATCTTAATATATATCTGAGCACTTATTGCATATGCATATTGGTGATTATTTATCTTTTTGACACATATATGCATTTGAGTGTATCAGTGATATGAGATAGATTTGTGAGCTGTGGGTGGCATGAAATTTTGTGCTCATATACCCTATATATTATATATATTGATACAGGTATATAGCAAGCCTATATTTCAGTTAAAAACAATTAATATGATTTTCAGCTTGCTGATGTGATGTAATAGAGTCCACTATTGTAGAACTGCATCTTCATTGTATTGGATAGTTCTTCAATATAAAAAGTTTAATCATTTAATGGTATTCGTGCTGTAATAATGCTACCCATTAATAAATAAAACCTTGATTTTTTATGAATATTATTTGTCTGTTTGATTATGTACGTGAATAAATTGAGCACAGATATAATTTTACATCCTAAATTTTAATACTTTTAGTCTTTCATTGACACATGAGAATTTCCAAAAATATAAGATACTAAATTACATTTTGTAACAATGTCATACTTCATTCACTGGTTAATAGACGTATTGTACTGTTCTTTTCTTTGGGAGACAAATTTCACCAAAATTTGTTTGTCATTGGTGCTGCTTATGTTGAGATCTTGAAAAGTTTGTTATTGAATCATCTGAACATAACTTGTACCTATATTTTAGAAAAAATCTTTTGTACTATCATTATCTTTTATTTTACCACTACTACTTATATTTTTATTTATATTACTTTAATGAGTAATTTTCCAGGCATGACAATTCTGTCTGTGGAAACAGACAACATTTAGATCATCATTTTTAGTTTGCTTACTCCCATATAGAATGGGAAATATTATGTAGGACTGCTTAAAAATGCAATATTTACACAGCTGTTTCTGTAACTATTACATTTCATATTCTTAGCTATTATACTGCCTCAAGAAAAGATACAACTAAGGACTGCCAGCTACTAAATCTGTCACTCCTTTTTTCCTTAAAAACTTCATGATGTCCTATTGTTTATAATAATAATACTGTCTTGTCATTTTATGATTTTAGTTTTAAAAAGTCAACAGTTGTTTAGAGTTTAATTATAAAATTCTATTTTTTTATTAAAAAATTTGCAAAAATTTTATGTATATATTTTAGATTCAATAAAACCCGAGAAAGTTGAAAGTTATTTGGTATATTCCCCAATGCAAGCCTTATTAAATATAAAGAACAAAAATCAAAAACTATCAATAGTTTCACATGAATATCAGCTAGTATTTCAAAAGGTAAGATTATTTTCTCTTATATAGATTTATGTGTATGTGGTAGGCATCTGTATATGTATGTTGTTTTATGGAAAATCATCTCGTTAGCATGAATCACCAATGAGCGCAATTACATATTTGAAAATGATAATTTAGTAATAAAAAATAACAAAAATAAATACTATCTATTTATATATAAATGTCACACATATTTTGAAATTCATTAAATTTAACATTTTTAACTAAAGTTAAACCCTGACCCCGGGGGGGGGCAACCAAACCCTGTGAGGGGGGGGGGGGGGGGGTTCTAAAAAAATTTTTTGGGGGGGGGCTGTTTTATTTCTCTCTTTTTTTAGTGTAGGGGTGATTTTTTTTTTTTTCTTTACTTTTAAAAAATAAATAGGGTATTTATTCATTTATTTTTTTATTTTTTTTTTATTTATTTTTTTTATACTATATAGTATGGGGGGGTGAATATACTATGGGTTGTGGGGGGGGGGGGAGGGGGGGGAGTGGAAAAAAATAATTGTTGGGTTTTGGGGGGGGGGGGGGGGGGGGAGATATATATATATTTCCTAGTAAAGATTGATTATATTAATCTCATTTATGTTCTTTATTACTTTTTACAATACTTTTTTTTACAACCTACTATTGATGGTTTCGATTGAACCAGCAATCATCTTCAGAACTTCCACTTATATTTTCAAATCTTAGTTCTGAATAAGATTGTTAAAATAATTGAAACCATCAGTAGTGGGTTGTAAGAAAGCATTATAAAAGATAATAAATAACATAGATGATATTAATATTATATGGATTTGTCAATGCACTAAAAAAGATAAAGTTATAATCCTTCATAAAGAAGATAACGATTGTTTAATAATACTTTATGTGTTTATTGAAAGGTGATTGTATGAATAAGTTTGTTTACAAAATATAAATGTATGCATTGAAAAATGCAAGAAGTATGTTATTGGGAAAACTATTCAGAGTTTGGTTAAAAAAACTATCTTAGTAGGGTATGCATTTTTTAAATTTTTTTACATATGAATAAAAAATATAGACAGCATAATTATATCAGGATAGTTTTCTTCTTAAATAAAACAATAAAATATCAACCATATATTGTCTAAGCAATATTAAAAATATTGCTGATATTCTGTAGATTTATTTAAGAACTTAAGCTGAGATAATGTGATATTCATATAATAATCACGTAATTGTACATGCTTGGGTTTAATATTTTTATAATATATTATAAAAATCATATTTTTTTTTCTTTCAAAGAGCTTTTAAACTTTCCTTTTATGAAAAAATTTACTAAGCATATAAAAACATCTTGGGTTTTGATTATGAGTAATTAAATATTTTTATCATTAACTAATGCTTTTAAAATTATAGATGCTATTTAAAGGCCAAAATATTTTTTGGGGTATTTTCTACTTTCGAATACAGATCAGTTAGTTAGAATCTAAGCTCTAACAGGGATATTCACAAAATACATTTAGCTTATAATAGATTTTTATAATTTGAGATAAGATTTATACTTTATTGCTACTATTAGAGTTCTTAAATTTTTATGTAAACTTATTATGCTGAAAATTATTTCATATAATTCCAAGTATTTTTATATATGAGAATTGGGTTTGCCTATCTAACAAAGTAAAACCTTCAACTATATTTTAATTTCCTAATAATTATAATTTAGATTTAATTAGAAAGTTGTTTTTGATGAAAATTTTTTAATAGTATTACAAAAAATGTAATTTATAGGTATATCATTTTTAATTTGTTTACTTCCTTAAATTTTTTTATTGTTTATTTTATCATTAAATACTTGAGACAATATGTAATTGGCTTAATATTATAAATTTGTTTTGAAAATAAATTAAATTTTTATTATTATAATACTTGCTCATGCTTAAAACAACTATATATGGTGCTAAGCACTGCAAATCTCAAAGTGAAGATGCAATTTGTGGATTTTTAACTATCTAGACTACTATTTTACCACTTCACTCAACCATATGAAGCAATATTTACATTAATTTATCACAGTACATATTCCATAATATACATTTAAACAAAAAAAAAATTTAAATATAAAAAGTATTTATCTTTACACAATTATATATATTAATAAAATTAATTTGTCAAATAATATATAATTTTATTAAATAAATTATATATACATTATAATTTAAAAAATACCGAGGATTTAAATAATAAAGTCATTAAACAATCACCAAAGCCAGAATAAATTAATATTACTATAAAGTAATTTAAAGTAATTGTGTTAAAATTTGAATTTCAACCAATGAATATAATGATTTTTTCATACCAACATTATAAAAAAAAATTCACATTTTAAATAACTATAAGTCAACATTTTAAAATATTATGATTAAAATTAAGTCATTTTTTTAGAATCGTTAAAGTTGATTTTAATTTTTTACTATTTTTTATTATAATCTTTTTTATAATTACTAATAAATTAAACACTTTATATAATTTTATACTCATAAACAGCTGATTTTTTATTGTTCTAATATTGGTTTAAATAGTTTATATTTAGATTCTCCTAAATAATTTGTTTTAAAGTTTACATCTAAATAGTTTTTGCATGTAAACATATAAATTACTCTCGTATCACTTAAGTAATTATTTCAGTTTTATCATTTTCATGAGGTTATTTGATTTATTAAAATAATGTATAAATTGAGAATTAAAAAAAAAAAAACTAATTGTAAATTTTTTCTATCGCAAAAAAAAATTAATAACTTGTTACTACAAATTCATATTATTTATTAAATATTAAAAATCTGATAAAAAAAATCAAAGTTCAAAACTGAAAAAAGTAATAATTATTAAATAAATATTTTACTTAAAATATACTATTAATTCTGGCGATGATGAAAGTCGCCACACAAACAAATATGGATATAAAGTCCGGAAAAAAACACACAGTTACAATCTATTAAAAATATTTGAATACAAGCATAATTCATATACTTAGAGTTTACTTATCTTTTAAACATGTGTGTCGTTGTATGTATCGGGTGTATGAGATATTTGATAGCTGAAGGGAGCTTGAAAGTCTGTGTTCAAATCCCTGTAATTAAATCTTCTAAAAAGGAAATGGATTAATTGTGTACATGAGTACTAGATTATTAGTCAAAATGTTGTTTTTGCTGCTAATTTTATGGTCAAACCTGGCGGTGTTTCATTCAGAATTGTCGAACGAGACTATTCGTAATGGAATGTGGTTCGAGGTAAAAAATTCAATCCACAGCAGTGATGCTAAAAACATTTTGTAAATGCACAGATTTGCACGATTAAATATATGTATATATATGGTTTGGTTACCACTTGTAATAAATTTAGTAGGTTACAAGTTTACTGCTGGAAGATCATTTCTCACAAAAATGTGTGTTTGTTTCATTTTCACTAGCTATTTTTCAAAATAAAAAAATCATTATAAGTTTAAGGCAGAAGATAATTTCTTACAAAAAAAAAAAAAAAAACCGTAAATGCGTGTTATATGTATCGATATTTTTTCCAAATAAATATTGCTGAACTAATATGTATGTGCAATCTCACCACCAGGCTAAGAACTAATATAGAAAATACCATATATATTTTACTAAGCATATTATTATTATTAAAAATAAATAAAGTGTGTGTAAATGTAATATATAACAAATACATTTTAATTGCTATTATTTTTTTAATGCAGTAATTTTACATTTTATAATTACTCAAGTTGAATTTACTATATTGGACAAAGTTGATATTTTGTTGAATCATTATTTGTTAAATTAAAAATGAAACATGCACACACACAAAAAAAAAAACTGAATACAATCTACAGTTTTAAATTTATTTTTGGTGCTCTTTATCATATGTTATCAAGGCGTTTATTTTGTTTTTTGTAATTACATACGAAATAAATCTTTGAATTTTTTTTTTAACTAATGTTTAAAAACATGTTAAAAATTCATGGACTGTTAACATTATTTTTTAATGGAAATTTAACCCTAAATAAATAAAAATTAAATCAAAAAATATAAAAGTATAGTTGAATACTGAGGTTTTACTAATAATGATATTATTTATAGTTCGTTTTTGTCTGGGGTAAAATAATATTTTTATTGTTTCAAACGTCTTAAATAAAAATTAGTTAAATAAAACTATTTATAAGTATTGCAAACAAATTTTTATTTTTTTGTAATAAACTTTAATTTTTTATATAGTGAAAGTTTATGTTTAATTACATGTATAAACAATATAAGGACATTTTTTTTCCATATGTCATAGCATCGGCCGGGACGCGAACCCACAACCATCTGCAACCAACTATTTGCTTGCAAAGCGGCTGCGATGACCTCTCGGCTAAAAATGCTTGACAATAGTAAATCATATATATTTCTCATAATTGTATATCATTTATGTTTTTTTTAAAATTATATTATTATAAATATTATATTGTATTTTTTAAGAAAAACGATTGAATATCATAATTTTATCTTATATAGATGGCATTGCTTTTATAATTTCAATGGTCTATCATGTCTATAATCTTATAAAATGGATACCATCATATAAAATATTGGGTTTTTAAGGGTCACTATTGTGAATAGCTTATGAAAACATTCACTTTGACATATATATATATATGAAAAACAAAAAAAAAACACAAGTTAAAACTTGCTAACGCTTGTATTTATGACAATAGAACACCCTTGACGGTGTTTTTGGTAGAACGCCATCTATTGTCATATATATATTGAAATCATATTAAAGACAGATTGAGATCTCAGTGGCAACAAGTTGAAGCATTGCAATCAATCAAGGTTGAAATCGGTAATGTGGAAGAAATGTGATTATTATCCCTCATCTGACTTGCAATTATTATGCATATAAGTTTTATATGTTTCCGCATAAGCACTGTTCTCTACTTTGATAATAGATTAATATTCAATAAAATAATAAATAAATTTCTCAGCGGTTATTTAATATGTGCGCTTTTAGTTTTATCAATCTACCTAACTTTTTTTCTATCTATTTTCTATTCTTTTATTTACCTGTCTAATTTTCTATATATCTTTCTCTTTCTCTGTCATTTATCTATCTATCTATCTGGATATATATTTCTGTAATCTCTGCAAATATATTGTTTCTTACTATAAGAACTAATTAAGCGTAACTCAATCTGTATTTTAAAACTAAGGCTAGCGATTATAAATACAAAGTTGATTAGGGTTTTATAAAGTAACAAAATAAATGAATGGGTATAAAGTGAATTTATGCATTTTAGGATATGACATGGTAAAAGGGATTTTATGTACATCATCATACGCAATACTTTTATATTTCAGATAATATTAACACAATAACGATGTTTTAATCCAAATAGATTTTACATGTGATCTAATATCTCAAATATAACCCTTTTTATGTTGTGAATATGCAGTGATGATGTTTTTTTTAATAACGAAAAAAATATATATTAAAAATTAACAATTACTTTATTACACAATATAAAATAAATGATAAAAACGAATAATTACAATAAGAAAATTAGATAAAATATCTAATAAATATTACTATTTGTTTTCTAAATTTAATTTGAACTTGGGATATAAAAAGTGTGCTACCAGACAGTGTTCTGAAAACACTAACTTTCAATAAAATAGGTTGTTTATTATTTCAAAAGTCCTCAATCAAAATACTGGAGGATAATAATTATCATCACAATCATAAAATATAAATGTTTTGTAGTCGTCCCTAATTAGTTTGTTTCACTAACTAATCAATTATTAATCAACCGTTAATAATGCTGAAGAAGTTTTCACTCTTTTAAGAGAAGCAAGTACAAATCATTGCTTAGCATACTTAGACAATATATATAAAACATTCAGTTTATTTATTTTGCCAATACTGGATTTATTTGCAGACTTAAATGTTAGGAGTGCTACTCCACTAACAAAATATAACTAGATTATTAGGCTATCTTCTTAATTATTATATAACAATAAAAAATTAATACTAACATGTAAGAGTGATGCATAAAATATTTCTTGCAAATCTACTTATCTAAATAAGAATTATTAATACCATTTTACATTGAGACTGAAGCTCACGAACTCATAAAACATATTTGAAATATAATACAGTTTTATATAAGATTGATAATTAGTTATATTTATATAATCTAAACATAAGGTAAATCAAATAAAATTTAATCCCATTCAATAACTCTTATAACAATATTGAATAAAATGTTACCTGTACATGGCCTAGTAATATCTGAGAAACTTTATTACATTAATAATAACAATGACAACAACTAAGAAAGAAACAATTATATGAAAATGCATCAGATAATTCTCCAATGGTTGTAACGGCTTAAAATTTATCCAAATGAAATATTGATACTTGCAAAATATTTCAGAGTTCTTGAAAATTCACAAACATTTTTAAAATAACAGTATCACAGATGAAGTAAAGCACAAATATTTTTATTTTGTAATATAATCCTTTCTGGAATAAAACATAAAGATTAATAAATTTTACTTAGCATACTTGTTAATCCAAGGTAATTCATATTTAACACATTAATCCATTTTTAAGGTTGTTTACAACTTTGACATTTATCATATTTAGGATGCCTTGATAATCCATAATTCATGAGTGGCATTTTAATATTTAGCTTTCCTAATCCATTATCAATTGAATGTTATTTAATCTGTAATTCAATTCCTTAAGCTCTGGATACAAATTCATAATTTATTCCTTACAATAATTTAATTCGTGCTATAATTCTATCCAAAGGGTTAACATTCATTTCTTCTTTAATTCCAGATATATAATTACTTTATTCACTTATAGATCTTTAATCCATGTTGCCAATGGTTTTGATTATTCAATCTGCTCAAGGAAAGAGTTTATTATCCATAATAAAACGATTCTCATTAATTTTTGAATCAAAGTTCAGCACTTCTCCAAGAGACAAGTCTATATGGGGGGGGGGGAGCATGTTTGAGTTGAAAAATTATTATTCATTTTTTTTCCTTCTTAACCAAAGACAATATAAATTTATACTATTGAAACTTATATGCAAATATTGGGAAGTAAAAGAACAATTATTTTACCATATTCTTCAAAATAAATATCAACAACTTATTTGAAATAAGTAAATATAATTTTCGAAAATGTATCAGCTATTTACCATTACTTTCAATTGAAAAAGTTCAGCCATTTATTGTTGAAGTCATGAGACAGCATTATATCAGTTAATTTATCCATTTTCCCATTAAACTGTGATTGTAATAAATTAGATTTCTTGAAATAAAAAATTAATTAATCGATCAATAAGGGTTACAGGTTTATTTGTTGTTATCCAGCTTTCTTCCAGAACGATGAGAAGTCATTTTTAACAAAAGCAAATGTCTATATTAGCTAATCTAGTTGATCGTCTGTAGACGGCAAACAAATGGTTATTTAAAAATCTGAATCTATTTAGGTACTGAATGCAATAAAAATTTGTGGAGACTGTCTGGACTTTCCAAACTTCAGATTGTATACCAGTTATCACATGATGTCTGAATTACAGAATATTTTCCATCATGCATTGGGATTTCTTGGTTTGTCAGGAAATATTGGAAAAGATCGTTAGGATTATTACCAATAAAATGCTAGATGCTGAGATTTTTGAATCAGCATGGTCACCTTTATGAATGACTTTAAAAATGATGAAAATAATAATAATTTAAGAATTTCAGTTGCTTCATCTTTACTTCTGAGTTAAAAATAATATTACAAACATTTATTTAAAATAAATAAATTATAAAACTATAAAGTTCTCAAATATGTATTCCATTTAAATATAAATTAACTCCTAAATAAATAATTTATTATTTAATAAATATTCTATTAAACTAAACCAATTAATTTTACTAAATCGAAATATTTAAGTTTCCACGCACAAAAAATATAAAAATGTAAGAACTGTTTACTCTACACATAAATAAAAATGTAATCTGAATATAATTGCTTTACTTTACAATATTTTAGTGATATACTGTTTGATTTATAATTCTATTCTATATTTCTACATGGAATTAGTTATTTTATTTATGTGAGCAGGTCTATATATTTATACTATTTGATATGTATGGTTCTTAACAAGAATAATTTAAAAATATATGCACATGGATTTTATATAATCTTGGAAAGCCATTCAAAAGTATTTTATAAAATTATAGATTTCTCTTAAACATTAGTATGAGAGACGGTTAAACATGATATTGATTCTATAAGATGCTATACAACTAATGACAGTAATAAATATACTTGCTTAATTATAAATATTTAAGCCAATAACATTTTTACAGTTTTAAATTTGTAATAGCAAATTTACAGAAATACTGTAAGATTACAATTTACCTCTTTCTGCAGGAAAAACTTTTCTTGGCTTGGAATTATATAAACTATAAAAATAACTAAATTACTGATATTTAATCCTAAAAATATAATTACTATTATCTTACCAAATTTATTAAGTTGGGATGCTGGTATTGGAAGTAAATAGCTTGTTTAAGAGTTAACAAAAAGAAAAAATTAATAATTATCTTAACGTCTTTAAGATTATCAGTCTCAATTTCTGTACATTTCCAACAAAATAAATTAGCTTCCTATTCTAATATTTTATAATCACGATTATTTTCAGATCTAGTAACTTACAATAGACTCTTTTTCTCTATTTTTATTATACTGGATATTTCTAGATAAATTTTGTTTATTTATTTTACAATTTTTGTAATAACTGAAACATAGGCTTATTTATACCTGTGTCTAAATATATATATATATATATATATATATATATATATATATATATATATATATATATATATTATATATATATAATATTAGGGTATGAGCACAGACTTTCACACGACCCACCACTCTCCACTCCATCTAATAACACTGATACATTCAAGCACATATATGCTGAAAAGATAAATAATCACCAATATACGTATTTCATGCTAAACCAGCAATCATCAGTTGGTCCAGATTATCATCTCCCACACATATATACTATAAGTGCTCAGATATATATTAAGATAGACAATCTTCATACTGGTGATTATTTATCTTTATATTGGTGATTATTTATCTTTTCAGCATATATGTGCTTGAGTGTATCAGTGTTATTAGATGGAGTGGAGAGTGGTGGGTCGTGTGAAAGTCTGTGCTCATACCCTAATATTACATATATATATATATATATATATATATGTAATATTAGGGTATGAGCACATATATATCTATATATATATATATATATATATAGACACAGGTATAAATAAGCCTATGTTTCAGTTATTACATTATAGAGATGTCTGCCCATCCTTGCATATGTATTTAATGGATTATGTCCTGTACATGTGGGGTTCAGATTGACCTTAGGTCAACATGGGTTGACAAGAATCTCAGCCTCAGGGTGGCCTTTGAACATTCCATCATCAGATTTTCAATTGGATGGACGGTTGAAGAGTTGGAGTGTGGAGTAGATTGGAGCCAGTCCATTAAAGTATGAAGATTGTCTATCTTAATATATATCTGAGCACTTATAGTATATATGTGTGGGAGATGATAATCTGGACCAACTGATGATTGCTGGTTTAGCATGAAATACGTATATTGGTGATTATTTATCTTTTCAGCATATATGTGCTTGAGTGTATCAGTGTTATTAGATGGAGTGGAAAGTGGTGGGTCGTGTGAAAGTCTGTGCTCATACCCTAATTTTTGTAATTATTTCTGTTCTGATAAGTTACATTAACATTTTGAGAGTCTTTGCTCTCATATGATCTTTCACTTGTTTTTTAACAAATCCAGAATTTCAGCCATCTTTTCAATAGTATTAAGGTCTACAGTGATTAAAATCTTCTCAATATGTTTTGGCACTATCTGATACTCAGTTAAAGGGAAAACTTTTTTTTTAATTTTGTGGCTTGTTTCCTTAAAAAGTTATAGTTCCCTTTGTTAGTTGTATACTTCATTTGAAAAACTTGGTAACAGATGTTACATGGTAATTTTCTTCCTAAGATCATGTTCAGGTTAGGTGCTTTTAATTTCCATAAGTGTGGGGCTTTATAAATAAAGATTGCCACCAGACTTTGGCTACATTGCATAAATGCCTTACTAGCAATAACTAGTTTTTTATTTACATTCAAATAACTTAATGCACAAATTTATTCAATACTATGAAGATATTCTAAAGGATTCTCATAATAATCTCCCTTAAAGACTTTTACTTTAATAAATTTTAATATAATGGAATTTTTAGATACACATACTGCTTGTTCAAGATTGGGTAATGGACTTGGATTATGCCCTAAAGGAGTAACGTTAGTCATTATTTAATACAAATACAATGGGTCATGTTCACATTTCCTTCTGTTATGTACATAAAAAATAATATTCTCTTTCAACAATATTTCTAATTTTATGGTTAGATACCAGATATTTTTCTTTATAATAGCTAGTATTTCATCCATCCTTTTATTTAAGTTATACACTTCAGCATTTATGTTCATATGCTCAATTAAGTCTTCTAAATACATTTTATTTTCTGCTTTATAATATAACTTCCTTTTCTTTATTTCATTCTTAAAATCCTCAAGTTCAGTGAATGTACTTTGATTATATTCTATAATTTGTTCAGGTAATTCTTTTGAATTTTTATAAATCTCTATTATAATTATATGTGTGAGCACTTTTATCTGTTTATACCAGTTGATATCATTGTTCATTGACAAGAATAAGTTCAAAATATACACATATGTATTTTATACAAATTTGGAAAATCACTCAAAATTCTTTATAAAATTATATATTTCTTTGAAACATTATGTATAATAGACTATTAAACATGATATTCATCATACAAGATGCTATACAACCCAATGGCAGTGATGAAACTATAAAAATTGAAGCCAATAATATTTTTATACTTTTAGAATTATAAGATCCAATTTGTAGTGATACTGTTATATATATATATATATATATATATTTAACATTTATTTAAAATAACATTATATATATATATATATATATATATATATTTATATATATAATAATGTTATTTTAAATAAATGTTAAAACATTTAAACCAGAAAAGGCATATATTGCTTTATAAATATCTTTTATTCATGCTGAACATGCTTTCAATAACTTAAGTATCATAATCATACCTTTTTGTTTTTAATGTTGCATTTTGTTATTATTTACAACAAAACTAAAAACAAAAAGGTATGATTATGATACTTAAAGTATTGAAAGCATGCTCAGCATGAATAAAAGCTGTATGCCTTTTCTAGTCTAAATGTTACAATATTATATTTTAAATTACAATTGTACAGAAAAGAGAAAACAATTATGTTTATCAAAAACTAATGTTAAAAAAACATATTACTATGTTTCATGCTTTATTTTGCATTTTCTATATATATGAAAATATAACTGAAAATTTCAAGTATTTACCTAGATACGTTTCAGTTGGCATGTGATTAGACAATCAATCATTTAATTTGTTTATTGTAAGCTGAAAGCACATCTAGTAAGATAATTTTTTGTGCTAATATTTATTGTTTTAACATTAAACTACATATATAAACAATTAAAAAAGAAATAAAAATTTTGATACTATTACTAATTTTAATTGTTTGTTTGCATAATTTCATGATAGCCACAATTTGTAAAAATAATTAAATATGAAAGTTTCGTTGAACTTTCAATATATATATATATTAAATCAATGAAATTCTAATTCTATGAAACTATATTATATGCATATACCATACATAATATGCATAATAAAATATACCAAAGTATGTAGACAATTAATTATTACCATAAGAGATCATAATTGTCTACATACTCTGTTAGAATATATTTTACTATATATATTTATTTTAGGATGGCAGTGTCAAACTTATAAGAAAAGGCCAGGTAAGAAAAAATATTGTGATATAAATTTATATATAATTGGTTTTAATAATGCACAGAGGCTAAACTCTTCATACAGTAGCGCCACCGGTGTAAGCCAGAGTAATCAATGGACGCAAGAAAGTGATCATGTGATGTTTAGTAGTTTTAATAATTACGTATAATTTTAATAAATGTCCACATTAAAAATATTAGAAAGAAGTAAAATAAAGAACAAATAGAATTTTTAAAAAATCACAAAGGTGACCAAGGGTCTAATATTGTATTGAATTTAATTTTAAAAAAAAAACATTAAAGATTTGCTTATTTACTTTTACTTTATAAATATAATATTGCATTAAATATATAATGTAATAATTATCTGTTGGTATCATTATTTGTCCAGTAAAGAATGAAAATAGCTCTGAATTGAATTTGGTTTTTCCTAATTGTCAACTATTATATTCTTCATACCATTTCAGGTGATTATTTTATTTATCCACTTCCCTAATCCTTTAGAATCATTGAGATCTCGTTTAACATTTCAGTTGTTTATATACTATCATCACTTTTTGGAACTTGTTCAGTCCAGTTTCGTTTTAATCTCATTATTTTTTCCATAATGTGATAACCACTTGATTATCGTTCAGTAATGATTACTTTTATTAACCCCAAGTTCTGTATACCCATATTTTATATGTAGTTTGCAATCATTTCTATTAAGTCTCATCAAGCTTTGAAGAAAACATATCTGTTAAAATATTTCTATTCAAACTCAAAAGCATATTATTTTTTTAATATGGTTATTTCTAAGAGAAAGTATTTATA
Source organism: Epiperipatus broadwayi (assembly GCA_028023455.1). Taxonomy (NCBI): domain Eukaryota; kingdom Metazoa; phylum Onychophora; class Udeonychophora; order Euonychophora; family Peripatidae; genus Epiperipatus; species Epiperipatus broadwayi. The sequence continues at coordinate 1,657,149 of JAQFVV010006318.1, read as the reverse complement.
AATTTAATTCAATCATTAATTTGTTCATTTCATGATTTCAACTTATAATAATATGATTAATATATTTATAGTTAATAGTTAATAATAATTTATAGTTAATATATTTATAGTTAATATCTTATTATTATAGTATTAATATTTTCCCCCTTTTCTAAAAAATCTGTGAAAATTGTTTATTATTTATAGCACTTTCGAATTGGTACTTGAGTATTAAAGCTGCAAAGTATATGTGGTAAAATGAATGTTGTAAGTATTTATTTATCTTGAAATTCATTCATTATGCCCTGTCCATGAATGGTCAGATTGACTTATGGTCAACATGGGTAGGATGAGAAGGTTGGCACAAAGGTGGGCCTTGAGCATTTCATCATCAGATTTTCAATGAAATGGATGGTTGAAGAGTTGTGGGGTGGAATGTTTTGAAGTCTGTCCATTAAAGTATGAAGATTGGATATCTTAATATAAAGCTGAGCATTGATTGTATATATGTGTAGAGATGATAATTTGGACCAACTGAGAGTGTTAGTTTAGCATGAAATATGTACATTGGTGATTGTTTATCTTTTCAACATGTGTGAGATCAAATTTATCAGAAGTATGAGATAGCATGGATAATTGAGGGTCATGTGAAAGTCTGATTTCAAACCCATATATATTAATTCCATGTGATAAGTTGTATTAGGCTCAAATCATATTTATGTAGAAGACTTCCTGTTATTGAGGAAATATTTTTGATTTATCCTTGCTCAAATTGTTAAATAGAAAATTTTAAAAGATTTTAACTTTCAATCATATCACTTTTATTTTATTAGCAACATAATTTCAAAATAACATATCTTTAACTATGTCATAAAATAATAGGTTTAACAAAAGCATGTAATCAATGATATATAAAGAATTATCTATTTTATCAATAAAAGTTTTTAAAACTTGATTTTTAGCAAAACAAAAGTGATCAATTTCATTCACAACTTTCTTAATACTAGATTTAGTATTTATTTAACAAATGAATGTTTTAGACAGTTAAGTATTCATGGATATTACTTGGAGAGATTTCAATTAGAAGAGTCTAGTGAGTTTATTAAGTCCAATTCTGCCATTATATACATATATAGAACAATCAATGTCTATGTTGTTCATGACATTACCATACTGCAATTACAGCTTTTATGTTTTATGCCACTTCTTATATCCTAATTATTTAATGTTTGCAGTTTTTTTTTTTTTTTTTAATTTAACATTTGGAAATGAGATCGTACTGTGAGATAGGTTTTGTCTGATATTATTAAATGAAATTTTGAAGCACATTTTATCTATTCTGGATTAATGCTGAGATTTCAGAAATAATGCATGATCCTAAAATAGATAACCAAAATAATGCCAGTGTTATTTTTTTCTTAAATATCACTGATACATCTTTTGTATTTTCTTAAATGAAGTGTAACATAGATTCTAAAATAGATATTCAAACATTAATATGATAATCACATTCAGACAATTCTAAAAAGTGTAATAAACAAATGTCAAGCAGAAACTATATTTTGAGTTAATAATCAATATTCTACTTAATAGTTTTTCATATATTTGTTCTGAGACTGATTATCTTCCAATATCTAGTGGAAGAATATCTGATTGATTTGAATGTTACTGCACAGTAATAAAATTTAATGGGCTAGTTACAATTTCTCTTAAAAATAGAATATATTACTATATATCTAGGAGCTTTATATAAATACATTTTTATTAAACAAAAGAATATTCAGCACATAACTATTTTAGTGCTAAAAATGTTCTTGCTACATTTATACCGCAACCATAAGTTGTGTCAATCAGATTTCCAAAGTCCTTTTTAGGAATCATTTTAAGTTTAATATTCAACAGATGAGAAAGATAAGAAACATGAATATTCCTAGATAGAACATGTAGGGTCATATTTGAGTCTACTGTTTTAAAAAGTACATTCAGGTTATGAGATGATTTGCTAACTATCTAAATAAAATGTTGAAAATATTGACATGGTGTAATTAGGGAAAAGGCCTGATTCTTTTAAAAATATTTACAATTTTTTTAAAATCTTCATTTCAATCATTTTTTTTAATTCTAAGGATTTCTTTTGGAGATCAAATCAATATCATCGCATACATTTCCTGCAAAATTAAAATGGAATTTAAAAACATTTTGCTAGTAGTATTGTAACAAATGTGTTTTACCAGTTCATACTTATGAATCTGAGACATGGACACTTAATAGAAGAGCAATACAAAGTCTTCAGACCACTCAAGAAGTATGGAGAGAAGCATGTTAGAAAGAACAAGAAGAGATTGAAAACACAATAATATATGGTTAAGATGACAAACAGTTGTCACTGACATTGTTGAAAAAATTAAAAGACTGAAGAGGAGTTGGGCTGGACATATTGCTAGAAGAGATGATAATAGATGACCAATTAAAATCTTAATCTAGTATTCAAGAGATTTAAAAGACCCAGAAATAGACCATATGTTAGATGAATAGATGAAATAAAGTGTGCAGGAGTGATGTGGAGAAGAGAAGCTAAAAATCAAAGAAGATGGACTGAACTTGGAGAGATCTTCATCCTGCAGTGAATTGATAATGGTTAACAATGATGGTGATGATGATTGTTTAAAACATTGTAATTTTTCTATTGATAAATATTTTCACAAATAAATTTTCTGCAATCAATAACTTTGGAGATCTTTAGAAGTCTGTTTTCAAAACACATTCTTTAGCTAAGGTTAAAATAATAAAAGGGGTGTCATTTTTTAATTTATTTTGAAAATCGTTTAAATGTGACTACTTGATGGATAGAATTTATTCCCAGAAATCTCTCCCTAAATTCGTTCCATTATAAAGAAACAATATTATCTACAATTGGCTTAATTTATAAAGATCATAATTTTAAAAATGTCAAAAAAAATAGATAAAAATAACGTTTAATTAAAATATTTCAGATATTGTTAAGTGTATTAATTTCAAGATTGCTATAGATATTCTTCTATTCAATTTTTTGGATTAATTCTTGTACGAATAATGTTATATTAATGAATATCATTTATTAAAACATTGGAAGCATGTTTTTCCCATGATAATCTGTTTTTGTTTAAGGTAGTCGATGTTATGTTTATGAATATTACTACTATCTATTAATATATTGTGTTTAAATTTAAAAAAAAAAAAAAACAAATGAAAAGTTTTTTGTTTTTTTTTTTTGATTCTATTAATCTTGAGACACTTGATATAAAATTTTCGTCAATCTAATATACAATGATAATCTTAGTTTTGGCAGTATTTATACAGTCAGCAATGGTAAATCAAATTATACTGTTTTTTTCATTAAATCGTATGGCGTTCTTTTTTTTTTCTTATTATTTAAAGAGTATTTATTACATCGTTAAACACAAATATTGATTATATAGAGCATTAGTGTTTTTATCCTACCTAAAATAAATTGTTTTTGGTAACATTGAAACCTTGGAAACTAGAAAAATCTGTAATAAAAAGAAAGGATTGGTGGATTTTTTTAAATATTTTTTGGTAAACAATATTTATCCAGTATAGTAACTTGCCAACAACTTTTGAAATTTTAAATTGGCTTTGGGTGGCTAACAATTTTAAGAAAATAAATTCCAAGAGTTACGATAATTGATTTACTTTTATATGAGAAAAATAACCCAATATTAATTAATAAATCATATTTAATAATAAAGCGTGTTTATAGAGCTTATATCGATCATTCATCTTGCTTGACATCGTAAAGTTGTGTTAAAAGTTGAAAACGTGCTTTATTTTCCGTTTCATGTTTTCAAAAACTACTATGAGAAGCTGAATTCCATAAAAATTGAAAATATACTCATATCTCGAAGAATTAGACACGTTCGCTTTGGGAGACTTTCATACAATACAATCATGAAGATTAATTATTCAAATATTACTACAATTTGAATCGAATGTAAACAAATCATGCTTAATATAATTTTATGTAAAAAATCATGGTAAATTTAAAGATTATAAGAAGATTCATATTATTAGACAGATGTGTTTCTAAAATGGAACATTATTATCTTTGGTATTATTGTGGACTCTTTCAAACTGCTGATAAGACAACTGTTTTTGTGACCTATGTAAAATATTTTATGTATGTACTTCTGATATCAATAATATTGGAAAAAAGAATGGATCATAGAATCCTATGGTAAAATAATCATCAGTAATGTCACATGACTTTCTCATAAATTCACATATCCACCAGTTCTAATGCTTATACAATCTGTTAATCCAAAAGATTAAGATCTGAAAATACATGTGCAGTACTCTCAGATCCAAAGCTCCTCACTGATAAAAGCCATAAGGTAGAAATAATCTGGGGATATTGGATGACTAGACATTAGATAGGTATTTTGATGCACAAAACTTCTAGCATCCATTTATTACTATGGCTTGCACTAGGTCTCAATATTGTATGGAGAAAGTTGCTAGTATGTGTCTTTCTCATAAGCTTACTCTTACATTTATAACAGCTGTTTCTTTTATTCTAATCTATAATTATCTAATGCAAGTCTGAGCAATCAATGGGCACCAGATTATATTGTAACCAATAAAAGAAAAAAGAAAAAGTGAGATATATCTTAAATACATATGCTCATTGTGACTTTACTAAAATAATAACTAATACTAATAAATCAAAAATACAGGCTGATAACAATAAAGATGGGTTATCTCAAATGCACATATGCTAATAATAATAATGAGCCAAAAGTAATAACTTAGCATTAATAAGACAAATGCAAAAACACAGTAAATTAAGAGGAGGGGAATTCTCATACTCTCTTTTTTAAAAATCTAATAACTCGTAATATTCTCAACATATGAAACAATAAGGTTATATTACCTTCACATGTTTTTGTTTTTTACCAGTACATTAGCAAAATACCACCAAATCTAATAATTACCATAATTTTCTTTCTGCAATTATCACATTTAATGTAAAATTCTTCTTTTATCTAATTAACCTATGTATTATTTTAATTTGCCACATAGCTCTTTCTTAAAATAATTTGACCTTAAATTATATCAATTGTTTTTTTTTTAAATAATCTTATATTATAGTAAATAAATTTCAGGGTTCTTTATGATGAATTATTTCATAATCACTAATTTTGTTCTTCTATTTATTTTTTTTGAAAAACTAGCAAAAATATAATCCTAGTAATATAATATTGGCAGCAAGATATGATTTTATTCTTATGATAATATCTTATTGAATTACAATTATAAAATTAACAATATACAAAATTGATGAGTGCTGGCTCAACATGAAATACATATATTGGTGATTCTTTATCTTTTCTACATGTGTATGGTCATGTGTATCATTTGTATGAGATAGTGTGGATAGTTGAAGGTTGCTTGAAAGTCTGAGTTCAAATCCCGTATATTTACAATTAACTTGCAGGTATAAGAATACCTGTATTTTAAATCTTATAAATTAACAACATACATAAGAAACTCTTAAATTTAAAAACTACACTAAAATTACATTCATGATATGATGTGTAGTAAAGGGATTTTATGACTACCAACAATATCACACCAGTAGGAAAGTTCTTAATATTCTACTACAACAAAACTCAAAAAATCTTGTTATCTTAACTGTTGATGAAGAAAGTCAAATTATCTTCTTACTTTATCAAAAATAAAAATAAAAATTGATTAAAGTAATTGTATAGCAATTAAATAAAATGATTTTATTATCTTTAATTAAATAAAATCATCTTCTTTGATGTTATTTTAACGTCAGTAATACAATTTTACACAAAATAAAGTGACTTTCATATTTATTTTAATGTACTCTCGTTGTATATACATAAACAAATACATTTGTGTGGCAAATATTATGAGATTTTGAAAGAGCCAGATGATGATAAAGGCAAATAGACATGGATTAATATATATATATATGTTAATTCTAATATTTTCACGGATAAAAGATGTCATATTATTATTACTATTTGCGGGATATTCCGTGTAGTAAAAAAATTAAATGCTGACATAAAAATGATTTTAAATCTCACATGTATTCTTATGATTTGAGAAAGAGGATGCTCTGAGGAAGGTATTTGATATTGTACTGAAACGTCAGCATTTAGCTTTTTTACTACACGGAATATCCTGCAAATAGTAATAATAATGACATATATATATATATTGTAACAGTAGCTGGGTTCAAACCCTGTTACAAGAAAATTGAATAACACATATGCATTACCATCAATACACATACACATTTAAGCTGTCGTTAAGTGGTTAAAATGTATAGGGAATTAGACATATATATATATATATACGTGAATCAATTTTGAATTCTTTTTTTTTTAAAAAAAAAAAACAAATGGGAAAGAGATTCATTAGGCATAGTTATTTTTTTTAGAATATTTTCTTTTTAAAATATTATAAATTTGAAAAATACAGTTATGTGCAAATATGTTTTTTATATATGGCTTAAGATTATTCCAAATATAGATTTTTGTTTCAACCGTATCTAAAATTAATGAGGGTAGTGAAAAGAAATATTGTATATGCCTCCAAGCAATTCTTGGTTATATAGCAATCATTAATTACTTTAAAAAAAAAAAAAATTACAAGAAAGCCAAGAAATATATTTGTGAACTAAAAATAACAGGAATGATGGCACCAAAAGACAAAGGAAATGTTAGAGAGAAAAAAAGGAAGAAATATTTTTAAAAGAAAAATATTTCTAGAAAGGAAATAGATCAAAGATCCAATAAAATTCTTTTTTTTAAAAAAATGACAAAGCAGTGAAGGACATATTGAAATAGCTGAGCAGGAGAGAACTGTAGATATCTTAATGCCAACATTTAAAGTGACAGGGTAATCGCAAATACGTGAAGGGCTTCACCATCTGCCACCGATGCGAAGCTGACTCTACACCACCTGCCCGCAGAAGAACCCAGGAACCTCATCAACAATTCATACCATCTAATATAGGACAAAATGGGAGAATCATATCCCAAAAGTATGAATAAGTTCACTTTGGAAGACTACATAATTGGGAATTTAAATCGCGTCTTATTCATAATCCAAATAAACCGTAATGCCGGACTTTACACAAGAAAAAAGAATATCATGCTTTCATAAAGTAAACTTTGAATATTTCAGGACCCTAGATTGGAACCAGTTACACTACGTGATTGACTATATTATAATCCAACCCCAGGGTTTATCAGGTAATATGAACTTTATAGTTTTTTTTATATAACTTGGAATTGCTTCTCGCTGCCCTCATAATAATTATATTTGATTAGTCTATGGTATTAAATTATTGCGTATAACTGCGTATAATTTTTTTTTTTGTAAACTAATATTTATTTGTTATCTATTAAGTTTTTTTTTATTTATTTATTTCATTTATGGTTGGGGCTTTATTATATTTTCAGTTGGGAATGATATAATTTAATCTTCTAAGTAATATGTTGAAGTTCCATATTATTTTATCGTTTATATTTACCTATTACTTTCCCTTCCAAAATAAATAGCAAATTATTTAAATATGTCCGATATGAATAGACACGTACATAGGTTCATTATATTTTACATTCAAATTCGCATTCCTTAACATATCTCTGTTCATCCGATAGGTTTTTCTCCCAACCCTGACAATGAGCTAGCTTGGGTCAGGCACCTCGTTAGACAGGAAAAGTAGGGAAAATATAATTCTCACCATAATAGTGAGTCTGGTGCTTGAGGTCAGCTATCAACTGACACTCATAAATGTATTCTTCCCGTATATATTTTTTATGGATATTACTCAAGGGACAATGGCCACCAGAAAACTTTTAATTCGTTTTTTGTAAATCAGCTATACACAATATCTAGAAATTGTGTTCATAAAATAAAACATATATAATTAATTTGTATTTGAATTCTTATTTGGTAGATAGTGTTTAAATATTATCTGCAGGTGTTATGGCAACTAGACAGCCATAGTATTTCCATCTAGTCTATTGCATGGCCCATATCCATTCTTGAAGATATATTTTATTTAATTCTCATTGACAAGCATTGGGTAGGATGGTTAGAATGGGGTTGTCGGTTAAAATGGCTTTCCAACGAATGGGGCTATGAAAGTAGGAGAATGGCAGGTTAATAAAAAAAAATTTTGTGTGATTTTAATTATTTTGTATAGCAAATATTGCTTTAGGAAATAAAGCACCAGATAGAGGAGAAAATAGGAGTGAGAGTTAGAGGTTCAACAGTAGGGCAGGTGACAGTCAGCATATTATTTTGTGAGCTGGGGTGGTAAGCCCGGCACGTTGTATAGAGAAAAGTAAAAAAAAAAATTGTCTTATTAGTTCACTTGGCACATTATATATATATATATATACATATATATATAATTGTGCTATTATTTCACTTGGAAACAAAAAAAATTGTTTTCTTAAGAATATTTCATAAAAATAGTAGAAATAAAGTAAATGAAAACCTGCTCAAGAGAAAGAAAAAAAATGAACGAGGATAACACAGAGAAAGCAGGAGAGACCGATATGATGGATATTATTATGAGAAAGTTGCAGGAGATGGAAAAAAGAATGGAATTAAGATTTGAGGAAATGAGAGAAAAACATGATATGTTGTTCGAAATGCAAAAAAAGCAGGAGATTAGAATATTAGCAATAGAAAAGAAACTAGACGAGCAGATAGGGGAAGGCAAAAGGGAAGAAAGCCCAACCCAAAGAGAAGACAACCTAGAAGAAGGGCAAATGAAAGCCGAGATAGAAAAGAAAGAGGGAGTAAGAAAAAAAAGACCAAATAGAGCAAAATAGTATAGTAGAAGATAAAGAGGCTATAGTGAGATGTTCGATATCACAGTCACAAGTAAACCAGTTTTAAAAAATTAAAATGTTTGCGGGGCAAATGGGAGAGGCACCAATTAACATTTAAAGAGACTAGAAAGACATTTTGCCATTAATGTGATGACCAAAGAAAGCAAATTGGCTATTGCCTGTAGCAACTTAGTGGAAGACGTGCAGTCATGGTGGGATTTGCTATTTCATCCACCCAAGACTTACAAAGAGTATAGAGAAGCAGTGAGGAATACATTCTGTTCCAAAGAAAGACAAGAAATGATGAAATATTATATCATGCAGGAAAAATATAGGACAATTGGTCAGGAAAGTTATTTTCAGTTTTTCCATCGTCAGGTAGCTAAGTTGTGCACCTTAGATGCATGTAACATGACGGGAAACAATATTATTAGGGTGGTTAAGCATAACTTGCCAATCAAAATTGAACAGATGCTCCTGGGAAATGGTAAGGCCTCCATTGAAGAAGTAGCTGAATTACTAAATGCTATAAACATGAGCATGCAAGATCAGGATGAACCGCTGGATAGGAGAAAAGTTGAAAATGCTCAAACGACAAGGTACGAAGAAGATAGGCATCTGAGAGATATCCAAAAGGGCTACCAAAAAGAAAATAAAGGAACATCACAGCATCCACAGTATGAAAGGGAAGACCATCGGCCATTACCAAAGTCATATGGTGGACAGGGAAAAGGGTCATGTCCCCCATCACCAACATTAAGAGGTAGAGAGTGATTAAATTAAAGAAGTGTGCATAAGTATTTTGGGGGGATTGTTTTCGTTTGTGTAAGTATTTTTTGGGGGTTTGACATCTTAGTCGGTTAAGGCATTTCACTTTGCCATGGTTTTAAATTAATATATTATCCAACGCACATCTGCAGCAGATGTAAGATAAATGGAGACATTTATAGGAGAATATATATAGAGAGAGAAAAATAGTGTATTGCAGGGATTTTTTGTTTGTTTGTGTGTTACGATTATTATTTTAGACCTCAAAATAGGTATACCTCATTTTGAAGTCTTTCCAATAGAGGGCATTGTAACAGTAGCTGTATTCAAACCCTGTTACAAGAAAATTGAATAACACATACGCATTACCCTCAATACATATACTCATTTAAGCTGTCGTTAATAGGTTAAAAATGTATAGGGAATTAGACATATATATATACGTGAATCAATTATGAATTCTTTTTTTTTTTAAAAAAAGAAAACAAATGGGGAAGGGATTCATTAGGCATAGTTATTTATTTTAGAATATTTTATTTTTAAAATATTATAAATTTGAAAAATACAGTTATGCGCAAATATGTTTTTTATATATTGCTTAAGATTGTTCCAAATATTGATTTTTGTTTCAATCGTATCTAAAATTAATGAGGGTAGCGAAAAGAAATATTGTATATGCCTCCAAGCAATTCTTAGTTATATAGCAATCATTAATTACTTTAAAAAAAAGAAAAAATATGAAAAAGCCAAGAAATGTATTTGTGAACTAAAAATACCAGGAATGATGGTACCAAAAGACAAAGGAAATGTTAGAGAAAAAAAAAAAAGAAATATTTTCAAAAGAAAAATATTTCTAGAAAGGAAATAGATCGAAGATCCGATAAAATTCTTTTATTTGAAAAAGGACAAAGCAGTGAAGGACAGTTAGATTGAAATAGTTGAGCAGGAGAGAACTGTAGATATCTTAATGCCAGCATTTAAAATGATGGAGTAATCGCAAATACATGAAGGGCTTCATTATCTGCCACCGAAGCGAAGCTGACTCTACAACGCCTGCCCACAGAAAAACCCAGGAACTTCATCAACAATCCATACCATCTAATATAGGACAAAATGGGAAGAATCATATCCCAAAAGTATGAATAAATTCACTTTGGAAGACTACATAATTGGGAATTTAAATCACATCTTATTCGTAATCCAAATAAACCATAATACCGGACTTTACACAAGAAAAAAGAATATCATGCTTTCATAAAGTAAACTTTGAATATTTCAGGACCCTAGATTAAAACCAGTTACACTACGTGATTGACTATATTATAATCCAAACCCCAGGGTTCATCAGGTAATATGAACTTTATAGTTTTTTTAAATATAACTTGGAATTGCTTCTTGCTGCCCTCATAATAATTATATTTGATTAGTCTATGGTATTAAATTATTGTGTATAACCGTATATAATTTTGTTTTTTGTAAACTAATATTTATTTGTTATCTATTAAGGTTTTTTTTATTTATTTCATTTATGGTTGGGGCTTTATTATATTTTCAGTTGGGAATGATATAATTTAATCATCTAAGTAATATGTTGAAATATTAATAATAAAAGTTATATATTTACCTTGGAGTTGAAGTTCCATATTATTTTATCATTTATATTCGCCTATTACTTTCCCTGCCAAAATAAATTGCAAATTATTTAAATATGTCCGATGTGAATAGACACGTGTTTAGGTTCAGTATATTTTACATTCAAATCCACATTCCTTGACATATCTCTGTTCATCTGATAGGTTTTCCTCCCAACCCTGAGAGTGAGCTAGCTTGGGTGAGGCACCTCGTTAGACAAGAAAAGTAGGGAAAATATAATTCTCACCATAATAGTGAGTCTGGTGCTTAAGGTCAGCTATCAACTGACACTCATAAATGTATTCTTCCCGTATATTTTTTTTATGGATATTACTCAAGGGACAATGGCCACCAGAAAACTTTTAATTTGTTTTTCGTAGATCAGCTATACGCAATATCTAGAAATTGCGTTCATAAAATAAAACATATATAATTAATTCATATTCAAATTCTTATTTGGTAGATAGTGTTTAAATATTATCTGCAGGTGTTATGGTGACTAGACAGCCATAGTATTTCCATCTAGTCTATTGTGTGGATCATGTCCATTCTTGAATATCTATTGTATTTAATTCTTGTTGGCAAGCATTGGGTAGGACGGTTAGAATAGGGTTGTTGGTTAATATATATATATATATATATATATATAATATATATATATATATATATATATAATATTTGTTAGCACTAATGGCATTTAATAAATAAATATCAACCTGTCTTGTAAATTATGACTTACAAAAAAACAATAAAATAAAAGAATATAAAAAATATTATGCATTACAATTTAGAAATAATAACAATGATATTCAATAATTTGCCATAGCTTCAATAATTTCAGCAGGTTCTCACATTTAACACACTATCTTACAATTATAAAATCCCTAGGTGAAATTATTTAATACCTTAAGTAAAATATAAGCTTACCAATCCTTATTTAGTAATGAATCATGAAGAAGATGTCTGTCATTTTATATAGCCACATATACAATTAAAAATTTAATATAGAATATTTGATCAGGTTTAACATTTTGAAGTACTAGCTAGAAATATTTGCAAAGCATATCCATCTAAAACACTCAGATAAATAAAGAGTGTGACAAAAAGTATGGGTTACATTCTACAGCACCTCCAAAATATCAAATACCAGGATAAAGTCATAGTAATATGCTACCTATAGCTTTAGATAAAATATACAAGTAAGAAAGTCCATGTTAATGGATAAGAAAGTAAAAACAAAATAAGTTGATGGCATGAACTCAAGGAACTACTTCACATGAGGACAATAATGAGCTAGGACTTTGCATTAGTGTGGAAAAATGAGCATTAATTATCAAAAGAAGTTCCCTAAATAAAGCATTCCATGCTTAATATCACAAAAACACTTAATAAAATTCACTGGCAAAAATATAATAAACCAAAAAAGAGAGACTAATGTGACAATTTCTTAAAAACAATAATAACTAAGAGAGATGTAAAAGCCAATAAACATCACATGTTCCCCATTTCTTATGCATGCTCATAACTGTTATTAAAACATGCAAAACTCTCTATATGTATTGCCACTCAGTGCAAGCCATAGTAATCAATGGATTCCAGAAAGCTAGATGCAGTGCTATCAGATGCAAGGCTCCTCACTGATGAAGACCACAAGCCAGAAACTAATCTGGGGATATTGGATGAGTAGGCACTAGATGGGGAGTTTATGCACAAGCCTTCTGGCATCAATTGATTACTCTAGCTTGCACTGAGTGGCAATACATATAGAGAGTTTTGCCTGTTTTAATTAGAGAGATGTAAAACTGATAAAATAATAAACATAGCAAAATATAGCTAAATATAAAATTGTGGATAATAATTAAACAATAAAAAAATATACATCAGCTTCTGGACACTTCCAAAATTTGCACATATTGAAAATAATATTCCAAAAGACATTTATAATATATTAAAATATTATTATAGCATACTTTGAGAACTTAGTATGAAAAACTGGTTAAAATCATACATAAAATTACAAAAATGCATACAAATAAATTCATGGCATTTAAAATAAATAAATATTAAAAAGTAATATTTATACCTGTTACCAATAAATGAAAAAGAGTGTCCTTCCTTATTATATCCATATGATTGTGCTGGATATAGTTAATAAAAAAGTTGTGGACTATTCTGCAGACTTTGCATGATATTGAAGTAGCATTATAAATTAAATTAGCACACACCACAATTCACAAAACATGAGAAAACAATACTTGAAGCCACTAACACAAATAAACATATCCATTCTGATTTAGTGACTAAATTTAATAAGCAGAATAACAAATATGATGAACATTGGGCATTTTATATAATATATTATACCAATAAACTTAGACTTTCTTTTAAAAACACATTTTGTAATCTACTGAAGATTATAATTAAGAACAATTCTTCTGCAAACAATGCCTAATAGGTTATGAGCAATTTTAATTAATATTTACAAAACTAGATTGAGCATAGCAATAAATTAAATAATGAATTTCTTAGAAAGTGAACATTTTTAATAACTTGGAGACAACATGTTGAGTAATATATTTCATTCTTTTAAATATAATGTGAAAACAATAAAAATCTTTTGTGCAACATTATCGTTTATAATACTCATTGATGAGAGAAATTAATGGCTTCTAAATTTTAGCGATTAACAAATGAATTTTACTTTTTTTAATAAAGTATTTAAAATAATCAACGTACTAAATAAATTGCACACTTTGTTAGCAATACACTAATACATATTCATAAAGTTAAAGCTGAGTTTTACCTTCTATTCAAATATAATTTTGTTCTAATAAGCAGATATTTTATTGTGGCACTCAATGACATAGGGTTTTTTAAATAGAATGAATGCATATTAAAGTCTGTCATTTATTAATCTATTTTATGGCAATAAATATAATAATTTTAAAATGTAGAATTTAAAAAAATTCTTTTATTGGTTAAAAGATCCTAGAATTATGGTTAAATAATCCTTATTCCATATTGTAATGGTCATGATCGTATATCTCATTAACACCTTGCAAAATTCAAACTCAAAACTCAATACTCTAAGAGGGGTTGCTTTCTAGAAATCCTAAGTTCGAATCTCAAGTCTATACTCCACAGCGCCACCTACATGATAACGTATCTGATGCTACTAATAGCATACTTTCTTGCCGGTGCCGGTGGTCGGGGAGAAGCAAGAGACTCTATATTACAATACATCATTAGTTTCAGTAACTAAAGACTAGGGATGGTACAAAATATATATAAAAAATATGATAGAGACTGAAGTAATGGTGTAATTCGCAGAAAATAAATAAGTAATATCAAAATGATTAAAATGTAAATAATGTTTATTATTTAAACATTATAAAGATAGCATTGTCTGTATAAACCAGACCATGACATCAACTCATTAAAATACATATTTATACATTTGAAATAAATTTAATGAAGCTGCCATTTACATTAATGGCTTGTTAATTTATTTATACTCTTTATACCTCGGGTCAATGTAAGATAATATAATAATAATGTGCTTAAGCAAAAGTACAGTTACATAAAGAAAGGCTGATTTCAAGATGTACGAGGCCTATGGTGAATATAACAAGTGTTTGCTTAAATCAATTTATATTTGATATTTGATAAAAGAACTTATATTGAACTCAAGAATGGTGCAAATGAAAGCTCACTGAGCTAGAGGCATGGAAGTGGTTAAGACAAGGGCTATTGAATAACATATCAACTTTAACATTAAAAGAGATTGGTGGTACTAGTGGAGGATAATAGGATGGAGTGCAATACATTAAAACCACATGGCTTTGTGAATTAAAATAAAATAATAAATAACAAAATTAAAGCAGATGGGATGGCATCTTGCCATGTACTCCATAGAAGGTTTTGTCACAAACAGTCTGAGTCTGGCATTGTACCATGACTCTGTGGCTGGGTGACTTAGGTGTAAAATTCCCAGGTATGGCTCTCTAGCACATACCCTATCTGGAAACTGTTAAAAGAAGAGGGAACGGTCTGAGTCATAAATCCTTGGAGAAACAAAGCAGGTCACAACAACCCATATGCCTATCACCAGTACCACACAATATAAAGCATAAACAAGTATAGAAGGGGTAACTAAGTAAGTAAAGGTGCTTAACCAATTCCTAAATAATTTTAAGATGGTCCGCATGTTCTCAACCTCAACTTTTACAGTTCAAAAAATTGTGTTATAAATACAATAAAATAAGTTATTTTAAAATAAGAAAAATGGAGGGGAATGCATGATTTAAAAGGTATTCATAAGATTACATGTAGTCATGCATTTTTCTATCTTATATAGTCCACTTATTAATTTCATGCATATCCTCCCATTATAAAAAAATGTGAAATATACTTTTCTTGAAATTCATAATTACTTAAAAGATTAATAAAAGATAAAATAAAGTAGCCCTTGAACAAGAAATTTTATAAAACATCTACTAATGGGTCAATTATACAATTTATCTGCAATAATATGGCAGCACACTAATAAAAGGGAAAGAAATAATTTGCTCATTTGATGACTATCTAAGCACACTACTATAATAAAAGAAAATAAATTAGTAAATATATAAAATAGAAAATATCAACCCAAGGATAGAGAGAAAAACACACAAGTTAGATTACAAAATATTTTACAGAAAGAGGCAGTTTTATAATCAAAAATACATTTAAATTTAGCTACCATTAAAGGGAAATAGACAACACAAGAGCTCTTGGGTTAATTGAGGTTACCTCATATCAATTGGGAAGTTTGTGTACATTTTTGTCATTCCTGGTTGACTTTAATTGAAGGTTTTAATGGAAGTTAAACAGCATTTTCTTGAGGTGGCAGCTTTTTCAGTCCGTGATCAATTTTGACACATTTTCAGCAGCAGTGGCAGTTTATAATAAACATGGATATCTAATGGTATATGTCACAGGTTGGCCATTTTTCCAAACATGAAGAGAGCCTTCCTGCCAGTTCCTACTCAAAAATTCTGCATTCAATATGCAAAGACTGATATTTTATGAATTTCATCAATGGTATAGTTTTAGCTTCTTGTAATAAATTTATAAATTTAAAATCTCAGTGAACTTCAGCTTTAATAAAAATATACTTCTCAAAATAATTCAACTAATCAAAACAGAATTCAATTAATAAAGCATAATCAAAACAATATATTTAAAGCTGAACACAGACTAAGAATAAGCCAAAGCAGAATGGAATAATAGCAAAAGCATAGAATAAGCATAAGCATCACAACAACAATAGCAATTAATAAAATCATCTCAATATATACTAACAGAGCTTACAATATAATTACCCTGCAGCAGTCACTCTAGAACCAAAAATAGATGCAAAATAAAAGCTGCCAACTTATCTTATCCAATATTTAAAAACAGGGATTTTATAATTAATTTTACTTTTAAGATATTCGGATTAGAACTTTAATTTTATTTTAACAATATTTTAATTAAAAAAATACCTGAGTAGACATCTGTTGTTTATCTGATGGCAAAATATTTAACCCACTAATTAATGAATTTTACAAAATTTAACTAATTAAGCCTATTGTTCTCTTCCCAACCCTATTTACTTTTTACATAAAATTTGTGGCGTGATTTTTATAAATCTAAAAACAAAATTATTTTACTTTTAAATTGTAAATGTTTAAATGTATTTACGGTTAAATATTATTTTACTAAATGAAAACAAATATTACAAAAGTAATATTTCTGAAATAAATAGATTTAAACAAAATGACTTTAAATAACGAAACTATTATTTTTATTTAAGGTTTAAAATATATCACAGTATGTGTGTAAATTTACTTATATGACCTACTTTTTAAAATAAATATTTATACATGCACATACTCACAATTTATAAATTATTGTTAGGGTTTTAAAATTATATATATATCACATGCATTAATACATTCATGATCTAATTTACGTGGGATTTTGGCATATAAGTGGAAGTACAGACACACTATGATAAATTGGGGTTTAAACTAGGGTATGAGTGTAGGAAAGAAGTGAGAGAAGGTGAAACAAAGATTTGTAAAGCAAATATTTTTGTTTCAATATAAAATGGAATTATACCAAAAGAAAATGTACTTAAAATATGTTAAAATATTTAGCATACTTTAAGTATAATGGTTGCATTAAGTTTTAAAAGATAGATTAAATATTTTTAATATATAGCATCAAATATCTTGAATGTTTTTGCATATATCTTAGAAATTCCTTTTTTAAAATAAAGTTTAGATAGAATAAAGAAAGTGAAATTAACAAAGTTTTTACAAAACAGGAATGATACCTTTGATTAAACTCTATTATTGCAAGAGATTTCCAAGACAACAATTCACATCATAGTATTAAGAAATTTTCAGTTATAGAAATCATCTGGATAATTATTTTTATTTAACAGTGTATATTATTAACTTATTAAAATAAAATTAGTTAACAGAAATTACAACTCTAGACAAATTAGATGAAAATCAATGTTCAATGGTGGGGATAGGGGTATAGAGGCGAATCTCACAACATCTAACTTATATAAAGTGGGTCATGTGATTGACAATCAAAGTCCATTCCCAATTGACCCAATTAACTAAAGGTTAACATTTCTTTGCTTTCTTTTGCAAAGTTCTAAAAATAACTGCAATTCACATAATTCTAGACTTTTAGTTAAAACAAAATAATTAATTAAAGATTACATCATCTTTTAATAATTGTTTAACAAGTTACTTAATAATGAAATCTATTAAGGTAATAAATATTTGCATTATTTAATAAAATAAAATTACATTAAGGTCATATTAACAATATTTATTTTAAACACTTTTTGATATAAGATCTCAGACTATATTGTTCATTATTGTATCTTTAAAATAACTTTGAATGTTAAGTTCCAACCAGGAAGTATTTTAATAGGTCTTAGTTTTCATGCAAGCAGACACACTCCATCCCACTATTAAACTCTTTAGGTATGAATGCTAACTTAAGTACATGAGCTAATTATTTGTTTTAAAATAACATTTTTTTTACTAGATAAACTTTAGGATTTTATAAATAAGACTAGCTTACAATACTATTAAATTAAATAATATACTAAGTATCTAAGACTATATTTGAAATTTTGTACTCATTTTAATGTCCTTCTATAACATTTTAATTTACATAAAAGATATGACAATTAAGTTAATATTTATTTATCTTTACTACTGTAGAAGTAACTCTATGGATAAATGCTTAAAGTTATAAAAAAGTTACTTATGGAGTTTTAATATTGCCATCTTATAATATTTATTCTGAAATGATTATTCAGTTACATATACATTTTAATTATTAGTTAACAATAAAATTTACTTGTGGAAAAATTAAACTATTAAAATGTTTTTTTTAATAATATATCATTACAAAACTGACATTCACCTTTACTACAAAGCTGGGAGGGTCATTGCTAAAATATGGACATTCATAGATCAACTTTTAAGCTTTTATCTTTCCTGTCATTGATAACTCAATATTCAAATCTGTATTGATGTGATTGTGCTTCTTAGTAATCATTATTAACTTTTATAAACTTTTTTAAGAAATAGTCTGAAGTTTAAAAAAATACAAGTTGCCTGGTTGCACAGTTATCTATCTGCATATATGTTATCAATAATGAAGACAACACACAGAAACTGTTCTAATGATGTAGATTTTATCTTTATACCATCCATTATCTTATTAATTTTTTTGACTTGTAGTAGATAGTTCTATTACAGAAGTGTGCAACCTCAGGATCATGATCTCTCAAGGGGTCACAGAAAAATTGTTAGAAGTCATAAAAATTTTGAGGTGTTCTGATGTTGGATAATAAATCTTTCATTGAAAAAAAAAACAAAATCCAATCATTTTAAAACATGCATAAAAACTGTTCAACTTATTACTGTGTGGCTAACCATTTTCTTGTTTAAACCCTTCCTTATTTATAATCCAGAATGCTTTGTATAAATAGCACATCATAACAGCACTCCACTTATATTGTTCTCATATATCTTATTTACTCTGTCCCTGTGCTAGTATTCTCACTACATTCTCGAATTTACACATTTTCTAAAACAGGCTAAAAAGTTGTAATTTGTTAAAAATCAACATGTCTATTAAGAATCAATTATTATTATATATTTATCATATTTATTTTTTGTCACAAAGTTTACAATTAAATATTTTTAGACCCTATTTTTCATTTTTATGAGCATGGTAGAAATTAAAAGTTTTAGGAGATAAGTGAATAATAAAAAACCAAATGTTCAGAAAATAATGAAGATGGTAGCAAGGAAACATATATATATTGTAAACAGTCGGGTTTAAACCCTAGTTACAAGGTAGAAAGGCACACATGTTATATAGTTTAAAATTAGTTTCATATAATTTGATTTTTATTTCGTTTTAGTATTTATTTTGTAGTGGGAGAAAATGTTTAAAATTTTATTAAAGTAAGAAAAAGAGGGAGTGGGGGGGGGGGAATTTGCGTTTTATTTTGTAAAAGTGGTATATGTATGTATTTGCGGTGTGGATAGACAATTTTAGAAACGAACGTATGAATACATTTTTGATCCAAGATAAGAGATTATTGTAAGAAAGAAAAAAGAAAAGAGATATATTAAACATCGAAGGTCTTATCTGGGGAATTTGAATGAAAATAAAAAGGAAGGTTGGAGAAAAAGGTTTCCGGAATGTTAATTGCCAAAATGTCCGAAGGTGCGAAAAGTTCTTTTTGCTTATTAGCTTAACTGGCCATCTATACCACGTGGTGGGAAAGAAAGGGGACGGACTATGTTTGCGAAAACAAAAGAAAAGAAAAAAGTGACAGGGAGAGTGGGGACGTAGTTTTTTTTTTAAACTAGTGCCATTTTTTATTTTGGTTTTCAAAGAGGAAAGAAAAAAAAATATATTCAATTTTTTTTTTATATATATTTTAAGAAGAGTAACTAAGGCTACGGCCGAACATGAGTACGGTGGGGTAAAAGCTTAAGCGTGCTGGGTTTTCTGGACCTTACCCCGAAGAATCCATGCGGCAGTGACCGGCGAACATCTACCGGAGATCTATCAACTTTCGCAAGGGAATCGATCCAACTCGGAATGAACTGAAGCGTGATGAACTGTCTCGTACGTTTTGCTTCGGATTTCATGTGTTTTTCTTCTTATTTTGATATCCCCGGGGATCACATCGGACAAGAATTGCAGGTAATATGAACTTAAGATATTTTATTTCAAAAAACTTACCACGTTTTCTGAAACCCTCAAGGAGAACGAACGAAGGCAAGAACTTATATATTTTTTTTGATAAGGCCATTCAAATACAGCTGATTAGATTTTTATCTGTGTATACGTTCGTTTTCTTGTTCTGTTGTAAATCCACACAAAATACATATGTAGGTTTTATTGGGTTATGTAAACGTTAAAAGGGTATGGGCAATATATTTTCTTAAAAGAAAAAAAAATATTATAATAAAAAGGTGTGTTATTTTAAGGCTTATATTACATGTGTATGTTTTATTATTTAACTCATGGAATATAGTTCATGAACTCGGAACAATTGATCCGAGTTTCGCTGTTGGTTGCATAGAGTATTCCCCCGTACATTTTCCTCCGGTTTATTGGCCACCCGCCCTGAGTACTGAGCTAGTGGAGGGCCCTATTACTATCGTATTTTTCTCTTCCAGCATAATACTTATGTAAAAAGTAAGTTTGGTGCTTGGAGTCAATGATTGACGTCCATAAATATGCTGTGAGAGAAATACGAAATTTTCTTATCACTATTTTTTTTTGCTTAAAAGGAAAAAGGGGAAATATAGATTTTTTTTTATGATAAGAACCAATAAGTATACGGTAAACGAGTACACACGTTACAATATATATATATATATATATTTCTAACAAATAAAAACATATATATGTATGTGGTAAAATGACTTAGTAACAACATATAGTGGATCACATAAAGTTTCAGTCTAAGTATAGGGATCAGAAGCATAAAAAGGTTGTACACCATTGCTCTAGAAGATAGTGAAACAAAACGGCTTTAGAAATATAGTTGTAAGTACATGAAAAGTTATATATTATGGATAATATCAACTTTTCTAGCTGAAGGAAACGTGGGCCTATAATTTATATAAAATTGAAGTCTCTAAAATATATAAAATTGACTTGGTGTATATCTATATAATTAGGCTAGTAACTTAGTTCAGATTTGAAAACCAAAGGGTTTTTGTAAATTCAGGCTGTCTAAATAGTATAAAAAAGTAAAACTGTTTGTTTGACGTATAAATGTTTTAGTGCCAGTTTTGAAAACTTAAGTCCTCACTGATGAGAGTAGTATCCAGAAACTACTAATTATAATAGATGGCTATAAAAAGGATAAGAAACTGCTCATAGAATATTTTAATATAATATGAGTTAGTATAGTGCTGTGCTCCAGTCATGAGTTTGGTTGTTGAGAGACCCTTTGGTTCTTCTTTGAGATTTTAAAAGAATTGACCAGAGTAAATTTCTAATATCTATTCCAAATGCTATTATTGTTGCAGATGTTGTTACTACATAATTATTTATATAGTAAACAAACAAGAATGGGTTGTTTACTAATATACAGCAGACAATATGGTGAGTTTATTGGCTTTTATCTCTGAATTTAATGTCATGATCCTTCATCTCAGTTGTCTGATCATTTTTAACTCAAATATTAATTGAATTTTCTTCAACACAAAAGGAATATGTGGGGCTAGGATGAAATATTTTCTATTTTTATTTACAATGATGGTAGACAAAAATTATATTATGACATTTATTCTCAGGAGTTTATAAATTTATCAGCCAGGCAACAGGTGACAGCTTAACATGGAGATTGTTAAGAATTCTCAGATTGTGGACTTAGGCAGATAATTGATGAGAAATTTTTCTTTTAAGTGCTTCCAAGCGCAGATCATTTTTAAGCTAAGGAAGATTGTACAAATGGAAATAATAACTGTCTAACATTAAATGGAACATTGTTGGACTTGAAGTTAGAAGAAAAGGTGAAGAGACAATGTATTTAAAAGTAAATATTTACTTTGCTACAAAGGGAAACATATTGGAAGTTGAAATGGAATGGGATTCATTATAAAACACAAGCAGAAAAACAATATCATGGAGATTGATAGCATATGAAACAGAGTGGCAAAATTATCTATAAAAATTAATAGAAGATATATAATGTAGATAATTCAACTTTATATCTCGACAAGTTCTTATTGTGATGAAAAAGTAGGTGATTTTTATATAGATGTACAAAATTAGACCAAATAACATTTTTAAATTTTCATGGGAAACTTTAATAATAGAATTAATAAATGATTGAAGCATTAAAAAAGTGTGGGTAAATTCGTTTATAGTGATAGAAATGAGAGAGGACAAAGATCTTGTAGGATTCAAAGAAAAGTTATAACTAATGAAGTCTTTCTTTTAAAAAATGCTAAATGGAAATGGACATAAAAGTGTATAAATGAAGATACAGTTTAATTGGATTATACTTTGACTAACCAAAAAATATGTAATTTAGATTACAGTGTTGAAAGCAATCATTGATTAATACCCTTTAACTGATTCTTTCAACATATTTAAAGGGGTTATCTTTGTTTAATTTTTGAATTTGTCCACTACTTAAATCTGAGAACAATATTCTTCATCAGTTTCATTTCCAGTCGGTTTCTATTGTTAAAATATTAATCTAAAATACACAGAATTTTTTTAATTCAGCTTCTAAAAATTGAATAATTTTAGATTCAAATTGGTTAAATGTACGAAAAATTAAAAATAATGTTAATAACTGAAGAAAAATATAAGAAAAAACGTTCAAAAAATAGCCAGTGGTAAAACGAAAGAATTATATTTCAACCAATCTATGGTGTCATTATTCAGTCTGTAGCTGTCAAAATAATCTACTTTTCTGAAGAGATATCATTTCTCCAAATGTATTTTTCTTGTAATATTTAAAATTTTTCAAATCAAACTTTATAGTTTGATAAAGTAATGTAAAATCTTATTTATGAATGTAAAAAATTATGATAGATATAATTATTTACTCAAAATATGAATCCATAAAAGATTTTATTTTGATTTATTTAGAAATTATTCAAATTAGAGTTGTAAAAAATTACAATAAATATAATTATTTACATCAAAATCAATTACGAACATGTAGAACATCTTCGTTTAGTTTCTGAATTTGTCATTTAGAAACGCCTACAAGACAATTTCCAGATTTGGCAGGCATCCAATCAGAGAACAGAGACTGGTCTATTCATCAATAGCCAGCAAAGAAAATTGATTTTTTTTTTCACAATATAATGCTATATGCAGATGTTTTTAGAACTACAATTTACATTTTGAATTTCCTATAATTTAAGACTAAAATAAAGAAATTGTGACCAAAATTGACCAAGAGATGGCACATCGTCCAAAAACTGTAAATAACATTTTTGTGCAGCAACGAGACCTAAACAAAATAATAAAATGTGAGATACATGCTCTTGCAAAACTACAGACAAAAATTATTAAGAAAAATAGTATTACTAGGAGATATTTCCAATCTGCAGAAATACTCCAATAAACATTAACATTTTGCAAATGATTCAAACTTGAGTGAAATCAATAAAAAATGACATTTTTAAAACTATTATTTTTAAAAACTACAAGAAATATATCTAGTCCTAAAAAAGGAGTAATTTGCCAATAAATTTTCAACTGAAACAAGACAATGTATGAAGAAAAAAAGGAATATGAAATTTTAAAAAATAATCTTTTAACAAGAAATGAATATCTAGAGTTTGCTAAATGCTAAGAGAAAAGTTAACAAGAAAAAATAATTGTGATTTGGCAAAAAAAAGCTATAGAAGAGAGTAAAAGTTTTCAAAGTGTACAACCATGTGAAGATAATAGAAGAAAAGTTATTTCTGCAATAAGAAGAAAGATATCATTATTGATAAACAGATAGATTGGCATCATTAAATGAGAAAAACAGTTGTATAAAGAATTAATCAATAATAAGCAACATGAAAACAAAAATTTCTGACAGATTTTACATTTTTTGAATTACCAAGCACTGTATATGAAGAAGTGAAACATACAATTAAATCTTTTAAAAAAGAAAAAAGCTCCAAGAAATGATTCTATAACAATTTTTACCATTAAAGAAGTAATTGGAAAAATAAAAAAACTGTTAGAAAAGTTATATAAATATTGTCTAAATGATAAAAATGAATGCAAAAATGATAATGATATTTAGAAACAGTGATAAAGAAAATATTGAAAATTATATACCCATCAGTCTTCTATCACTTCTCTAAAAAAAATGTTCATCAAGATAATTACAATCTTCTTGAGCAACATTGAATTTTCGCCAATCACAAGATCAAGCTGAGATTAAAAATAGTTTTTCACAATGAATCACATTTAAGTATACAAAGGATAAATGAACATGAATTGCCAGATAAGCTTTTACATTTGTAGATTATGAAAATGCATTTGATTCTATAAGCAATTATATGATGATTAAAGCATAGAATTATCAAAATAGAAATCTAGAATATTTATCATAACTGCAATCATAGATTATATTCTAATAATAAAGACTCTAACATTGAGAAGAGTATAAAGTCAGTATAATTTAATATCTCCAAAACCTTTTACAGCAGTTATAAAAGTATTTTATGGATTAAAATATAAAACTAAGGAAGTAAAAGTAAATGGAGATTATTCAAGTCAAATATGTAGTAGTTTTTATAAATAATGCTTCAGAGCTTCTGGAAATTGTTGCAAGTTATTAGATGAAAGTAAGAAAATAAGTCTGAGATGAATGCTAAAATATCCAAAGTAATGATCAGTGGATTTTCTCAGAAATAAAAAATGAAAATTGATAATAATGAATTAAGAGAAGTTAACAACTTCAATACTTTATTCAGATTATTAATACAGATGAAAACATAATGAATGAAAATACAATCATAGAATGAAACTTGAGGTTTGAAAAAAATAATTTAATATTAAAAAGAAATATATCTATGCGTTTGAAAAAGATGCTTTTTAATATATATGTTTTTATCAGTTTTTACTTATGGATAAGAAACTTGAAGGCTTAACAGAAGAGCAATGCAAAGACTTCAGGTCACACAATAAAATCTAATGTATGTTAGAAGAACAAGAAGAAATGAAATACAAAATACATTAGTCAGAGAACAAGATCACTAACATCTCAGAAAAAGTTAAGACATTGATATGGAGCTTGATTGAGCATATTGTTAGATTATCAAAGGCTTGGAAGTAGCATATGTAAAATGAAATGGCCTAAATAAGGACTTTGTTGATCTTTGTGGAAAAGAGAGATAGCTATCAGAAAATATAGATTAATCTCAGAGAAACCTTCATTCTGCAGTGAACCAACAATGATTGTAGTACTATAATTAAATTAGATTAATTGTGTACTTTTTTTTTCAATTGTTCTTTCAGTTAGTGTCTCAAAAAAACTGAATGATTAAATATTGATGTAGAAAGATAGACTTTCTAGCTTATTTAAGACAAAAAATTATTAATGCTTCAATTTTGCATTTTATTTTTATTTTACATAATAAAATAGATATTCGATGTTTAATATATATATATATACATTTCAACTGTTGTTTTTTTTTTTAATTTAGACTGAAGATACTTATGATGGATCAGAAGTCATACTCTGAAAACATGGATTTTACACAAATAAAATCAACCAACTTCAATATAAATTTTGCTGTTGTTTGAATTTGGTTTAGTTAAATAGTACAATAAAATCTCTCCTCTTTTTTTTTTAAAGTTTGGATTCAGCAAGGATATTTGTGTCCTTATACATTTAATAAAAATATTTATTTATATTATTCATTTGTTTTATTTTTTAATTGAACTCAGGCTCATCACAAACATTCATTGACAATTCAAATATATTGGTTCATAAGAATAAAATAATAATGAGTGCATCAGCCGTGGACTGAGACTCCTCCCATGTATATTTCTTTATTTATATTTTTGCATGGAGTGAACTGTGATCCAATACAGATTAATCTGAGACCTTTAAGGTATGTAATGCATTCAAAGTTTATATGACCACCCCAAAAAAATCTCATATTTTAGATCCAAATCAGCATGCCATAGTCCTTAAATGCTTGCATACAGATTATTTAAACTAAAATTCTCCAATTTAATCTTGGGCAGAATAAAATGCAGTACACATACTGTTATCTTTAATGCTTTTTCAATATTTTTTTTAATTAGAGCTGGAAAAAAATGTTTCAGAAATGATCCGTTTTTGACGTCTCTACTTAAGCAGTTTAAAAATGAATAACTATAGGTGAAAAAATTAGTATGAGGTTTAATAGTAAAAATAAATACTGTAAATGTAGCCAAAGATATTTTTCAGCAAGAATATATTCATCTTTGGAATGTATGGAATATTAATCAATGAAAGTTTGCTGTAAAAAGAGAGACTTAAGATTAATATCATAAAAGTTAATAAATATGGATTGGTCTTGGAATATTAAATTGATAAATATATATTGCTCATTATTAAATTCAAGCACAACAAATAAGAAATATTGTTTTTATATTGTCCAAAAAAGATTGCAAAAGCTGCCGCTTTATAGAATTATGTAATGATGAATTGCCCTATTAAATCAAGTCGGTGAAAATTATCTCTTCATGTGCATATATACTTTGATAAGGTTTGCAAACCATATATATTTTTAATAATGTTCATCTAACGTCAAAGTGAAAGAAAGGAAATAGCGTTACTTTATATACAATTGAACTCAAAAATGAGACCAGTGTTTATGAAATCAGTATTTTTTTTATTGCCAAAATGGAATTCATTGGCATTACAAATTTTAAATCAAAACTATCATAGTAAAATATTATAAAATTATCTTGAATTATTCATGTGTAAATTTTGAGTAAAAAAAAAGATAACAGAAAAATAAAAATAATTGTATTTCAAACGGTACGTAATATATAATAAAACAATATAATCGCCATTCTAACAAAAGATAATTTTGGTAAGTAACTGGGTTTTTTTTAATTTGTTGTAAGTAGTTACATCTGATAGTCTTAGTAGCTAGAATTGTATATCTGATTTTTAAGCATATAAACATAAATCTAATCAAAATAGCAAAAATGTTTTATTTCTGTCTCTTTATAAGAATGCGTTATGGTGTGTGTTTTGAATAAATTAGGTTGAAGTATATATTATGTTAATTATAATAGTCTTTTGAAATAGAATTATAAGATAGTTGTACATGTGAAAAGCATTTGTAATACTGTTTTGTTCATTCACAACTTTTATGTTCATAGGATATAAAAGTAAGCAGTCCTATATATGCTATTGTATGTTGGGAAAATGTGTTAATTCTATTGTTTGGTAAAGTAGTGCAAATAATGCATTCAGACCATCTTTATAAGAAATATCCTTCCAAATGCTGTCTTTTTAGCTTCAGCTACTTCTTCAGTTACTTTATCTATCTGATTTTAAAAGAAATCAAAAAAAAAAAAAAAAAATAGATTCTATAAAAAAATTAAAATAATAACAAGAACATTGCAATGTTCAAGGTCAAGCAAAGTATTTTAATAGATAAGTCTTAGGCACATGACTCATGATTACAGTATACATGTGTAAGTTATACAATAATAAAGGTAGAATGAAAATGATGTTGTATAATAATAAATGTATAATGAAAATGTAGAATAAAAATAATAACTTTGTACTGTAATTATGTATAATAGTCATATGTAAAGAATTATATTATATGAATAACCGTAATCATAGAATGTAGCAATGTAACAATCATTAACTAACAATGTTATTAGGTCATAGTGTTGCACAGTTGACCTTATAAGATCAGAAAACTGCAAAACATCGTATATGGTGAGGAATGTAAAAAAATACTATATGTTTGTAAAAGACTCCAAAAGTCTTGAGGGATATATAAACCCCCAGAGCCTGATCTATTTGTTCTGAATGTTTAATGTAAGTGAGAAAGACTTCTGCCTCTGTAAGTCCAAAAGCAGGACTAGGGTTATTATGTGCAGGTTACCACAACCTTTTATTATTTTATTACGCCTTCTAATAGCACTGTATATATGTAAAAATAATTGTATTATTTAAATTAAACTATAAGCTTACCATCTCAATTTTGTCTTTGCCAATTTTTTACTTGCTGATCGAAGGACACAGCAAATTGATGCAGTCAATATAAGAATCAAATCTGAAAGAAATTTCCTGAACAGCAAACTGTGACAAATCATAAGTGGATTTGAATTAATAGAGAAATGGTGGGCATGTCACAAGTTGGTATATGTGAGTTTAATGTAGAAAATCCAAGTAATTGGCCACTGTATGTTCAGAGGATTGAAATCTACTTTACACTCAATAGTATTACTGAGAAATACATAAAGGTAGCCTCATTACTTTGCTTCACAGGCCAGAGGATAATCAAAATAGCTAACAAACTGTGGAAATTCGCTGGAGACACAGAAATATGATGAGCTTGTGACACAGCTAAATGATTATTTCAATCCCCAGCCATTCAATGATTACATTTTAGAGGCAGAATGCAATGGAAAAATGAGAAAATAAAAGAATAGGACATTGGTTTAAGAGAGATGGCAAAACTGTGCCTTTACAGCAAATATTTAGAGAAAGTTCTCTTCAAGCAACTATTATATAAAATAATAGATGATCAGTTTAGGAAGGTATTATTAGTAATAAATGACCCAACTTATGAGGAAGCAATCAGACATGGAACATCTTACAAACTGTTACTTGACCAAGTGAGAGAGTTCAGAAGTTTTATGAGACCAGAACCATTTCAAGCTACAATTTTCAAAACATCTGGAGTTAAATCTAAAACAGACAAACAAGTTAAATGTTTCTGATGTGGAAAAATTGGTTACTAAGCCTGGGATTGCAAAATGCCACAAATTTAAAGTTATAGGGAAAAAACTGAGACTACTGAAAGAGGGCACCACCATAAAAAGCCCAGCAGACCAATGGAAAGTAGCTACATAAAAACACTACTGTAAAGGAATCAGATCAAATTATGTTGAACATAAAATTAATCAGAAAACCAATAACCATGAAATTGATAGCAGATCAGGGATATCACTAATGAAAAGCAGAGATTTGGAACATCTAACTAAGAATTTAAAATTCCCTCCAAATGTAGAGAAAACTCACCTCAAGGCCTGAGATGCTAACAAAAATCCCATAACAATATTAGGAGTTGCAAGACTAAAAGTGGAAACAAATAACAGGAAAGAAATACTACCACTATACATAGAGAGTAGAGATATTGACCCAATCATAGGCCAAGACTGTTTTGCACCCCTAGGAATAAAGATACACTTCATTAAGAAAATCAATATAGAATCACAGAGTAAAAATATATCACATGCAGCCACATCATTTAGATGCCCAGATAAAGCTAAATTGCCTAGGACAAAAACGTTCATAATTTACAATGTTCAGCTAGCTTCAAATAGTGTTAATAATTGAATAATAGCAGAATGGACTAACATAAACTCTGGCTACAAAATTCTTAAAAATTGGATAGGTATCAAAGTGGCTCACTAGATGTCTTTCCTAGTTAAGTAAAGGACTGTGAAAAGTATGCCAGTGACTGTCCATACATAAAGGCTGTATATTGATGGATGACAATTGCAGAAGAGTACTCAGATTATTATATCAGATTTATCCAGGGATAGTTAGAACTAAAATCCTGGCACACAACTGTGTATGGTCACCAGGATTAAAGAGAAACATCAAGCTGTATATTAAAAAGTGTGAAAAATGTCAAATCCCAGCTGAACATTGGTGTCAAAAAAAATAAAGAATAAATTGTCAAAAAAATAAAGAATAAATTGTCAATCTTGTTACCTATCAGACAAAAAAGTAATGAAAGAGTAATGGGAGAAAGTTGGAAATAGGTGATAATGTTTGGTCACTGAACAAATTAAAAAAGATTTGGAAAAAAGCAATCATGATAAGTAATATTGCAAATTAATTAGCTGAAATTGAAACTGAAAAGGGTATAAAGCTGAAGAAATATAAAAATCAGCTGAGAAGATGATATCTGTCAACCATAAATAATGGAAATGAGGAAGTACCAACTGGAAACAACATGGAAACAAGATCTACAGCATCAACCAGTACAGAGATCTACAATCCTAAAGAAAAAGAATTGCCAACAGAGGAAAACTCTTCCAAAAAGAGATGGCCACACTGAAATTACCATCAACAAACAACAAATTGGCAAAGCACAACAAAAACCACCAGCAACCAGGAGGAACTAGAAACCCTTTAATTCATCTCAAAGACTATGTTAGGTGAAGAACCATATTTCTGGGGTGGGGGAAGGAGTGAAGTGTTCAAGATCAAGCAAAGTATACATATATAAGTTGTACAATAATAAATGTAGAATAAAATTGATAAGTTGTATAATGTATAATGAAAATGTAGAATAAAAATTATAAGTTGTACAATAATGTATAAAGAAAATCTAAAATAAAATAATAACTTTGTATACCATAATTATGTATAATGATCGTATGTAAACAATTATATTATATGAATAACTGTAAAAAGACTGTAGCAATGTAATGATCGTTAAATATCAATATTATTAGGTCATAGGTTGTACAGCTGACCTTATAAGGTCAGAATACTGTGTAAAACTCCATATATGCTGAGGAATGCAAACAAGGCTATATGTTTGTGAAAACACCATATATGGTAAAGTATGTAAAATACTCCAAAAGTCTTGAGGGTTTTATAAACCCCCAGAGCCTGATCTATTTGTTCTGAGTATTTAATGTAAGTCAGAGACTCCTGCCTCTGTAAGTCCAAAAGCAGGACTAGAGTTATTATTTGCAGGTCACCACAACCTTTAATTATTTTATTATGTCTTATAATAGGCAATGTATATATGTAAAAATAATTGTATTACTTAAATTAAACTATAAGCTTACCATCTCAATTCTGCCTTTGTCAATTTTTTACTTGCTGCTCATATGACACAGCAATAATATTAGTGCATTGTTTAAAAAGAACAAACACATAAATTAAACTATAGTAGTTTGCTATCTATCTAAACTTCTATCTATGTGTAAGACATTGTGATTTGGGCCATCCGATGAATGCTGGTTCAGCATAAAATGTGCATCTTTGGATTCTTAGATTTTTTCACATGCCTTTGGACATATGTTTATGATTACATTCCTTCACAATGTGTTAAATGTGGATAGAAACTAGTCCTATCTTGTATGAAAATAGTGTAGTGAAAATTACACTACATAAATATTATTCATTATAGAATAATTTCTAATCTAACGAATAACTAATAAAAATTATTAACATACTTTTATTGTCTTTGTTAAAGTTGTAAGGTCAGCACATTTGACACATCAATTAACTGTAGTAATTTGATATATATATATATATATATATATATATCAAATTACTACAGTTAATTGATGTATATATATATATATATATATATATATATATATATATATTGTGCACATTCCAATTTAGCCTGTGACTAAATTGCAATAGTGTACATAAAATAAAATAAAAATCATCATCACATTTTTTGTATAGGAAGGAAAAGCTGTAGGGCATCTGAATTCAAAATCTGCATAACTAATTCCCAAAAGATCTGAGAAATATCTCTTTAGTCAACTCATGTTAGTAATTAAAGAAAGACAACCTATATTTTAAATAGCTAATAGAATTTTAAAGCACATATAAATAGTTATCTATCTGTAGACACAAACTATTCGATTATTCATTTTTCTGATCTTGATTATTTACCTTCTTTAAAATTAATGTATCCTTAATAGACTCTAATAGTTTTTCTTTAATAATACTTTAATACTAATAGTCTTACTAATTTATTTTCTGAATTTTAAGTTATACCTTTTCAAATCAGTCAGATTATTTTTTTATGTAGATAGGTTTTATATGTTTGAGTATCTGGATGTGTGCCTGTATTTACAGACCTCGACTTAAAACATTTATAGACACATTTAAAGAAAATGTTTTATTGTAAATCATTTTATAATTTCTTTATAAAAGTTATATTATTTAAGAACAGTTATATTATTTAAGATCAATTTTTTTTATTTTGTCTGAAAGAGTTACAGAGTTTCACTTAACTTTTCACAAGAATGTCCAGATAAGGTCAAGGGTTAATAAGAGAGAAGATGAAGGTCAGTTTTAGACTTGAGAAAAGAGAGTAGTGCCATTAGAATTGATAGAGTCCAGATCAGTCAACAGTTTGACAAGGATATATCATTTTAGATTTATTGCTAACAATAAATTTTACAAAATTGTCAATTTTGAAAGGATTTGATCAGATTGTTTAATTG
This sequence comes from Epiperipatus broadwayi, assembly GCA_028023455.1. Taxonomy (NCBI): domain Eukaryota; kingdom Metazoa; phylum Onychophora; class Udeonychophora; order Euonychophora; family Peripatidae; genus Epiperipatus; species Epiperipatus broadwayi. The sequence continues at coordinate 1,624,372 of JAQFVV010006318.1, read as the reverse complement.
ATGGAAACAATGTGTTTCTAGCAACAAAAATATGTGTGTCCATGAGACAGACTAACTTATATAAAAAGCTGAAAATAAGACTGTTAGGAAAAAAATAAACTAAATTGTTTTGGAGATATCAGATTGTTTTAAAAAGTTTTTATACCAACATGATGGGGTAGAAAGATATTTTATTAAAGGCTTCCATTTGCCCATCCAAGAAACTTATGCATATCAGAAGAGTTTGAATCCAAAGTATATAAAACATAGCTGATTGCTAAATAATAAAGAAGAAACATTATTTCACTGGTGCTTTTAAATCTGCATGCTGATATAGAGAAAAATGCTGAAATTTGTGAAACCATACTACTTCATCTATACCATGTGCTGAGTTTAAACCAAAGCAGAATGCTAAAATATATGGAAAGTAGCCAATATCCATCTGTCTATCAAAAGTAATTATACCAAAAAGAAATGAAGAAACCATTCTAGTGCCAAGTGTTCCCTATGGAAGCAAGTTATTTCACCATCATCATTGCAGTAAGAAGAATTTCAAGCCCAAGCCAGAATAGAACTGTTCCAGTAAACCACTGTAATTGTTAAATATATGCATGTTACATATTGGTGTGTGGCTGCTGTCAAATTTTAAACCTTTAACAAGTTGACTTTAAAATTGTGGGCCTCTTTGAAATCATTTGTGCCTCCAAAAAAAGAACTGGTAATATGAATTTTAATTATATTTTTTATCAGTGACTATTAACAAATCTTTTAATAATAAATCCATTTATTTCTCTCTTTAAAATCTTTGGAATCTTAAAACGAAAATCAATTATTGAAGATTTTCAGTAATAATAACTATTGCATTATTGATGAATTATGTATTCTTAAATTATTACATGAAACCATTTATGTGTGTATTTTATTTTTATAAAATGTGTTATTGTATATCAATTCGATATGTTAATTTATATTGTATGTCAAAAGGGTTTAATAATATTTTATTCATTATGGAAATTCACACTCATATACACACATGTAGTAATATAATTGTGCTTGCCTACATGTATATTTGTTGAGCATGAATGTTAAAAATCAGAAATTTTAGCATTAGAAAAAATGTATTTAATGACCTACATCAGTGGACAGTCAGGTAGGTAATTTGAAGTTTATTTCTCTAAAGGCTCTAATCTCTATAATCTGACTAACCTTTTTTACTCATTTCTTTTTTATATTATGTTTAAATTTATAATGATGAAAATATATATATTATACGCAATAGGCAAGTACTTTTTAATGAAATTTTTTTTTAGGATATAAAAATTTTATTTATTCACTATAAAAATTAATGCACACACATTACACTATAATATGAACATTGAGTACTTGTCATTAAGGTAAAGGGAGAAGATTTTTGGTATTATTAATATTATGATTTAAATGTAAACAATTTATCATTATTAATTATATAAATGTTTTATCTGTATTCTTAATGATTAATCAGTAATAAAGGTTAATTTGTTTTTATTAAAAGAGGCTACAACTTTCTTAAGAGTTATTCATTGTTTTGTTAATTATGATCATTCATCATCACTGATGAATCTTAATCATTAAGTCATAATTTAAATATAATAATGTTTTAGGTGAATAATTATGGGTTTATAAAAGATGAAATTTTATGTTGAGAGATAGTTCTAAAGTTGGGGCTGGAAGTATCATTATCATCATTTTATTAATCATCTTAAATGTGTTTAATGGCCATATGAATAATGTTTTTCACTGTATTTGTTATTTGTGAGCCATCATAAGATATAACTACCATCTAAGATCATCAAATGTCACTCAATGTTTAGTGAATTGCCACCAATAAACATATAGTGTTTAACATGAGCTAGTCAGACCAATGAGAATGTTGAAATGCATTTCTTATATTAAAATCTTATATAACAATTTTGTCTGATAATTTTATTTGCACAACTAAAAAATCATAAGGATGTTTTGTTTTCATTAATGTTAGTGCAAATGTGATATGGTTCTAAAATGGAAAATCCTACATCCTGTTTTAAATAAGGTACCAAAAGAGTTCAAACCAGGTACATCTATAAGTAGGTATATAATGTAACTTTGTCTAGGTTTAGATAGCCTAGTGGTGCTTTTATAGACCATATACAAACAAATAAAAATTAATATAAAATGCCTAAAAGCACATACTAGTTCATTTTGTCATAATTTTATTCTCAAGCCATTTAATTTATTTTATTGATATTTTATTAGTTCCAAATGGCACATTTTTTTTAGTTACAATATATAACAACAATTTCATGTTGTTGTTAACAATAAAGATTAATCCCACTTTTATTTATGATCCCATATATTTATATAGACACTAAGGTTGCAATTTGACCACAGAAATTGAAATTATTGATATATTCAGAACAGGTTATATTTACCTGTTTATGGAAGTTTATTTAATACTTCTCTGTATGAATAATTTCAATCTCTGTGGACTAGTTGCAATCTTTACTATCTATATTAATATATGGTACCATAAATAAAAGTAGGATTCCACTTTTATTGCTAACAGGAGGTTGCCTTGACAATAGTTTGAAATTATTGATTGTTATCTAGATTGGGTTTGTCTAAGTGTTGACTGGTTTCTAATGTTTACTTACAAACCCATTTAAATCTTGAGTATTATTACACTTATTATTTAAGTAATACTTTGGGTGCAATTTGAAAATTATAATTGCAATTTGTAAAGTCATAATTGACTATTTATTAGTCGGCATTCAGAACAGCTTATATTTACCTGTTTATGGAGGTTTATTTAAAACTTTTTTGTATCAATAATTTCAATCTCTGCTATCCACTTACAATTTTTAGTGTCTTTATAAACATATGAGAAGGTTGCCTTGAAATTGCTGATTGCTATTTAATATTGGGATTATCTAAATGTTGACTGGTTTTTAATGGTATATATATCTATGGAACAATGATAACATTATACGTAAGATATTGTAATCAGGGCCAACTGATGAATGTTGGTTTAGTATAAAATGTTCACTTTGGGGATCATAATCTTTTTCAGGTTTTTAGTCATATGTTTATGATTATATCTCTAATACAAAGTGTTAAAAGTAGATAGAAATCAGTCCCCTATCTTGCATGAGAGTGGTATAGTGAAAAACACACTAAAAAATATTAATGTCTGATTTGTTTTGAGGAGAGATTTTGTGATTTAACCGCATAAAAATTGTAAACAGCCCATCTTTGAAATATATTAAAGAAAAAAAATCATTATTTGAGCTCTGCGAGTGATTAGTTGATGGCCTTTAATAGACATTCCTTGATTAAAGTGAAAATTATTTTAAAGATATAAACAATATCTATTTCTAATGTAAATGGTGATGATTCTTTTCTTTAAGAGTCTGATTATGACATAATTTTGAAAACCTTGTCTTATTGAAAACCCTTATAGAAAAAAAAAAGGGGGGGTACTGATTAATATTTTGATAGTGAATGTTTTTTACTGTTATTATATATATATTTCCATAGATATTGTACTCAAAATATTTGAGAATATAATATAAAGTATTAAGAATAGATAATCGAAAATTTTGAACTATAACTAGTCGATTGACTTTTATATTTTTAGATAGGGTGCTAAATGCCCCCCCCCCCTCTCTTCGCAAAGGCAAAATCCAGCTTGTCCACAAATATACATATATGTGTATCGTTTAATTATAATTTTAAATAAATAACATCATATAAACTTTTTATTAATATTTTTTTTCATATCTTATTATATATATAGCTTATTATTAGTTTTGCTTTACATCCTGTTATTATTATATCTTATCTATAACGCACTTTCGAAAAAAACCAGCAAGATCTAGTCGAATGTTTCAAAATGCAGTCACCAGCTTGGACATACGAAATTATTAATCTACTTAAAACTCCAGGATTAACTCCATTAGCAAGATTTATTTTAATTCAAATTGCTGTGAGTAGATATTTACATTACTGTTGCAGTTTTATGACGTTCGGTGGTTTGTTTATTCTTTACGCAATTGTTTGTAATTGTATTCAATGCATAAGAGATGATTATTTAAGCTCTTATATTGGTTATGGAATTGGTATTGTTTTTTCACTTTTTGCTCTAATTTTTATTCTGCCTTATGTTAAATGGAAAAAAGTTTTTTCTCAAGTTGCAACTTCCCAAGAAACAGAATTTCCGTTTGGAAGCCGTGAATCTTTTATTAATAAATTTAATGCTATGAAAATTCTAGCCAAGCACATATTTATCAAAGCTATAGCTGGAACTCTTTTTATATCTTTAACAGACATTGCAATCGGTGTTATATTATATCTTAATATCGGGGGAAGCGATTACATGCAATTCAGAGAACAACTTATCATAACTATAGGAGTCAATTTTTTTTTTATAGCAGTTGAAAATTTTTGTTGGATGCAGTATATAGACCAAAAGTATTGCCTTTTAATTCGTGAAATTGGAGCATAATAGAAAATAAAATTTGCTTTATAGCATATCAAGTATTATATGTTTATAAAATTAATGCATTTAAAACTAATGTCTTTTATCAGATCATAATTCTTATAATAAAAAACAAGTATATTTATACATATTTTGATAAATATTTAAATCACAAAGATTAAATTCTTTTCCTGTCAAGTGTTGTTAGCCGAGATGTTATCGCAGCCGCCTTGCAAGCAAGTAGTTGGTTGCAGACAGTTGTGGGTTCGCATCCCGGCCGATGCTATGACATATGAAAAAAAAATTATTTTCCTATAATTATGTAATACTCAGAGAACTTGAGTTAATAAGAAAAGCTATGCCAAAACAAAATTAGATTAATTGCACTAAGCTAGCTTTCAGCGATATTAACTCGCGAACTCAAGTTCTCCGAATATTATATATATTTAATAACTGAATTTATATGTAAAACAATAAAACGGATTAATAATTGTAATTACATGTTTTTAAGACAGAGAAATTATCTCATTTTGAAAATAAATGAAGTTAATTTAATAATTTGATTCGTTGTTCTAACTAAATTAGAAAAATAAGCATTCTCATATAATATGTAGAAAAAAAAGTTGATAGTACGTATTTTTCTTTTTTTATCCATCAGTTTAGTGTACTTGGTAAAGCGTCCGATTTAGGATCGGAAAGTTCCAGGATCGATTGTGACGCTTCCTGCTCTGACGCTTGAATCTCTTATGAACTCGCAAACATTAAAACAATTCGCTTTTTTCTTTCTATGTAATCATATAACATGCGCAGATAACCAAATAATAACATCTGATCATCTTGCTGATACTACCCTTTCAACATTTGTATTAATATCTTAAGTTGAAATTACGCCATAAACATTAAGTAACTCTAACATTATCAACATTTTAAATCCAAGTTAAATTAGACTATAAGATTATATTAATGAAATATGCTATTTAATTTTGCTATATATTAATAGTTTGATAATGTTAATATATGAATTTTATACATCATAAAGATTTGATTATTGTTAATTACTATAAACATTTGTGTCCAAATAGGTAAGGTGTTCAACGACTTATCAACGGTAAGCTTTATAATATTGTTAATAATGAATTATTATTATTAATTGTAGTGTTTGTAAAAATGGCAGACATTTTTGTGCACTCCAGAAAAACTAGAATTTATTCGTAAGGCTGTTTTTAGATCGCGCTCTGATAGCTGAGGAATTTAATTAGTGCATTGATGTAATGGCGATCGACAATTCCTAGAAGTATTTGCTAATTACAAATGCTTCTAGATAAGAGACGTTACCTTATTGGTCAGTGCATTGATTGAGATCATTGCAGTTGTCAGAGAGCGAATAGAAGACGGTGTAACATCTAGCAGGAATTAGAGGACAACTCTAGTAGAGAGCAGTCATGCAGTAGTGAGTAGCGAGCAGTATTGGAGAGACGTCTGTTTAACATCAGCAAAGATATCTTGTGTCAGTGCTGGCGGTAAATGACTAGCACACCCAGTGAAAATGTGGTTCACAGGTGTAGCTGAAAGACACCGCAGCAGAGAAGAGCATTAGTTGTAAGAAGAGCATTAGTTGCAAGAAGAGCATTAGTTGCAAGAAGAGCATTAGTTGCAAGAAAAGCATTAGTTGCAAGAAGAGCATTAGTTGCAAGAAGAGCATTAGTTGCAAAGAAGGGCATTAGTTGCAGAGAAGGGCATTCGTTGCAGAGCAAGGCATTCGTTGGAGAGCTTCGTTAAGAAAGAGCAGCATGGGAATTGTATAATGTTATTTGCTGACTGCACAGTATGACTTGCAGTTATAACCTTGGCACAGTCATAAGTGCAGATATTACAATGGCGCAGTCGCATTTGAACCTGGGAGTAGCGAATACGTTGAACTATAAGTTTAGCCGTAGACGGAGAAACCGGGCGAAAATGACAATCCCAATTAGTAACGTTAACATCGGTGAAAGTTTGGAAATAAAACATTTGTGCAATTAACATCGGAAGCTAACGTAATTGGAAAAAAAAAAGTCAGCAGCTGTTAAATCGCATATTTCTGAGTGAAATAACAGGAAAGTAGTGAGAGAAAAACAACACCAAGGAATAGCAACAAGGGTTTTTCTGGAGTGGAGGGAGGTGTGTAGTGTTTGTAAAAATGGCAGACATTTTTGTGCACTCCAGAAAAACTAGAATTTATTCGTAAGGCTGTTTTTAGATCACGCTCTGATAGCTGAGGAATTTAATTAGTGCATTGACGTAATGGCGATCGACAATTCCTAGAAGTATTTGCTAATTACAAATGCTTCTAGATAAGAGACATTACCTTATTGGTCAGTGCATTGATTGAGATCGTTGCAGTTGTCAGAGAGTGAATAGAAGACAGTGTAACATCTAGCAGGAATTAGAGGACAACTCCAGTAGAGAGCAGTCACGCAGTAGTGAGTAGCGAGCAGTATTGGAGAGACGTCTGTTTAACATCAGCAAAGATATCTTGTGTCAGTGCTGGTGGTAAATGACTAGCACACCCAGTGAAAATGTAGTTCACGGGTGTAGCTGAAAGACACCGCAGCAGAGAAGAGCATTAGTTATAAGAAGAGCATTAGTTGCAAGAAGAGCATTAGTTGCAAGAAGAGCATTAGTTGCAAGAAAAGCATTAGTTGCAAGAAAAGCATTAGTTGCAAGAAGAGCATTAGTTGCAAGAAGAGCATTAGTTGCAAAGAAGGGCATTAGTTGCAGAGAAGGGCATTCGTTGCAGAGCAAGGCATTCATTGGAGAGCTTCGTTAAGAAAGAACAGTGTGGGAATTGTATAATGTTATTTGCTGACCGCACAGTATGACTTGCAGTTATAACCTTGGCACAGTCGTAAGTGCAGATATTACAATAATGAAATTACTTAGTTCAGTAGACTGACTTTTTCCCCTAATAAACAAATTTGCTGCTGATGTAAATTTGTTGCTTTTATTTCACATAAAAAAATAGTCACAGGCACTGAAGGATCTCTTATACAATGGTAACACATCTAGCCTGCCATTTTCAGATAAAGCTTGAAACATAAGTCCTAATCAAACATGGAATATTTTTCAGGTAATAATTAATTTTGTAATCATCCCAAATTGTTCATGATTTGTTTAGCTAGAAGGCTAAACAAAAATTAACCCACCCACCTTTAAAAAAAAGGATCTAAAACTTATTACAACTACACGTTAATTTTTATTTTTATTCTTCAATAGGTTGTAACATTGAGTTTAGGCAAAATTCTTGCATGAAATTGAGCATACTTTTCAACTGCATTTAAAGAATAAATATTTATCGTTTATTAATTTTAGGCATAATAATACTAATTTTGTGTTTCAGAGTCAATAATTGTTTTATTGTACTCAATACAACGATTATATATATATATATAATTTTTTTAATGTTATGTTTCGAAAATGAGTACACCAAACCAATTTAAAACAACTGAATATCTGTTAAGGATAAACACAATTATAGGGAAAATGTCTACAACCAGATTTATTCAAATAATATTTTGTTCATTTTTGTTTTGAATACATTTGAAAAAATAAATAAATAAATAATTGATGTTATGGACACTCGTTTTATATTTTTCTTACGTTTTGTTTCATAAAGAAACTACCTATTGAACTAATTTGTATTTTTTTTTATCTTAATACAAGTTGATGTTGTGTACCTAGTTTCAAAACTCTGCAATTAAAATATTGACACCATCCACTTACTAATTATTTATTAGAATAGAGATTATCATGTATGTTCTGTGTGATTTAATACACATGATAGAGCTAAAACTTTCTCATTAGAACATCAACAGGTTTCTATTACCGGTGCAGAACATCACGCAACTCCCAAATCATTCAGTTATTAGTGTTGTTGTCATTTTTATTTTCCTCTACAAAATTACAATTTAAAAAATTGGGGAAAAAATAGAAACAAAATAATCAGCCTATTTTTTTTTTTTTTTTAATATTTTTTCTCTGTTCATTGTAACTATAAAAAAAAAAAAAAAGCATAAAATAGTGAAACAAAAAAAGTATAAACTTTAATCACTAAAATTTGTACTTTTTTTTTTTTTTTTTTTGATTAAGAAAATACAGTGAACAGTTGATAGAAATTTTAAATAGTAATATTATATATATATAATGAAAATATAAATGCAACAATTATTAAAACTACTTACTATGGTATTATTTTATATTTACATTGAAAATTTATTTAAGTCTTCAGTTTTCTATGATGCTTTGGAAACATAGATTAAATAATTTATTTTATGGGGTCTTGGAACTGGAAGATCTAAGAATTTAGTAGTCAATCAGTATTTAAAATATTTTTATAAATACAAAAAGGTATATTAAAAGTAAAGAATCTTTTAATGAAGAGAACATTAAATAATTGTTTTGATGTTTACAAATTAATTTAAAAAGAGATTATTATTTGAATGAATATTGTCTGAATCCCTTTATATTATTAATTCTGTTGTCATTCCACTTTATCTTTCATTTTGGCATATATTTATAACTTTTTAATCTATATAAAATTAAGATTATTGATTCATTATACAACAAAATTATATTTAATAACTATGTGCCATTCACCCTAACTTCCAGTTGATGTTTTTTTTTTTTTTACTTTTGAGCTTAAAGTTTTAGTCAGAGATATTATAAATGAAATGGTAAATCATGGGTTTTTGTGTCCATAAAAATATAACATATTTTATTGTAATTCGATTTGAGCATTACCTTAAATAAGGACTTGTCCAAAATAGATTATAAAAATTTGACCGATTAATGAAGTAACAATGAGAGAAAATACATAGTAAATGACAATGAACAAGTTGATTGGAGAGCTAGTTCAGTAAAACGATTATTTTCATTAAAGGAGGATATATATATATATTTATTAGAAGACCACTCAAGAGATTATTCAGATCGTTAAGCAACTTCAGACAACATTAGATAATTGTCAGACTTCAAACAATTGTAAACTTATTTTCTACTGTTTGTTATAATGTGGATAGGCATGCTCAAGTCTGAAGCAGCTAATCACTTCACTGTACCTACAAGTAAGGAAAGCCCTAGTGGGTTAGCAGTGTGGAGAATCAAAATAGTAGTATTAGCATTTCTTTTCAAATATTAGTTGTATCATTATCAATTAAACTTTCACAATTCACCATTTATATGGAGGCAAACCTCTGTATTTAAATTACTGTACTTTATCTTATACTAAATATTTATAATAAATATCTTAACATTTATTTACTTGTGTTATTATTGATTGTCTGGAATATTATGCTGGTAATATTACTAATGTAAGCATAATTTCTTTATGAGTAATAAAGATTATGATATTCTACCATTGTATTTCATTTTTGTAGTCAAATTCTGGAACTCAAGATACGTGGATAATGGGATAGCTCTCTCACTTTTAGTATTTATACTTATGAACTCTTGTGCAATAGTACTATTTAACGATTTACTTAGTTTTAGGTCTTTTTATTAATAACATTTAAATGCTCGTTTATTGACAAGTTTAGTTGGTTATGAATTGAATATTTGAAAGAAAAATCCAACATGTGCTTTTGAGTTAAAATTTTTGAAAATGTATCCAGCATGAACAATTAAGATATGGGCATGGCAATCAGACATGTTAATTCTTGTTTGATGAGATCTCATTATTTTTAAATTATATATTTTTAATTGTTATTTTAACCCATAGAACATCTTTATTGATTTACTATATAACTATAACTTAGGAGCCTGTAATTTGGTCACTTATGAATTTTAGTATGTATCAGACCTGCACAAAAATTAGCAAAGATTGTTTATTTATATTAAAGTAGCAGATTATTTTATAATACGTTTGTATAATTTATTTATATCGATGAAATGTGACAACAGTATTACCTTTTTAACATAAAAATTATAATTGTGTTGTATTTTAATTTCAATTTCTTTAATTTAAATAATATTTTAATTTGCAAAGTGCAGATAGTTGAAAATTGAAATAAATTGAGCTACTGCTGAAACTCACTGCAGTCATTAAAATACCCATCTGACAGCCAATCAGATATCATGATAGCTGTCTAAATGCCAATCAAACCTAAATACACAACGATTTTATGAGAAAAGGGTGGCCACTCTTCCCTCAACTTTTCTTTCTATATATCTAAGCCAGTCGTAAGTATTTAGGTTTGAAAACTTGAAGCTTTAAATATTTTCACAAACAACTCACTGAGTTTAAATCATAAACATACAATGCGAAATCCTATGATTTACTATGTAGTAGTTTTTAGAATACATAACGAGTGCAGTGAGTTTCAGCAGTAGCTCAATTTATTTCAATTTTCAACTATCTGCGCTTCACAAATTTAAAATATTATTTACATACTTTACTGCTTCTTATGTATTCTAAAAACGACTATGTAGTAAATCATAGAATTTCGCATTGTATGTTTATGATTTAGACTCAGTCAGTTGTTTGTGAAGATATTTAAAGCTTCAAGCTTTCAAACCTAAATACTTATGACTGGCTTAGATATATACAAAGAAAAGTTGAGCGAAGGGTGGCCAACCTTTTCTCATAAAATCTTTGTTGTGTGTTTAGGTTTGATTGTCATTTAGATGTCTATCATGACACCTGATTGGCTGTTGGATTGGTATTTTAATGAGTGCAGTGAGTTTCAGTAGTAGCTCAATTTATTTCAATTTTCTCTAATTTATTAATTTTCTTTTAAATTAGACTTTAAACAATAAAAAAAGTCAAATATGAATAAAATTAATAAATAATGAAGAACTTGAATTATAATATTGTTTGATATTAATACTGAGTGTTTGCTATTACTGCTACTGTTACTACTACTATTACTACTATTATTATTACCATCAATATCTTTTTAAGTTTTGCGTAATTATTTTTTATTTCTAAATTGAAGAAGTGAAGGACCACATGTTACAATGCTAGTAACGTGACCGGCTATCAAAAGACTACCACCCATTGTATTTATGAAGTGGAAGGCTAATCTCATAAAGCCTGAAAATGTGTTCATACATTCAATAAATTCTCAACTATGTTCTGAATTTTTTTAAATGATCAGCCAATTCATAAGAATGTTATTATTGATTAATCAAGTTTACCAGAGGCATTTTTTAAATATCATAAGTTATGGTGAATTGTCATTATAAAAGAATAAGTGTACAAATCTGGGTTATCATGATATTCAAGAATGTCAACCTTCACCAAACTGAAAGATTTAGTTCATGTTTGAATCAAACAGACTTTTCAGCAATTTTATAAAGCCTTTAAACTTAATAATTTGAATACTCACTGATATTTGATTTCAATTATTTTACTTTAGAATAAAAAATGTACTTTTTTTTTTAAGAAAAAAAAGGTATAAACACAAAACTCTGGGATTATGTGAATTTATAAATTAGTATTAATCAGCATTTTAGAAACACTAATTTATTTTATTTGTCAAAGCTCTTGAATAATCACATATACAAAAAATTGCATGGTATTATGCTCACATTCATAGAATAGATTTTGGTTTATGATCTTCTCCTGTATTTTTGGACTTAATGTACCTACTAGCTAATATCTGCCAACAATTCTTTTAGATTACATAGATTATAGCCTAAAATTTAAAAATTGCTCTAAAGTTTGTTTTTTCAGCTAAAAAAAATTGAAGCCATTAAAATAATTGGACAAAAATGAATATTAATATATTTCATTTTATAAAAATAAAGAAGTAAATAAACTATTTATAAACATAATTTTTGATTTCAAGATCTTAATACGTAAGAAACCAAGATCATAAAATTTTGCACAATGAGTATTATCAAAGGCACAAAATGGCTCCCTTTGATTTTGCTTTATTTTTCATTAAAAAATGCTGGCATCTGAAAAATTAACCAAGTATTGTATCTGTATAGTTAAAATTTTGCAAATTTAAAAAGTACATTTTAGAATGATAGTCTTCCAGATATTATTTACTTTAATCAAATTACTAACTTTTTTCAATATGAACCATTTTATTAACATTAAAGTAAGACGTAACTGTTATTATTTAAAGTCATTAAACTTTGTTTTAAATGGTAAAGTTGTATGTAAACAAATAGATAATATCTGGTCAAAGTTTATAAATTACTTAGTGAAAATAAAATAATGCAGAATATATTATCTAATCACTTTCGTCTCAGATTTTACCTTGATTAATTAAAAAAAAAAAAATTATACAGTTATAATGAAGCCACAAGTACAACTAATAGGATATTTACTAAAACCGTATTTATTACCAAAAGTTCGAAAAAATATAATATTTTTAAGTTTTTTCCATTATTTATCCATTGCTAGCAACACTTTTACTATTTCATTTTGTTTTTTAATTCATGGAGTTTTATGTTTTGTCACTAATTGTTTTGAAGGTTATGTTCCTTTGTACATATCATTTGGAATAGCAAGTATTTTTTTAGTTCTAACTATTGTGTTATTATTATTATATCAATATAATCGAAACAAACTTGTGCAGGTTAGCGACTCGTCCATTTTTAACATTGCAAATGACGAATCTTCACCGTTGTCCATCTCCGCTATTCAAATTTCCAAGGAGTTAAAAAATATCATGATTAAGTTTACTTTTATTACTTTTTTCCTGTCCATAATTTGCTTGTTCATTGCTATTGCGTTATATGTTCTTAATAATAAAATGGACCAGTATAAATATCCCGAAATTTATTTATTGCTTATAGGAATAAGTTTTTTCTTAATAAGCTTTGAAAATACGGTTTGGAAATATTATATAGTAAATCAAATTAAACAACTTCCGAATGAAGTTGATTAAACATATATATATATAGTAAACTAATTGAAATGCATGACTTTATTAAAAAAGAACCAAAGTAGCTGGCAGAATTATTACTGTATATTTTTCGAAAATAATATTTTAAATTTTAAATTGGATAGGCTGTGTATAATATAAGTAAGCATTTTTTGTAACGACATTGTTTGCGTGTGTATTTATATCACGTATTATATATAGTCATGTGACATCTGACTTGATTTTTTATCATTATAACATGTATATACTTTTTCTGTGGATTGTCTACCTGACACTTTGAAATAAAGACTCGCAGCTTATATTAATTATTTTTTTATTTTTTAAGTTTTTTACATTTTTGTACTAGTATAGGAGTTAATATAGGATCGAACTAAGAAAACAAAATATGTGATATGGTCGCAGTAAATAGGTACAAATAAAAATCTTTACTTACTCTGTTTTTAATTTAAGTTTAAATCAGAGTTGTTCCAGCATTCTTAAAAATTGCACTGCAGTTGGTCTACAAGACATCCATATAATTAGATAATTAATATTTAGCAAGACAATATCTCCTTATTTTTTAGCTAAAAGATAAAACAATGAAGGAACAATCGTTTAAACTTTTCCAGGGAATCAGCAAAAGAAAATCTTTTACTTTATCATTTACTTGAAAAAATGCTATAATGGAAGTGGGGAGTCTATTTTAATGCAGATAAAGAAGAACAAACAATATAAACTACTACATTATAATCAAGTAATACTGCCAATTTTGGGTTACATTTATAAAAATAGTTTTGATTCTTAGAAATAAATATTTGGATATAAAATCTCCAGGCAATAAAAGGCATGCGGAAAGATACACATTTAGAATATTTTAAAATTTAATCATATTAAAGGTAGAATATTGTCATTACTAGTAAATGGTTAACTAAATTAATTTCTATGACATGTTGTCCAAACCAAAATTAACATAACCAATCTTCTATTTATGATATATATGGTAGAAATATTAAACATGTATTATTTAACTATCAACAAGTTTGGTAATGGAATACAAATACTCAAAGAAAATGATCATATATATTTAAAAAAAAGTTTAGTATCTCTTTCTTAGTTTTTAGTGAACTATTTGTACTATAATTTTGAAGTAACATTTTAATGTAAGAGAATCTGATATAAAATTGACCAGTTTGTCCAAACTAAACTATTTAAACTGAAATATTTTACAGATATATTGTGGAACAACTTTTGGAACTTCATTATTGCTTTTTTCTACACAAATTTAATTCTTTTCTTTATACAACTGAATAATAGTCAATCATCTATAACATTGTGTATGAAATTCTTATTGCCAACAACTTGATTTAAAAATGTAATTATATATTGAATTTAATTAGATCCCTGATCAAATTATTGCTATTAAATCAAGCAGTGATTATTTTAATGTTTTGTTTGTTATTAGTAAGATGAATAATGAACATATTAATGTTTTTGTACAAATCTAAATTAATTCATTACACTTAAATTTTTGATATTTGATGAAAACCAGTAAAACTTATAAAAGATATATTAAGTGTAATTTGTCTTGAATATTAAGTACAAAGTGTAACCATTGTTTATTTTTATGACAAATCTTTACTATGTCAAATGAAAAATTACAAATCGATGAAACTTCATTTAAATAAGTTTTGCTATCATTTTGAAAACTGTGGATGTCAGAAACATTTTTGCATGCTTGGCTAAGTTTAGTGTAATAACAGAGCAGGGAAATCAAAAGATAAGAATTTCCACCTTCTGAATGATAAACTAATTATTTATTTAAGGTCTTTGTGTGAGATATTTACATCTTTTACATTCACCAATCAGTTATAAATTAATCAGTATTTAGAATGCAATTTTGTTTAACAATGATTTTTTTAGAAACTACCAGTCATTAAAATTCAAAATAACCATTATCCCATAAAATCTCATGCTTTAAATATATTGCAAAAAGTTTCTTTTAGATAAAAATTATTTCAATAATAAACAGGTATGTTGTCTATAATAAGAAAAACTTATTTATTAGTTTTAAAGTAATATATTAACTTTTTTTGACATAGTATGCTAAGCATGCTTTCAACTAAATAATAAGCATGGTTGTAGAAACAAAAGTTAAAGAGAAATACGAAATGTATAGAAGTGGAGAGTTGTTGCTATGACTACCAGTTAATTAAAAGCATACTTAGCATATTATGTCAAAAGAATTTACCATATTTTCTTAATATAGACAAGTATATGTTTATTATGGAATTACATTGTTAGAAAAAAAGTTTAAATTACTTTGGAATAAAAATTCTTATAGACTCTTGTATATGTTATTAATATGTAATAATGTTAATCACTTTGTGGTGTAGTGGCTGAGCAATTCCCATCATAAACATGACTTGAATCTCAAAACAGACCAAGGAGAATTTTTTTTTTTAGATTTTTATCAAGCTTTTTTTTTTTGGGGGGGGGGGCATCTGGTTCACAGCAAATCATTTGACGTTTATCAGTAAATGGGTATTTATATATTGCTGACTACAAGGAAAAACAAAAATTAAAATAATTAAATCCTCACCAATTGTCAAGTTTCTTGAATATTGCATTTTCATTATTTGGTTCACTATGGAAACTGTTTGAGAGGCAATTATCATTTAAACACTGTTTTATCTTTTGCCTACATAATAATACACATAAATATAATTTTTTTTAATGTATGTTTTCTAAGACATTTTTGTTTTGAATTTGTTTTATTATCATATATATATATATATATATATATATATATTCAAGTTTTTGTTTACATCAATGTCTTTCACTTTAGCTCAATCCTACTGTGACCATCGATTAGCCCATATAGATGTAGAGGCACTGAAAACTCCACAGCTAAAAATAGATGTATAAAATTGAAAAATTAATAATAAATAAAAATTCAGGAAAATATGATTTTAATTTTTTTTTCCAAATAGCAGAAAGTGTGCATATGTCAACATGTTTCTTGACACAGTTTGGTTTGTTTAATATCTCAATAGCTTCTCTGATCTTACATTAGTATAGGTTTTTACACCTGAATAGGATACTGGTCTTAGAAAATCAATATTGTGACCTAAATCCATAGCATGGATCAAGAGTGCTGAAGATGATGAATGTTGTTTCACTGTATTAGCAAATTTATCCCTTCTAGCACTGATGTGATGATTGCTCCTACCTACATAAGAAGACTCACAAACACAACATGAAATTTCATAAATTCATTGAACCTCAAGAGGGATTGATTCTTTAGGCTTGGTTAGAAAATTACTAATTTTTTGATAAGAATCATATGCTGTCATTATATTGTAGCATTTTAGAATACATCCGATAATATCTGTGATTCTTTTTGTATAAGGCATACAAACTCTAATAGTTGATTCTTTTTTTTGTTCATTATTTTTATTTTTAGCTTGAAATAAGGCTTGATGTATAATTTTTTTATTATAACCATTTACTAACAATACATTATTTATATAATGTATTTTTTTTCTTTTAGATATGATTTATCTGAAAGGTTAATTGCTCTGGTAAATAGGTTTTGGCCACAGAAAAAATCTGAGCTGGATGATGATGACGAGATGAATGTTGGATGTACCTGTCAATATGTGTGGCATTTTTAAAAACTGAGAATGATAAAAAATTATTTTATGTCTTGATGCCAAGAACATCAAAAAAGAAAAGTTTCCCATCAGATTCTATTTCCGTTGTAAATGTAATATTAGAATGGATATTATTTAAATGTGATAAATATTCTTCCAATTTATTTTTACCAGGTTGCCAAATAACAAATGCGTCATCTATATATCTCAGCCAAACAAAAAGTTTCAAAGGTGCAGATTCTAGAGCATGAGTTTCTATATGTTCCATAAACAAATCAGCTATTACTCTGAAATAGGAGAACCCATAGGAGCACAAAAGTTTGTTTATAATATTGTTTATCATATATGAAATATGTGTTTGAATGAAAATGTTTAGCTAAAGCAAAAATATAATCAGACAAATTGCATTATTGAGAAATGATATTCAAAGTTTCCTCGACTGGAATATTTGTAAATAAAGAAACAACATAGAAACTAACCAGAATATCATCTGTATTAACTTTAGGATTTTTTAAAAGAGAAACAAAATGTATTGAGTTCTTATGTATGTCTTAATGGATGGGATTGTAGATTTTATTAAATCATATAGAAGCCTAGCTAAATTGTGAATAAGCAATCCTATTGCACAAACTATTGGATAAAGAGAGGTATCTGCTTTATATATTTTAGGAAGCCCATATAATATTGGACAGACACTAAATTTCTCACAAAGAATAATTTTATTTTTATGGGTTTTTTTTTAATTGGTGATTTATTAATGATTCCTTTAGTTGTAGTGTCTGTCCAAAATTCTATGGGCTTCCTAAAATACAAAAAGCAGATACCCCTCTCTGTCCAATAGTAAGTGCAATAGGATTGCCTGCTTATAATTTATCTAGGCTTTTATTTGATTTAATAAAATCTACAATCTCATCCATTAAGTCATACATTATGAACTTAATACATTTTGTTTCTCTTTTAAAAAATTTAAAAGCAAAGACAAATAATATTCTGGTTACTTTCAATGTTGTCTCTTTATTTACAAATATTCCAATTGATGAAGCTTTGACTATAATTTCTCAATGATGCAATTTGCCTGACTATATTTTTGCGTACTAAACATTGTCTTTCAAAGACATATTTCATATATAATGGACAATATAATAAACAAACTTTTAGTACTTCTATGGGTTCTCCTATTTCAGGAGTAATAGCTGATTTGTTTGTGGAATATATAGAAACCCATGCTCGAGAATCAGCACCTTTGAAACCTTTTGTTTGACTGAGATATATAGTTGACACATTTGTTATCTGGCAGCATAGTAAAAATAAATTGGAAGAATTTTTATCACATTTAAATAATATCCATTCTAATATTACATTAACAATGGAAATAGAATCTAATAAAAAAATTTCCTTTCTTGATGTTTTTGTCACCAAGAAACAAAATAATTTTATTATCATTCTCATTTTCCAAAAAGTTACACATCCTGACATGTACCTTCAACTTTAATCTCATCATCATCCAGCTCACATTTTTTCTGTGGTCAAAACACTATTTACCAGAGCAATTAACCTTTCATATAAATCATATCTAAAAGAAGAAATACATCATATAAATAATGGTTATAATAAAAAAATTGTACATCAAGCCTTATTTCAAGCTGAAAATAAAAAACAAAAAGAACAATCAACTATTAGGGTTTATATGTATTATATAAAAGGAACCATAGACAGTACCAGAAATATCCTAAAATGCTATGACATAAAGATAGCATATGCTCCTTATCAAAAAATTAGTAATTTTCTAACCAAGTCTAATGGTTCAATCCCTCTTGAGAATCAAAGACTTTATGAAACTTCATGTGGTGTTTGCGATTATGAACAACCACTGCATCAGTGCTAGAAGGGATGAACATACTAATGCAGTGAAACAACATTCATCATCAGCAGCACTCTCAATCCATGCTATGGATTCAGATCACTATATTGATTTTTCTAAGACCAATATCCTATTCAGATATGAAAACCTACACGGATGTAAGATCAGAGAATTACTAAGATACTAAAAAGACTAAATTGTGTTAGCAAATGCAATGGCACATGTAAACATATTCCTATTTGGAAAAACAAATGAAAAAACAAATTTTTCTGAATTTTTATTTATTATTAATTTTTTCAATTTTATACACCTATTTTTTAGTTGTGGGGTTTACAGTGCCTCTACAACTACTTTTATTATCTTTGTTTACAGCACCTCTACAATTATATAGTTTTCATTTTCCAGTTGAGAAGTTGTGTGATCAAATCGAAATGATGGACTGTTAAATTAAAATCTTACATGGATGAACCCGCAAAAAATGTTTTTTATATCTGCAACCCGTGAAAACATTTGTATGAACATATATATACATTGCTTTAGTTGAGTTACACTTCAGATAAGTATTGTTTTTAATAAGTTTTATTGACATTTTTTCCAATTAATGATACTTATTTGAATTGGCTAAACAATATTTAGAATAATATATTTTATGTACATAGTGATAAAACTTAGACTTTAGAAAATTAAAATAAAATTCAATCATATGCAAATATACTTAAAGATAATAATGAAACTGAAAAGTTTAGTTTAAGAAAGAAATATCACTGATAAAATTGAACTCAATGAAAAAAAAAAGTATTTAAAGATTAATGATAAGTTAATTTCAATAATTCCACACATTTTTTTTTTTTTAATTTAAAAATGATAAAATGGTCATCTTAACAGTCATGGATATAAATGTTGCTCAAAACGCAAATAACCCCAAAATACAAATTATACAAAAGTATCAATAAAAATAGTCAGTGTGTGAAATAACGTCCAGTATATTTGAAGACTTATAAATTGAGCTTTAGAAAAAATACAAGTTATCCAGAGTGAAATGGTGTGATTCTGTGTGTGTGATTAAATAAAAAATGAGAGTTAAAATATGATCACATTTAAAGCATAAAATATGACATGTTTTTTAAATCATATTAATGGTCAAGTATTTAATTAAACTGCAATCGAATTGTAAATCAGGAACCATACAATTTTCTATGGGAACAGAATAGATTAATTTATTATCATGTAGGGGAAAAAATAAACTGATTAGTACAACAGCGAATGATCAAAAACTATTCTTAGAGATTTAAATTTCACCAGAGAATGAGTTTTTAATAAAGGGTAGGTTAAGAACAGAAAAATGGATACTCAGATGTTAGATTTATATCCATGGAGACCTAAGAATCTACAGCAGCTTACAGTTCTATATTATATTTTTTATTATGCCTTATGGCCACCTGATTTTAAATCTCAGGAATTAGACTAGTATACGTTTTTTTAACAATATTTTATTTAGTAGAATGATGACGACCACTACATACAGCCACTATTTTCAATACATGGCTAGATCAGAAAGAACAAAAGTTACTCCCAATGAGTGAATGTTAGACCATACAATATTATATTTTCAGAAGATAATAAACCATAACCATTG
This sequence comes from Epiperipatus broadwayi, assembly GCA_028023455.1. Taxonomy (NCBI): domain Eukaryota; kingdom Metazoa; phylum Onychophora; class Udeonychophora; order Euonychophora; family Peripatidae; genus Epiperipatus; species Epiperipatus broadwayi. The sequence continues at coordinate 1,603,896 of JAQFVV010006318.1, read as the reverse complement.
TTTGATTATAAAATTTTATTGTCAGTGGACATTTAACTTACCCTTCTTTTAACAAAGTCTTTTCCCTAATCTTTTATATATTATTATTTTATATGCATGCAGAAAAACAATAAATACTTTTAAAATATCTGTTTCTTTGCTAAAATTTAATCTTGATTATCAATTACACCATAATATTAATACAGTTATATAATTGAGAATATATAATGTACAGATAATCCTAGGATTTAATAAACTTAAAATATAATTCTACATATGGATAAATTAGTATAATAATTTGATCTATACGTCAACTAATATAGACACATATACATAATTAATGGGATAAATGTAACTGCTACCCCTTTCTATAACAGTAACTATAAGGAATGGCCATTTAAGTCCAAATCCTGATTTAATTAAACTACAACTTCTATAGGGGTGGCTTATTTTGAGCTGATCTCTAATTTATTATAAATAAATAGGAATTTATCCTCCAATATGGATACCAATATATTTAGACTAATTGACAGTGGATAAACAACTGCATATATATATATTTTAACAGGCTCCAACTTTTAACACATCTTATTCGATGTTGGTGAACTTTAAATGATATAGATTTCAAGAAGTGGACCAAAGAGCCTAACCGACGACTGGATGGAATTTCTATGGCTGTTTAGTCGCCATAACACCTGTAGGTAATAGTTAATTATTACCCACCAAAGTGAATTCTGATGTGAATTCTTAGGCAAGTATTGTTTACTTGATGCAAATTTTAAATATTGCGTAATTAGAATTTAAGACTAATGAATAAAATTTACGGTAGCCCTGGTATCTTGAATAAAATCTAAATATCAAAAAAAAAATGTCTACAGGAGAATATATTTATGAGCATCACTTTATCAATGACCTCAAGCCCAAACCCACTATTACAATGAGAATTATATTTCCCGATTAATGGAGTGCCCGACCCAAGCTAACTCACTCCCAGGATGGGGAGGTAAACCTATCGGATGAACGGCGTTAACAATAAAATATATATATATATATATATATATAGGTTTGTACTTAACTGAAAATATATTATTATATATTGAAGCAATGGATCTGAAGCCCAATCCATGCTTCACATCTTCCTATAAACTTAATTAGTATTGTAGACCTGAATTAAGTTTATAGTTCAATATCAGCAGGGTTTTGCATTAGAGTTAAAAATAATTATGCTTATCAAATGTGTTTTACATTTAAATATTTTGTTTTAAATAAATTTCATTCTATTAATAAAAATTGCTTAACCTATTGGGCAAACATATATATACGTCAAGCGTATATATATATATGAGTTAATGCAAAATTCTGCTGAAATAAAATGCTTATTTACTATAAAAAAATAAGAATATATTTTTTGGAAAATCTTGTTAAAATATTTAGTATGATTTATTTTGAGATAAGCCTGCCAAACATTTTCTAAAAGAATGTATGTTTTAATTAATTAGTCCATTCAAGGCTAATTAAAGATGGACTTCTCTTTCCTTCTTTTTTAATTAATAAGAATTCAAACTTTAAAGAAAGAAATTTAGAGTAAAAAAGTAAAAGTTATTTTTAGAAAATGTTGCTTTGAAACAAAGGAGCATGGGGAGGCTTATCAAGATCTCAGATCATACAAACAATAGAAGGTAGCTAAGAAAAAAAGTTATAAAAGGGAGAGAACAAAAGAGGAGATTCATTCAGATTTTGCTATTGGAAGAGTGATATCAGATTTTGCGATTGCAAGGCATTCAGATTTTGCTATTGCAAGTTTCAGTCAGGTCTGCTATTGCAAGGTGCATTCAGATTTCTCTTAGGAGAACTCTGTCAGATTTTGTTTGTGATTTTATTCCAAAAAGTCTACAATTATCGTCTACAAATCATGAAGAAGTTTGAACCTGCTCAAGCTAAAAATCGTATAAGTATGATGGATTCTAATATGCTCGGCTAGGCAAATAAATAGCTTTGCCTATCGCCGGGGTTCCTCAATACCAGAAAAATGCCATAGTATCCACTCAATAGTCATCTGAACTCTGTGCCGTGTCTGGAGAACTTTTCGCGAAACCATACTACATATTTTCATTGTCAGGACAAATACCTGTCGACGGTCGGATCAAGCCACGAACGCCGTAGGGAACATGATCAAGGAAAAAGGACGGTAATCGTATCTCCTCTATTGAACTATTTCTTATGCTACCTTTTGTTCACCTTTTTTTTAAATTGCTTCATTGAATTATATGTATGTGTTATGTAACCATTTTTATTAGAGACGAGTCTTAATTATATATATTGTGTGATCATCTATCTATATTTAACCTTTTTTTCCCTTCGCTATTCTTCCTGACTAACCTGTGTAAATATTTAGTATTCCATTGCGGTTGAGTTAATAGTTAATTTTTGTTCATTTAAAATCTCTTTCCAGTTTTATTCATGTTTGTTAATTAAATACGAGTCAGTTTCTTTTGTGTGCCAACTTGATCTCTTTGATAACGCCTCTTTTGTCCGCCATTAGCTTTACGTATATCTGATTTAACTATATACGTTTTACTATATACGTTTTAAATAATTTTTAAACACTGTTTTTAGCGCAAAGCAATTAGAAATGCTTTGCTAAAGATTCTTTTTTTTATCGTACTTTATCGAGAAGATCGAGTTGACAATTTTTAATAAAATTGGGAAGAAAAGATTTAGACCGCAAACCTATTAATCTGTTTTTATTGTCTAGTTAGTTTGTTTCATTAATTTAGGGGAATAGCGGAGGCCATTAAATCATTATTCATATTTTAAAGCCATCAATTAAACATATTATTTAACTATCAAAAGCTTGAGTTTCCTAATTTTATTATAATGCTTTATTTTACTTTTCAATGATCCAGGCACGCAAAACACATGTTTCTTAGTACTTTTATTGCACATTTAACTATTTAGCTCTTTATGTGTTTCCAGTCCATGTCTCTACCGCTGTGCTAAGCTTGGCCGGTTGAAAAATAATTTATGCATGGCTCAGATAGTGTTGTTTGTTCGTGATCAGGCCTTGAGAATAGGCGAATGGGCAGAGGTCATAGTATTCTTGATTTAATATCTCGCGTATGAGTGGCCCCGAGGTACCTTCGCCTAGTATTCGAACTGGGTTAAGCCAACATACATCATCTGACTGTCACAGTAAATTTTTTTTTCTCCGTATTCTGGCGCCCAACGTGGGGCGAATTTCATTTTTTATTGGAAGAATGGGAATAGGGTATTTGAAAATATAGGTAGACGTATAAGAATTTTTTTTTCTCCGTATTCTGGATGCCCATCGTGTGTCTATTCGAAATTTACATACCCTGCAATGCCCTGTATAACATTTGTATGGGTGTATAATGTTTTTTACTTTCTTCTGTTTTAGATTAATGAATAATATATATGTAGATTTTTTTTCCCAGGTTTGTACACACATATATATAATGTTTTTTTAAATAACATGAAATAACTGTTAGTTATACGTAAAATTTTTTGCTTCTAGTTTGTCGCAGTGTGACGTATGTCATTTTAAAAAAAAAAAATTACTACCCTGAGAAGTTAGTTTTAGTTTAATATAGTTATATAAAAATATACGTATAATTTTTCCGAGTTTTGTTTCCTAAGGAGAGCAAATGTCATTTTTTTAATTAATTAAAAAGTTAAATGTGTCTTAAGGTAAAATTTTTTTTTCCTGAGTTTTAAATTGCTAAAATGAATGTTTTACGTTTAGAAAAGTTAACACTCCGCTAGTTGTTTTTGTTTTGTGATTATAAAGATTTTAGAGTTATAGCAAATTTTTTTTTCCCGAATGAGTAGATTTGTCATGGCCAGTGCCATATTATTTTTTTTGTCTTATAAAGTATATAGCTTCGATGAGGCGGAAGTGTCAAATATATACCCACCCGCCCTCCCTTTAAATAGCTTTCGTACTTTATGTTATTGCTTAAAAATGAGAAGTTTTAATATAATAATGTTTTTTTCGAATTATAGTGTATATTCAGTGTGTTAACTAATATTTTAGTAAAAATTACAAATAGATAATAGAATTTTTTTTCCGTTTGTATAAATTTTTGTAAAGATCTAAGAGATAAAAAAAAAATGGAGGAACAGAAGAGAGGCGAAGATTATGACAGTGAGGAGGTAGTACTCAATATTCCCAAGAGGCCAACAGGTACTCATAATGAAGAGTATAACTTTGGAGCTCTCATCAAAGAAATGAAGGAAGAAAAAAAAATGATGATGACCATGTTCCAAGAATTTATGAATATGACATCGCAAAGACTGAACCGATTAGAGGAGAATATAGAAATCCTTCAAAAGCAGAGTACCATGACAAGGGCATCACCAGAAGACGATACTCATATTAAATCATTAATTAATAATGAATTATGTAAGGATATTCACCACTCGGACTTGAAATGTGAAGATTTCTCTGGACAAATAAATGAGGATAGTGAAAAATTAAACGATCAACAGCTGTTGAACCAAATCCAGGCGCGACAAGGCAGTGAAATCTTTACTGCAACAGTAATCAATACTATAACTCCTGTGGCAAAGATTAGCAATATAAAATGTTTTAGGGAAGAACCGGGTGGAAACTCTAGACACCACCTTGATAGTTTGAAAATCTGTCTCCAAGTCCAGAACATGACTGAGCAAGAAAAGAGGGCAAGGGAAAAATTAAAACATACAGCCTGGCATCGCAAGAATCGAAACCGGCAATATAAATGCAGGAAAAGAAAGCAAGCATGGCTAAGAGATCTTAGGCCAAGTAGTAAAGTGTGGAGGAAAGTTAAAAAGTTCTTCCCAATATATAAAGGCCCTCACACATTAAAAAAGAAGTGTGGAATAAGTGTTTTGTTTTGGAAAAATAATCTCAGCCTACAAAGACAGTATAATGCTACAAACATAAAACCTTATGTACCACCAGACCCCGGAAAATATGCAAATTAAAAATAGATACATACCATGTTAGACTAAATACAACACAGACCCGATTTAAGACACAGAAGATTGAATTATGGATAAACCGTGAGATATAATAAAGTAAAGAAAACACCGTAGGTAGTAACAAATTAAATATTACAGCAAATAAAGAGTAGGTTTGAACTCACCTGGCACAAATTCTTACCTCTGACCTGAAGCAACAGCATTTTTTTTTAACATTTTTTTTTTGCTCACTAACTATTGGGAAATGAAGCAATGGATCTGAAGCCCAATCCATGCTTCACATCTTCCTATAAACTTAATTAGTATTGTAGACCTGAATTAAGTTTATAGTTCAATATCAGCAGGGTTTTGCATTAGAGTTAAAAATAATTATGCTTATCAAATGTGTTTTACATTTAAATATTTTGTTTTAAATAAATTTCATTCTATTAATAAAAATTGCTTAACCTATTGGGCAAACATATATATACGTCAAGCGTATATATATATATGAGTTAATGCAAAATTCTGCTGAAATAAAATGCTTATTTACTATAAAAAAATAAGAATATATTTTTTTGTAAAATCTTGTTAAAATATTTAGTATGATTTATTTTGAGATAAGCCTGCCAAACATTTTCTAAAAGAATGTATGTTTTAATTAATTAGTCCATTCAAGGCTAATTAAAGATAGACTTCTCTTTCCTTCTTTTTTAATTAATAAGAATTCAAACTTTAAAGAAAGAAATTTAGAGTAAAAAAGTAAAAGTTATTTTTAGAAAATGTTGCTTTGAAACAAAGGAGCATGGGGAGGCTTATCAAGATCTCAGATCATACAAACAATAGAAGGTAGCTAAGAAAAAAAGTTATAAAAGGGAGAGAACAAAAGAGGAGATTCATTCAGATTTTGCTATTGGAAGAGTGATATCAGATTTTGCGATTGCAAGGCATTCAGATTTTGCTATTGCAAGTTTCAGTCAGATCTGCTATTGCAAGGTGCATTCAGATTTCTCTTAGGAGAACTCTGTCAGATTTTGTTTGTGATTTTATTCCAAAAAGTCTACAATTATCGTCTACAAATCATGAAGAAGTTTGAACCTGCTCAAGCTAAAAATCGTATAAGTATGATGGATTCTAATATGCTCGGCTAGGCAAATAAATAGCTTTGCCTATCGCCGGGGTTCCTCAATACCAGAAAAATGCCATAGTATCCACTCAATAGTCATCTGAACTCTGTGCCGTGTCTGGAGAACTTTTCGCGAAACCATACTACATATTTTCATTGTCAGGACAAATACCTGTCGACGGTCGGATCAAGCCACGAACGCCGTAGGGAACATGATCAAGGAAAAAGGATGGTAATCGTATCTCCTCTATTGAACTATTTCTTATGCTACCTTTTGTTCACCTTTTTTTTAAATTGCTTCATTGAATTATATGTATGTGTTATGTAACCATTTTTATTAGAGACGAGTCTTAATTATATATATATATTGTGTGATCATCTATCTATATTTAACCTTTTTTTCCCTTCGCTATTCTTCCTGACTAACCTGTGTAAATATTTAGTATTCCATTGCGGTTGAGTTAATAGTTAATTTTTGTTCATTTAAAATCTCTTTCCAGTTTTATTCATGTTTGTTAATTAAATACGAGTCAGTTTCTTTTGTGTGCCAACTTGATCTCTTTGATAACGCCTCTTTTGTCCGCCATTAGCTTTACGTATATCTGATTTAACTATATACGTTTTAACTATATACGTTTTAAATAATTTTTAAACACTGTTTTTAGCGCAAAGCAATTAGAAATGCTTTGCGAAAGATTCTTTTTTATCGTACTTTATCGAGAAGATCGAGTTGACAATTTTTAATAAAATTGGGAAGAAAAGATTTAGACCGCAAACCTATTAATCTGTTTTTATTGTCTAGTTAGTTTGTTTCATTAATTTAGGGGAATAGCGGAGGCCATTAAATCATTATTCATATTTTAAAGCCATCAATTAAACATATTATTTAACTATCAAAAGCTTGAGTTTCCTAATTTTATTATAATGCTTTATTTTACTTTTCAATGATCCAGGCACGCAAAACACATGTTTCTTAGTACTTTTATTGCACATTTAACTATTTAGCTCTTTATGTGTTTCCAGTCCATGTCTCTACCGCTGTGCTAAGCTTGGCCGGTTGAAAAATAATTTATGCATGGCTCAGATAGTGTTGTTTGTTCATGATCAGGCCTCGAGAATAGGCGAATGGGCAGAGGTCATAGTATTCTTGATTTAATATCTCGTGTATGAGTGGCCCCGAGGTACCTTCGCCTAGTATTCGAACTGGGTTAAGCCAACATACATCATCTGACTGTCACAATATCCGCTTACCTCGGACATATTTGAATTATTGGAATTTATTTAGCAAATGAAGTGATAAAAAAATATGTAAACCATAATTATTAAATAATTCTCACGCAAAGATAAATTTGTATTAAAATTTATTATTACTTTCTCATTGCCATCTATGGAAGTAAACTCTTATCCCTCCCCTCTAAAACATATAGTCAGTTCCCCAAATTATGAAAGAAATGATATAATAGTAAATTTAAAATAAACACATATTCATTTTTATATATAAGAAAAAAAAATGTTTACTATACAATTGTGCGCAATAATATTATGTTTTAAAATGATTTAAGAAAGTTATTATTTTCAAGGGTAGCCATAAACAATTTTGAGAGATATAAAACAGAGTTCACTTTACCTGACGAAAACCCCGGGGTCTGGGATCTGAATGTAACGAGGCATATCAAATGGATTTCTGCTATCCGGTAGTATTTGGAGTAGTTTTATGAAAGCGCGAAGATATAATTTTTTCCTGACGAGTCCGATGTTTAAATTGCCATGAGTACTGTTGGAGTCGTAGTTGAAGTCTTGTTTAATGTAACTTTCAAATTAACTGAATTTATATTTTTCTATGTATGAGTCATTTCTCTTTCTTTTCTGTTTCACTATCTGGAATATTCACTAGGTCTCGAGGTTCTTTGGCGGCAGGCAGCTTCTGGTCAGTTGGCATTGGCTATGGGTGAGTAAACCCTTTACATAAGGTTTTTACCCCGTCATGTTAGATATATCTTCTATAGCTTTTTAAGTCTATCTCTCTCAAAGGTCAAGATCTAACTGAAATCACTCTCTTTTTTATTTCCCAAATTCCCCTCAATAATTAATTTCTGTTTCTAATTAATTTTCATTTCTCATACAAAGGAAATTTTCTTTTTCTTATCGGATCTTCAATCTAAGTCTTTTTCTTTGAATAGTTTTGCCTTTCCAAATTACTTTTCTTTCTTTAAATTTTCATTTCCATTGTTTTGGTCAAACATTCTCTGGCTTTTTCTTGGAATTTTATTTTCATAGTAATTAGCGATTGTGATGTCAACATAAAACTGCTTGAAGGCACAAACAATATTCCTTCTTTGCTACCCTCGTTAATTTTAAATATAATTAAACTTAAATCAATAAACAATATATAACATATTTGCACACAACTGTAATTTTGTTAATTTGTACTATTTTAAAAGTAAAACATTCTAAATAAATAATGTTTACTAATTAATCCCTTCCCCATTTATTTTTTTTTAAAAAAATACTAACGAAAAAGAGTTTAAAATTTATTTCACGCACGTATATATATGAATAACTATATATATTTTAACCCTTTATCACCCGCTTGAATATATGCTGGTATTTGAGGGTAATGCATACGCGCTTTTCCCTTTCTTGTAACAGGGTTTGAACCCCGCTACTGTTACAATATATATATATATTGTAATCTTCCAGGTTGGCACCAGAAAGAAATGTGGGAAGGTCACATTTGTGTTAACAATGGCTGAAAGTAATTAGTTGAGAAAAATGAATTGTGATATAATCTAATATTTAAAATTGAGTTTTTAGGAAAACTAAACTTAAATTGTGATGTAATTTGCTAGTTAAAGTTAGGATTTTAACAAAATCAAAATTTTAAATGGGTATATTGATTGGTGGAGTTTTGGACTATATGTTTAGTGATAGATGTTTGTGTATAGTAGAGGATTTACATGTCATAATAGGCAGATGCATAAATATATTATTAATTAGAATTTTCTTTTCTATATTTTGTTTATAAATTACTGATTATATATTGTCTTAGAATCTTATGTTTTAAAAATGATAAAGATTGTTTGTAATAGTAAATAACATTTCTAAAATTGGTAATTAATATTTAATATTTTTTTTACTATGTTTATTATATTCAAACATTTTATTGTTAAAATTTTTATAAATAATATTTCTGGCAAGCTTCCAAAGTTGATTGTCATAGAAACACAGAGGGTGTGAGTGGAGAAAGACATAGAGTTTAAAAACTTGAAAGTAAAAAAAAGGCTCCAAGGAAGATATAAAAAAAAACTTAAAGGAATCAATAACTCTCTAAGAGTATTATATAAGAAACATCACAAGGATTCTAAATACACCTATGAAGAATTTTTTTGTTATTATACTACTGGAATGATATAGAATGAGGAAATAAACAACCCCCCAGAGGGATACCAGCCTTCAAATTTCTGCCAAAGCAATGGTCCATTTTCACCACTTCAAAATGCCTGGAGGATATGTAAGCTAAATATTTATGATTTATTTTAAAATATTACTAAAACTGATTAATATTAAAATGGCAAAATTGTGTAAAATAAAGCTAGCTCAATTTTTTTCATTAGACGCTAAAACCAAACGCTTAATATTAAATTCTAATCATCTTCTATCAATCTTCTGCAAATTAAAATTTAAAATAAAAAATTTATCTACTTAATTTTATATCAAGAAGATAATTTTCTACTGTATAACTTTGCTATTCGCGCGTATATATAGTGAAATAATATCAATGCATGCAAATGTCATTTTTAACGCCCGTCATGGAATTCTAGGATAAAAAAAAAAACTCTTATCATTCTTAACAAATTATTCTTTAACAATGGATAGACATTTTTTTTTATGTTATAATTTACCGTTGTTTTTTAAAACTAATATGTATGTTTCTTTAACTTTCAACTTTCAATTTTTTTAAAAAAACTTAACATGTAATAAAGGGATATTGACAAATAATTTTTTTTTTAATTACAATAGATGTATAAACAATTTTTTTTGTTGTTGTTTTGTGTTCTTTTAAAAAAAAACAAAAAAAAAATGTAATTTCATTATCATTAGAGTATGATAATTTATTATTTTGTATGATTTAGAAATTATATTATAGGTGATTCTAGATATTCGGATGTGTGCGTGATGCTATAGATTATTATTTTAAAGATGTCATATTTATTATGCAATTTAGTTAATGAGGTATATTTAAAGAAAATAAAAAATTAAAACCTTATCTATTATAAGTTCGATATATAGGAAGTATATTGAATGTGAGTAGAAGGTAGAAATAGTCAAGGGACAATTAGATTATTTAGATTAAGTTTGGAGATATTCTTTAACCCTTAAGTATATAGGTATAAGTGTTTGGTTATTATTTTTCCCTGCCTTTATTTATTTTGTATAGTTACTGTTAGGTGATATACACCGATTGTAACAGATAAGTGTTATATAATTTTTTTATAATATGTAAAAGATGATTGATTTGTGGCATCATACAAATTTATAAATAATCTAATAAAATATATTTCATGAATACATTATGTTTACAATATAATCAAACGCACATATTCGAAGATATATGATTAACATATTAAATAGTAGTCAATTTTGATTTTACTTTAGAAGAGATGTAATTGGTTATCAAGGTGCATAAATAATATTTTTTTTATTATAATTATTGCTTTTGTCTTTTTTTTTTTTTAATAAATATTTTAATGAATTAAAAGTCCAAATGAATTGCTTGACTATTTACGTTCGATTCTCTATTTCCACACACACACACACACATATATAGTTAACATAGCATAGCCCTAAAATATATAGATTTGCCAGTAGAAGTAAATTTATTTAATTTGTCTAGTGGTAATAAATCTCAGTATTACAATGCTAATAATATATTTTACTTTGCTTGGGATAGGTGGTGATTTGGATAAAAAGATTCCCAATCCTCATCATTGTCTATACCATAATAAATGTAATAATTGTCAATTTTGCAACAGTTTTAGTATAGAATAGATGCTCTGAACATACTTAAATTAACCTTATAGTATTATTGTTTATAGACGTTTTTATCATCCTTGTTGGCCTCATATATAAAGACCATATTCTATAATCTCAACTGAGCTAGGCCATGGAGTGGTTTCAATGCAAAACCTTTTAAATAAGTTTAAATATAATTTATAATTATAAATTTTATTCTATTTTGCATAAAATTGGTGCCTGGGCAATTATAAATATAATAAAGTAAATAAGTGAAGGAGATGGAGGTTATAGGTGAGGGTTAATATATATATATAACATAAACCTATCTACCCAATATCTAATTATCAGCAATAAAATACAGGGTTAACCATCAATAAATGAACCTGGTGGATATAATTAATCATTCACTTAAAGCTATTAATAATTATTATAATTATTTAACACTTGGGAAATTTATGTCTGGATATATTACAGTATTACATTTTCCATTATTATCATTATTTCTTTATTCTTTTTTTTAAACTGATAACTTATACAATATAACATATGGTTAACATGTATTCTTTACAAAATGTTAACATAACTTATATATATAATTTTAAGTGGATTTTCTTTTTTTTTCAGCAGCATTAAAATGCAACTAACATAAATTAATCTCTTTCTTTTTTAACTGACAATTTCTACAAAATAAATTTTGGTTAACATGTATTAAAAAGTTATTTAAATATGTAAAATGCATAGTTAATTTTTTCCCTTTTTTATTTAACTGGATTAAAATGCAACTAGCTTTAATTTTCTTTTTTCATTTTAAAGCTTTTCTTTCTGTTTTAAACAATTTATAAAGTATCACATATTACTATTAAATATAAACGTAAAATAATTAAGATAAAGTCTAACTAGGCCTTTTCTTACAAAGCAAGATAACGTTAGTTTGATTTCTTCACAATGGGAAGTAATAAGCAATTCATATGTGACCACAATATACTTTAACAATCTCAGCTTTGCCTTTGAAATATGTGTTGCATCATTTGCCCAGGTTTACTCAATATTTTTTTAATTTTTGGTGCCTCTTACTTACATGGCTAAAAAATTTAAAGTCTTTCTGTGGCTTCTTAATCTTATGTATTTTGTGTCATTTATCATTAAAATCATGACTATTGGTTGATTTTTTCCCCTGTGTTGATAATCTTCTTCTCCAATAGATTGGCTAGTAATTATAAACAATAGAAAAACATTTCTACTTTGGACATTATAATGCTATCTCTTATACCAACATCATTTCTGGACTCACTATAGGTGTTTTTCACTGTTGGAAAAGCTACACTGTTTGGGCTTCAGCTAGTTATCTATAATTGACTTAGCATATGGTTTTCATCATTTTCATTACACAGAAATTTACGATCATAGCTGTGCTTAAATTTATAGTGAAAATACTTTTAAAGTTCTATTGTTTAAAAACAAATAATTTCACAGACTTAGTGCAGTGAGAGACAACATCTAAAACCTGAAATTGTTACACTTTTGACATGTTCTAATTTAGAAACTTCATATTTTTGATGAATTGCTTAATTTTATCAACTATATAATATTCTTGGGACACATTGACTTTTGGCCCATATTTTTCTCTGTTCTTCATCTTATCCAATATATATAGTTCTTGTATGAATAATAAAAAAATGTTTATATCAGCCTCTGCTTGTTTTGTTGTTTTTTTCTTATTTTTCTTTCTTTTTACTTTATCTGATAATTGATACCAATCAATTATTTTTTTTTCCTTGTTCTACTTTAAATTAAATCTGGTAATTATTAGTAATGAGTTGTTTTTCAATGAACATCAGAATAAACTTATTAAGCAGATTTACATTTTTTTTTTTAAGTCTAAAAATTTGTTTCATTCTTTTGGAAACTCATATTTAAATTATTTCATTTGAACATAGTCTTTATGTATACATCTGTATTCTCCTTCATCTTTTCTCTAAGAATATGTTTTATTTCTGATCCTTCTCCTGTGTAAATGTTTTAAAATCCTTTGGTCTGTGTCTCTATTTGGGATCAAGTTGGATTGAAATATCGAGTGATTCCATACTTGGCTTATAACTAAGTTCATTATCATTACTATATATTTATACTTTACTGAAATAATAATTAATATGTATTCATCTTTTGTATATGTAACTAATTTATACATTTAAAGTAAAAAAATTTAATGTATATTATACTCCGATTTTCCTAATTTTTAATCTATGACATGTTTGACTGTCCTTGCCTGTGGCCACAACTATATGATCGTTAGCAATTTGAAAAAAAAAAAAACATTTATGTTGACTACAGCTTTTATAAATTATAGGTAAGTATTTCTTAAAATGAATTCCATGGAACTTTGTTGTTCCACATTATCTATTTTGAGTTCCACGACCAATTTCAAAAAAATAAACTATTTGCATTCAGTTTTGAGAGTCAAAATATAAAAATTCAAATTCCATTCTCTGAGAAAATATCTACATACAAATGAATTTATTAAAAATTTGATTTAAAGAATTTTATTACTTCTTTTCATTTTTCCCAATTTTTTTGGTGTACAGTTTGTCTCATTCATCAGTTGGCATTAAGAAAACCAAGCTTAAGTCATTATATATACAAACATTCTTATGATTTAAGAAAGAAGCTCTGAGCAAAGTACTTGTTATTGTATTGAAACATCAGCTATTTAGTCATTATATTTTTACTACATGCAAGCTCCATGAAGTAATACTATGACTTCATTATTTATCCATGAAAATATTAAAATTAACACTATTATATATAGGCATAGTTTAATCATTTTCAACAGGTGTAATTGATGAAATATTTTTTAAGTACTGTATACGGAAATTTCTATTCAACTTTTTATTTGAAGAGACATTAGTAACCAATGAAAAAGAGCAAATTGTTGATGCTTTTTTGTATCCAAAAGGGAATTCAGAATTATCATCTAAATACAATCAGACTCTTATATAAAATGAAAAAATAAATATATGCATGTATAAAAAAACAAACATAATATTTTCCTTTTGCATAATAGAATTTTCCACCAGAATGTTAACTTTTCAGTGGACTTAATTGATGAAATACTTTTAAACAAATGGAAATTTCTGCTATATTTTTTATTTAGAATAATCATTATCAAATGTTAAGACAGTAATGAATAAAAAATAGCAAACAGTTGATGTTTTTTGCTTTCAAAAGAGAATTTGGAATTCTCTTCTAAATGCAATCTCTGGTACTTATATAGAGATAAAGCCATACAGTAAATATATACATGTATAAGGAAATAAAATATTATAACTTTTCCAATTTTCATTTTACATTATAGACACTTCAAACAGAATGTCATATGTTATAGTTTAATAATTTTCAATGGATATACTTGATAAAATATTTTTAAGTATGTGAAAATTTCCATTGAAAATTATTAAACTATAACATTTAATCTTCAAATGGAAGAATTTTTTATGTAAAAGAAAAATAGGGAAAGTTATGAGACTCTTTCCTTATACATGTGGATATTTATCTTTATATAAGAACCAGAGATTGAATTTAGAAAAAAACATTCCAAATTCCCATTTAAATACAAAAAACATCAACAGTTTGCTATTTTTTAATGATTAATATCTTAACAACTGACAGTGATTATACTAAATAAAAAATATAATGAAAATTTTCTTATTTTAATACATATATAGGCATATAGTTCTATATATTTATATTTCTGTTCTCGATTTAAACTTTAAAATTACACAATGTCATATTTTAAAGGCTCAAAAGTAATATTTTCATGAATGTCAGTGACACATGCAAAAGCAATAAAAATAAAACTGAAAACAGTGCATGAAGTTTAATATTGATTCATTTAAGAAAAAGGGATAGAGATACCATTAATAAGTGGCAAGGGAATATATACATTATCTGGTCTTTTATTAACAAATGATGTTTTTTTATGTGTAGAAAGAAGGAAAGCTATGGAAGTTATGCTGAGGACATGCACAAGAGTGGGTAAAAAGATGGGATTAAGTTTAGTGAAAAAAAATCAAAAGTAATGATTATTAATACTAGGGAGACAGAAAACAAACAATTTTTATTGGGGTATGTAAAATTAAGTGTGGTGAATAGATATAACTATTTGGGAATCATCTTAAGTAATTAAAGAAATTGCTTGGATGAATTGGAGAAAAAAATGATAAATGAAGCAAAGAAAAGAAAAGGATTGATAAAGAAATTAACAGTGTTTTCATATAATAATTATGATGTAGCTAGAATTGTATGGAAGGGAGTTGTGGTAGCAGGGTTAACATATGGTTTCGATTTTTTACGTGTTAGCAAAGGGATATTAGATTACTTGGAAAAAGTACAAAGAGAAGTATGAAGACATGCATTAGATGCAGATGTATGGATGGCAAAGGAGGCAATTCAAGGAGAAATAGGATGGCCAAGTTTTTATATGAGGGATGCAAAAAGCAAAATGAAAATGTTTGGTAGATTGCAGTTTATGGATAATAAAAGAATAATCAAAATTGTATTTAATTAGGTTATAAATAAAAGCAGGTAACAAGATGGATGAAAGGTAATGTGATGTGTAGAAGATTTGGATAAAGAATTTATGTAAGTATACTTGTACAAAAGGTGGGATAATTGTGTTAGGAGAATTGGTGAGTGTTATTGTGGTAAGGAATAAAATAGAAGAATAGATGCATTAATAAAGGATAGGGAGTTGGAAAGATGGAGAACTAGTGTGGAGAGTAAAAAGAATTTAAATATATATAGAAATAAATGGAATATTAGGTGTGAGTTAATTTATGATAATAGAAAGGAAAGTAGTTTATTGTTTATGATCTTTAGCAACAGGGGATTATACACATAAATGGAAAAAATGTGAATGATTTAATCTGCAAGTTGTGTAAGGAAGGCACAGAAAATATTAGACTTCTGTTAGTTGAGTGTAAATGCTTGAAAGCAGAAAGGATACAAATAATAAAGTTGTGGTAGAATAAATATAAGGAAAGTGATTATACAGAAAGTGGGTTATTGATTTTTATACTGGGTTTAGGAAAAGATAAGGGGGAGTTAGATATAAAGGCTATGGAGTTGACAAAGATTATCTTGTGGAAATGGTATGGAGCAGGATATGGGAAAACTTAGGGTGGAGAATGGAAAGGGAAGATATAGTGGCTAACAGGTTTTTCCATGCATTGTTGCTAAAAGATTTTTGACTCCATATAAGGAGAAGTCACAGTGCATCACATCACATAGAACATTTAATTTGTGGTGATCCAAAAGTTAATAATGATGATGGATGATACCAGATAGACTCAGGGAGTGAAAGAGATCTTTAACATTGTTCAGACAATTGAGAAAAAAATACAGAGACAAACATCAGCCAAAATAATTTTAAATAATTTCATAGTTTATTAAATTTATAATAACAAATCCCAGGTAAACAAAATATGAAAGTTTGATCTAGATTTCTCTAGCTTATTTACCAGAGAGTGTATGAGAGTATTGAAACATTAAACACCCTGGTAGATAAGTTCATTTTCTCACCTAAGAATTAAAAAGAGATTTATAATGTCTTTCTGCTGACAATTTATAAAAAAAAAAAAAAAAATTCCAGTTTCCCCTTTTAGAGATTTCAAAGCAAAAGGGATCTTGTAGGGAATATAACAAAACAACACAGGTGAGCTCTCATTAGTCCGGAAAAAGAAACATTGGGACTAAGAATGTCACATGTCTTCAGAACAGTTCATGAATGACCATGTTCAAGATCATCAAGATTGATTCCAATGCAAGAAAAGAAAATTGAACAAGAAAAGATTACAATTTACGTAATTTTAAATAGAAGAAAAAATCTCCAATTATAGGAAAAACAGAACAATACACTCGATAAATCGCTAGCCAAAAAATTTACAGTCTGCAGGAAATGCAAACCAAGCTTTTCTAAATTGATTATAACAAAAAGGGACAGGTGAGTTAAAAAAAATACTAATATCTGTCCAAGCATTTATCAGGGGTTAATAATATATAAAAAAAGAAAAGACTAAGTATATAAAATAAAAACTCTCAATACACTCTCAGATAAATAAATTTAAAAATATGAAATCTTAAAATTAATACTCCAATACATACTATAAATAAAATGCATAAGAAAATAATTAAAGATATGATTATGCAAAACGTATTATAGAGACAGGTTTTCTTTTAGATTAAGCTGAGACTTTAACAGAGATTTAAGCCCTGGTTTCAAACTTTATACAAGTTGATGAAACCAGCTAAAGGGTTAATATTTCTATTGCACTCTACATTTCTGTCAAATACAACAAAAACAAAATAGGTGACATAGGGCAGTCCCACCCCATTTTTAACTTTAACTGATTCTATATTCCTTAATTGATATGTATAGTAATTATTTTCATATAATTTCTTAATAATATCTACTAAAGCTCCATCCATTCCCAAATTTACTAAACTTATCAGTAATATATATCTATTTACTCTATCATGCCCCTTCTCTATATCTATAAAAACCACATATAATTATCTACCTGTATCCATAAGTTGTGTAACTACAAATAAACTATCTCCTATATGCCTATCCGATCGAAAACCTCCTTGCATTTCTCCCACTATATTATTTTCTTTCATCCATTTTGCAACTCTTTCAACCACTATATATGACAAAACCTTATATAAAACTGATGTTACTACTATCGGTCTATAATTGTTTAACTTTCTATGATCCTACCCTTTCCTTTAAATAGTAACCTTACTCTTGTATCACTCCAACTATCTGGAAAAACTTTTCTGTGCCATCTGATTAAAACATGATAATAATTTTACTTTTGCCCTATGCTCTAAATTTATTACCATCTCTGCTGCCCATCCATCTAAACCTTTTGCCTTTCCACTTTTCAATTTATTCCCTTCCTCATTCAGTTCATTTTTCCCATTACTACATGCTTTCATGTTTTCTATTACTCTGTTCTTCACATCTAACATCTTTTCTATATCCATTACATACTTATTTAATATTATCTCTAATTCTTCTCTAGAGCTTTTCTTTACTCCCTCATCATCTAGTAATACTATCTCTATCCCCCCTACATTCCTTCTTTTAATGTATTTCCAAAATTTTTTACTCCCATCTTTTCCACTATTATTAATATCCTCCAACAATTTACTATTCAATTTCATTCTCTCTATATAAATATCTATTTTAGCCAACTTCTTTTTTTAAGTATTTTTCCTATTTAACATTAACATCCTCTTCATTTTCTTTATTCTTAATAGCACATTTATATTCTCTGCATGCTTTTTTTTCCTCTCTCTTTTACACTTTTATTAACTCTCATTTTTATTACTTTTATTCTTTTGAATATTCTCACCTAAAACCTTATTTGCCACTTTTTCTATTGCATCACATCAGTCCTTATACTCACCCCCAACCAACTCTTCTATGATTCCTTCAACTTTTATTTTATATTCTTCTAACTTACTCTTATCATTCACTCTCATCCACATTATTCACTATTATTTCTACTTTTATTTCTATTTTCACATTACTAATCATTTCTATTATACAGAAATTATGATCACTATTACATACTCTCTCTTCATTATCAAACACCTTAATTTTAGTTAGTGATCTAGTGGTACCCTCAGTGATCAAAAGAAGTAACCGGTACAATATATATTCTTTAAAACCAGTCAACATGTAGACAATCACAATATCAATATATATATATATATTAATATAACACTACAATACAGGCCACATTATTAATTTTGATGAAGCTAAGATCGTCTTCTTTGAGAGAAATAAATTGTGGGTAGTGTTTAGTTTAAATATGTTCTTATTTTGTAGTTTTTTCACTTGATAAGTCTGCTTGTAGTAATGACACCATTGTGTTTTAGAGTTTATTTTTTGGCTAGTCTGGTTAAGTTATGAATTTGGGGTAATTTTGATTATATATATTGTAACGGGCTGGGTATTTACTCAGGAGATGGGGAGCACTTCTTACTATGGTCAGACTTTGGGTCTTTTGATAGGATGCAAATGATTACACAATGAAATATATAACTTATGATTGTACCTACTTCCAAAAGATTAGCTCTACATGTTTTTATTACTTAATTTCTCTTGGATTATTGATAACTATTTGTTTTTTTCTTCTTTTTATATAAATAAAATTAAAGTTTCTAACAAAAAAAAATATTTTTTGCTTCTTCGAATTCACTTGGCTATTTATAAATTTTCAATTTAATTTGCTAGTTTGGCTTCTACTAAGTTTAATGCTATTTCAAATAGATTTAATTACAAATACATACATCCATCTTTGCATTCGAATTTTTAAGTATAACGAAGTTGGCTTTTATTTAGCAAGAGCATTATTTTGAAAGAGAAAGAAGGAAGATTCGAATTACTTTTATATAGCATGCAGGTTGAAAGCGAGATTAGCTCATTTCCGTCTTTTGTTATATTGAATCTTGCATTTCCTTATATATTGACATAACTTCCTATTGTTATATATTTACTTTCAGTAATGGTATTAAAACAATTATTAATGAAGTTTTAATTTCGTTAGATTAGGTCATCATTTTGTTCATCTAATCTAAATGTCTTAATTATTGTTCTAATCTAATTAATGACATACAACACAAGTTTCTAACTTTGGTGTTAACATACATATATGTTCGATTGATTTTTCTTTAGAGTGTTTAACCTAATTGTATAATGATTTTTTATAATCTTTTTTATTACAGTAGAAAAATTAAGTTGCTGTGGATTATAGTATTTTAGCTTTTTTAAAAAAAAAAAAAAAAATTACATATATGTGTCTAAAAATAATAACAGTGGTATGTGCTTAGCAATTTATTAGTTAAACAAATATTTTTCATGACTCCATTCTACCATATGGGCTAACATAGGATGGTGTGACAGGGTTGTAAGCCATCCTTACAATATATTCTAACAGGATGATCTATCCATGATATGCACGAAGATGGATGGGTCACTTCTGATGTGTAAAAAGAATGTATATTTATTGTTTACCTTCATGCATAACTTCCTACATTAATTTCATACCTAAGGGAGAAGAGAAAGATTTAAACAACTGCTAATTCTATCCTTAATTTTTCACTTACGTATTGTAATTTACTCCCGTTATTCCGCGTTTCGAATTCAGGGAGATATATATGATTCTCAGATTCAGGGAATGTTTGTATCATCAAGTTAATCATATCTGTAACACGAGTATAATATATTATATACATGCAAATAATGATCATTATATGTTTGTGAGGATATAACTTAGTAGAATTTAACCACAGAAAAATAAACTAAGAGACGTGTTTTAATGTTTGAATAAATTCAATAAACATATACACAAGGATTAATATTTGGAGTATAAAGTTTACAACAAAATTAAGGTATTTCATTTAGACACCTGTGATTATCTTTCATTTATGGTTGGTTTATACCAATATTTCCCATCCTGACCCTATGAAGAATAGCCGTTACATGCCTTGGTTAATATAATAAATCCCCTTGTTATATATGACATGTATACAACAAAAGAGATTTATAAGTTTAACATAGAAAAAAATATGAAAAAATATATATTAAAAGATATTAATAATTAAGATGAATTTTGAAATAAACAATCAATGCATGTGTATATATTGTACAATATATAAATATATAGTTGATACATATCTTAGGTAAGTTCTTTTCTTTCATTAGCAATGATCAGATTATTTTATAATCAAAATTATATCTTATAAACTTTATCTATCAGTAGTACTGACTCTATCTTTATTATGAATTTCATAAATTTAATTTGAATTGTTTAATAAATTTATAATTACATGTTTAAAATAAAGAAAATAAATTATTACACTTAACATAAAAATAATTAATTATTAATGATGTCAACTTTGTAGATAGACTTCACAATTCGTGTGGATAATGTTCTAATGGGTTATCTTTATAGTCTATGGAAATTACTTTATGCATGACTTGGAATTCAAATATCTGATGGAAACTTTCAGGCTGAAGTTTTGAAGCGAGGAATTTTTTTTTTTTTTTTATGATGGATTATTCCATTGTTTATCAATCCAGATGTATGGAGATAAAACAATTCCATGTTGGCCTTGACACTTTCTAGCTCCATGGATGATGATTTCTCTTCCACTGGCAGTTCCCTTCTGCAATTAGCAATGCATGATTGGTTTTGTCAATAGTATATAAAATCCTTTTAGATGAAATTAATTGGTACAATCTCATCATTATTTTTTCTGCTATTGCAGGGTGACTCCATATCTCCAAAACTTTTTACAGCAGTGCTGCAAGAAGTATCTTGTGGATTAAAATGGGAAGCTAAAGGAGTGAAAGTAAATGGAGATTATTTAAGTCATTTAGATTTTGCAGATGATGTAGTTGTTTTTTGAAAATAATGCTTCATAGCTGCAGGAATTATCAGATGAAAGTATGAAAGTAGGACTAAAGATAAATGTTAAAAAGACTAAAGTATTGTTTGATTTTCTCAAAATATGAAAATAAAGCTTGATTATGATGAATTAGAAGAAGTTAACAGTTACAAACACCTTGGTCAGATTATTAATACAGATGGAAACATAATGGATGAAATTAATCATAGAATTAAGCTTGTTTGGAGTGCTTTTGGTAGAAATAACTTGATACTAAGGGGAAATATGCCTATGTGTTTGAAAAGAGAGGTTTTTAATAAATGTGTTTTACCACTACTTACTTATGGATCTGAGACTTGGACATTTAATAGAATAGCAATACAGAGACTTCAGACTACTCAAAGAAGTGTGGAGAGATGTGTGTTGAGAGTAACAAGAAGAGATCGAAAATGCAACGTATGGGTAAGAGAACAAACAGGTGTTACTGACCTCATTGTAAAAATTAAAAGATTGAAGTGGAGTTGGGCTGGACATATTGCTAGAAGAGATGATAATAGATGGACAATTGAAATCTTAAACTGGATTCCAAGGGATTATAAAAGGCCCAGAAAGAGACCACATGTTAGCTGGATGGATGAAATAAGAAAGTGTGCAGGGGTGATGTGGAGAAGAGAAGAAAATGATCAGAGAAGATGGATTGAACTTGGAGAGAACTTCATCCTGCAGTGGATTGATAATGGTTGATGATTGCATGTTTTAGTTTTAACTTCCAAAATTTATAGCAAGGAATCAATGGTTTTTCTTTTTCTTTTTAGGAATTTGAATGTTTTATATTGTTCATAGATTATTACTTTCCAAACTGTTTGCTAAGTTGTTTTAGAAATAAATGTTTCTACTTGCTTTCTCACATTGTAGAAAAAAATTTCTTTACCAGTACTATGAATTTAAATCTGTTGACATAAACCTTTAAATTTTTCTTTTAAGTTTCTTGTGCAGTGAATGGTGATTTTTTTTTTCCTCAGGTTAAAGGCTTTTTTTTTACTCTTTGGAAAAAAAGTTCATTTTTCATCTTTTCTATCTATTTATCCAATAAGTTCATGCTAATTTTTTTTGACACCAATGCCTTTATCTATCCAGTATGTGTTTGGGCCAGTGCATTTAATGATAGTAAATGGACCTCATATAGATTGCAAAAGTTGTGGAAGATAAAGTTGTTAGGGTTACTTATGTGTGGTGTTTTAATGTAAACTTTATCATCTATTTTAAAGTGGTATTTGACTTTCTTTTGGAATTTGTTACGTCTTTTGCTCATTGCTAGATTTTGTTATATGCCTCCATTCAATCCTTTTTTAGGTCAATGGGTGATTCTGTGAGAATAGACATGGGTATGTGGAATAAAATTGGGATAGTTTGTCCCAATTGTAGTTTGATGCATGTGAATCCAGTGGATTCATTTACACTCCAATTTATAAAATTGACTACATACTTTTTTTTTATCACATAATATTAGTATATGGATTACTTGCTCTTAACTCTCTTCTTACAAGTTCTTTAACACAATGTTTCTTTCTTAATATATTGGATGTTATCAGGTCTAATTTTATTTAAGGCCATGTTTATTATTTATAGAGTGGTATACCAAGAGTTTGCATGGCAGAAGATCTGGTTATTTGCAGCTAAGTTTTGTTTAAGCTAGTCTATGCATACTTTATGTATAGACCTATTTAAAGGGGCCAATCCTATTCTATAATTTTGAGACTAACTGGATATTTTCTGGTATCCATTAAACATATTAGTTGCAATTCATCTATGAATGTGACAACTTATGAGCAATCAGTCTCCATTTCTATGATAATGGTATAATCCATTCTAGGTTTTAGAAATGAATCCATAATTTATTTATAAGAGTTTGTTCCTTAATACATTTTTAGATATGTTCTAGTTTGTGTTCTTTCCTTCTTTATACTTTCATTCTTTGATTTTTTAAATTGTAGTCCTAATAATCATTACATGAATTTATATTCACATATTGTGAAAATTTTATTTGGTATTAATTGGTTTAATTATATCTATATTTATATAACCATTTTTTCTTTTTTTTAAAAAAAAAATGGCAGAGATAAAAATTTCATTATATTTCTCCATGATAGGGTTTCCATATTTTTGTGTAGAAAGTTCCTTTGGTTTCATCTTCATTATAAACTTATTAACCCTTTGTATTGGTATATTTGATGAAGATGAATAGATCCTTATAAATGTTACAGAATGTATGTAACATGAATTCTTTTGAGAAATTTATCGTAAGTTTTGATAAATAGTTTGATCTCCAATTTTTAATTGGTGATTTGGTTTAATATTATTTTTGTCTTATTTGGTTTTTTTTTTTTAATGGTTCCAATTCGCGTAATTATGTTTCCATATCCAGGATCATAATCCTTTCAATCCATTTTTATTAAAAGCTTATTAAGCCTCTATATTTGTATACTTAATGAAGGTAAATAGCCCTTTGTAGGTATTACACAATTTATGAAACATAGTGCCCTTTTGTTTCTTTGTAGATGTTATAATAATTGTGAATATTGTCCATCGATTGTTTTGATTTAGACATTTTTTCCATTATGGAATGTTTTTGAATATGTTAATTGACATTTAAGGTAATCAAGCATAGTAGATTGGTTTAAAATTCCCCAAGCTTTATCATTGTAATTGAGATATTACTCCACTGGGAGAATGAAGTGCTATGAAAATTTTTCAACCTGATAGTTGTCAATTAATTTAGTATTATTCATGATAAACATTTCGAATTTAATTTCTGGTTAATGTCAATATACTGGAGTGGTTCCATATATTCATCCATTTTATTCATCATTGGTATTTTAATAATGGAATCTTCTCTAATATTTTTAGTAATTTGGGTTATTTTAAATTTTGTCAATTAAATCATGATTAACTTCAGTTTTTTTTTATATTTAATTCCAATTTAAGTTCGGAATCATCATCTATTTGTTTAGTTCTGATTATCATAATATTAGCTTGGTCTTCAATATTCTCTACAGCTTCTTCCTCTTTCCATATGTTGTTATTACTATTGGTGTGTATTTGTGTTATATGATTTTTCAATTCGATTTTTACATCATGATTTTTTTTTGGATAGTTTATCTATTATATCTTTTTTAATATTTTCCATCTTTGTAAAGATATCTGTTTCCATATCTATAAATATTTGTTGTATTTTTAACATCATTTGATTTAGTGAAGAATAATTATCATTTCCTTTTTTTGTTATTGGTCCACCTGGAGTTTGGTTGGCTTCTAGAGCTGGGACATTTACATACCTTAGGTAATATCTCACATTATGTTTCATTCACAATAATCAAATTACTTTATAATCAACTTTATATCTTATAAACTTTATCTAACCATAGTACTGACCTTATATTTATTGTGAATTTTTTAAATTTAATTTAAGTTGTTATTTTTAGATCTAGTGTCTGAACCTACCCTAGTGCCTCTCTGAGGAGTGCCAAAGCATGGTCAGAGATTGGGAGGGGGAGTTCCTGACAGAGATATTTTAAATGTTTTCTTTGTCTAAGCATTTATCACAAAGTTTGTTGAGCAATTGGCAATGCTCATTGTTTATATCTTGCAAGCTTAAGAGAATTGGGTCATATAATCTATGACTCTTATTTTGACTATTTATAGTCTTTGCCTTAAGTCCTATGCGATGTCATATTGCTAAGACTACTAATATATGGTATGGTTGAAAAACTCTCAGTCCCATATATCTATTTGAGTTGGATAGGTGAGTTTGAAGACATGTAGGTGTCTGAAAATTTCAGATTTTCCACTCAATATATAACTGTTAGATAAATGCTGGCTTTGGGTTGGTATTTTTAAATCTAGTGTCTGAACCTATCCTAGCGCTTCTCTGAGGAGTGCCAAAACATGAAATCATGGTCAGAGGTTGGGGGGGGGGTTCCTGACAGAGATATTTTAAATGCTTTCTCTAGCTAAGCATTTATCACAAAGCTTGTTGAGCAATTGACAATGCTCATTGTTTATATCTTACAAGTTTAAGAGAATTGGGTCATATAATCTACGACTCTTATTTTGAATAATATTTTATTATTTAACATTAGCAGGCATATATCAAGTTGACTTTTTGATATATAATCTATCTTAGGTTTCATAATTTACCATTAGATTGTAATTAAAGTAGTGAAAAAATTAAATCATAAAAAATTACACGAATGTATTATTATTCAAAACTTACAGTTGTTTATATTTTTAAAAACTACAGATTTTCTATTATTAATTTAACAATTATTTTTCCTCCAAAATAATTTCAATGAAGGTTTCTGATCTTTTAGTTAATTTTGAAAAGTGAGGTGTTCTTCTGTTTTGTCATAAGTTGACAAAAATCCTCATCCTTTAAAAAAAACGAGTTTAACATTTTAAAATGACTGAAAAAAATATAAATTTTATTATTACAGTCAGTGCAGTATAATAATTTATATTTGCCATATTTATTATTATCATTTAAGTCTCTATAGATTACTAGGTTTTTTTTTTATTATTCTTTTGCAATTTTTTTTTTAAAGACATTTCATGGATTACTTTTTCTGATGCTTTTACTAGCAATTACATTATTTTAGGTTGCTTTTTCTATTGTCTTGCTTATTAAAATGTTTAATAATTTCATTAATAATTATATATAAAAAATTTCTTACAGTGAGAACACTTTCTAGTCAGGCATTTTATTTATGGAAAAACAATTTAAGACAAAATGCAAATTAAAAACTATTCATTACATTCTTGACTGTTATGAGAAATACTTTCCATATGTGAAATTGTTGCCAATACCAAAAATTTATAGTTATTTAATTTGAATTAATTTTAATGGGGGGGGGGGGATCATTCATTCTTGTGAATTATTTTTAACATAGTTATTGTCATCGATTAATTCAATAAGTACATTTAATATTTTATGGCTTAATCTCATTATTTTGATTACTAAAGCAATATCCAGTATATAAATCATAATCTATAACAGCAGTGCTTTTTCTGAATCAACCAACTTACTTTATATCAGTTAATTGCACAGAAAATTTTATCTTTAAAAAATGATCATTTTATATATTAACATAAACTGATAATATCACTTTTCTATACACTTTAAACAATGCAGATGTAATACTTTATTCGTACCACATTTCCAAAAACAGCTTCGACAATAGAACAAAATGGTTTACATAACAATTTTCCTCAGCATGAAATAAAGCTTACAAAATAGAATATAATAACTAATCTTTCTTAATTGATAAATATTGAATGTAAAAAGGGTAAAGTGTATGATATTTAAAAGATAATAAATAAATGATTATAAGATATATTTATAGAATGTAAATTATATGTTCATGTATATTTATATATTTGTATTATGTTGTCGTTCTGAAGAAGATTGCTGAAGCAATCGAAACTGTCAAAGTGGTAATTAAAGAATTGTCAAACAGTAATAAAGTGCATAGATGAATTAATATTATATAAGATAGAATATTAATGGACTGTTGTGTTTGGTCTGGATTACAGACCCAACCTACAGAAAATAATACTAACACTAGTATTACAATTAGTAAGATTTATTATATTCACAAATATATACAATACATAATAATATAGTCATAATGTGAACTCTTGAATCCAGATCTTGTGGTTATACTGCTTCCAGCTACACCTGATAGCTTGCCTCATGGGTAGAGAGAATGACTTCTGGCTAAACAAGACAGCTTGCCTCAAGTCAACAGTAGTCATAGCAGTGTCCAGTCCCTCTGTAGACTTGCCTAGCTGTGTGAACAAATAGCATATTGCTATTGTTGTAATGCTTACTGTGGTCAGCCTAGCAGGGCTTCCCTGGGAGAATGTGTATTGTCTTTGTAGGTCAGACAGACTGTAATATTCTCCCCCACTACTTATAATCACACGAACTACATAATTTCAACTACCGATAATTAATAATAATAAATGTTTATTTACAACAACCGATATTAACATATTTACAACAACTGACATTAGCGTATTTAGGTTACATATATATTCTTATTAATAATTTAATATACACCTTACGATTACAACAAGTTTGATATATTAATAATATGCTTACATAATCTGGCCTTGCGGCTTACGACAAATAATAATAAAGCCCGGATGGCCTCTATAAGTCCCTAGTTCCGCTTTGGCACCTTCAGTGACGGAGTTCACTGGATCACAAGTTCTGATTTCAGCCGGCATGCCTTCTGGTTACACTGCTATCTCGTGACGATTTTCTTGTTCTACCTGGGCCTTAAATACCACTCTTCACATTCATGCACAGGAGTCTGGGATAGCCTTGTCTTGCTTCGGGTCCGCGTTACAAACTGCTATTTCTCTGAGGTTCATGAGTTTCCCGAGCAGAGGATGGGGGGGGGATAAAACTGGAAATGCTTATCTCTTTTCGTATCTTTAGACATGTACCTTTAAAGTATTTAACTTTCTATTACTTGCTGATATTATAACACAATACTAATACATAGCACAGACATTCTCTTTTCTCCCAAAAAGCTGACCATTTATAGCCAGATCCCTGACCTTACTGAAAACATTCGGATTCAACGAGAATCATTGCTTATCGGCCTGTACTAATCATTGGCTATGTGTTTAGCTATACATCAGCCTATTGGCCAGCAGCAAACAATGTTTAATCGAATCTGGAATAGTCCACTTCTGAGGAAAAGATGAGATATAACAGGACATAAAAGATACAGTAAGTAATTTCAGTATGAAATAAAATCAATAATTTGTTTTATAATCATTTGTCAGAGAAAGATCTGGAAATTACTGATAACTATCTCATAATAATATTATTAAAGCAAGGTGGTGACGAATACGAAAAAAACAAACTTTACAAGATCGAGTCAAGGGAATGGACCATTTATGCAGGCCTAGTGGTATAGAAAACATTTAAAAGAACTACTATTTCACTTTCCATTCTTACGTCTCAAATTCGATGTCGAAGATTGACAAATTCCGATAAAACATCTTATGATTCATTAGCAGCTGAGTAGCTACAAAAATAAAGATAGCAAAAAAAAAAATAGATAGTGTTTTGTGACAACTCAAACCAGTCTCACAAAATACAAATACATCTATGACATCGTGTAAATTATAAGCTACTGCTTTCATAGAGATATATTGCGTTATAGAAAATGTAATGTTTTGTAGGAATTAATTTTTTTCCGAAAGATTTTTAATCAAAACGTAAAATATATATATTAAAAAGTAAAATATTTTTTCTTAAATTACTCGCACAATAAATGTATATTACATAAAAGTATGTATATAAAATTTACATTTTATATGAAACTCGATAAATTTTTTTATAATTAATCACCTTAAATTAAATTGCTGCCGAACTACTTTTTAAAAAAAAAACCGTAATGGCGGACGCTAATAAGAAAGTTGATTTAGGACTTCTTGAAGAAGACGATGAATTTGAAGAGTTCCCAGCCGAAGGTGAGACTTTATATATATTACCTAATTATCCTGAAATAAAAATCAATTTGAACTTTCTGAATACATATTTTTGATTAATATTGTTAAATACGAATATATATTTGTTTAAAATGACATAGAGATAAAAATGAAACGTTTTTAAATACATATTACGATTTTAAGATGTCTTTAGCACCCAATTTATTTTTCATCGAATAATTCAAAAATAAAAATAAGCTATTACATTTTTCTTTAGTGTTCATATTATAATATCGCCACTTGGTATGTTTCGATAAATTTATAAATATTTCCCTTGCAGCGATTTTTTTTTTTTTTCAATGTTATTAGATTTGATTTAAAATAATAATTATTTTATGTTAATGAAAATTGTTTATAAATAGAAAGTTAATGCATCACTGATTTAATAAGATCTTATTTAACGAACCTTTAAAGATGAAATTTAAGAAAAATCTTGACAAAATGTTTTAGAGTAAAGCTATATAAACAAGAGACTTAGACCAAAAGATGTAGGCTTTTGATTTATGGATTTGGAGAAGTTTATCCGGAATCACAGAGACGTGATTTGCATATACCGTCGTTAATATAAAGAACGTATTTGTATCATTGTTTTCAAATTAGTTGATTCCCATTTAAGTTTATTCATAGTATCCTGCTTCTGCATGATGGTATGAGAGAAAGTAATATTTTCCTTGTGAAAAATCTGAATCATTTAAAAACTGACATCATATAGAAATATGTATTAGCTTCAGTTTTGTTTGTAAGTCTTATAATACTTTAATGATGATTGTGCTAATATTGCCAATTCAAAGAGTGATTCTCTTGGTGTGTTTTCATATTTTGAATGCAACTTATAAAGCAATTAATGTTCAAAAAATATAAATCTTTTATTAGCCAGTGATGAAAGAAAAATCATCAGCAACTTTTAATTTTGAGAATTATTTGTTTACGAATGTGAATCATATTAAATATTTTGATAGATTTGAATGTTGAATTATAAATACAAATGACAAAGTATGGTTGTTTTATTTAGCAAGTTAAAGATATTTTAGCATAGAGATATAACTATGTTAATTTTAGATACATTTGTATTTTTTTTTTTTGTCAAAATTTATTTGATAATTTTGTAGGATAATGATTGCTTTCATTGGCATGATGTGATTGAAGATGCTGTACATTATAGGGTCCCAATTAAGCAAAATATTAATCTTTCAAAAAGCAAAGTTTGCTGAAGAAAAGCTTAATAGAGAACATTGTAAGATGGCAAAAAAAGTAAAACAGAACAAAGAACCAATACATAATATATATAGATTTGTGATTCAAGGATTGGTCTGTATAGACAATGTAAAACTTATTTTTAATTTCTTATTTTTTGACTTTCATACTCCTTTACAAATTGCTACTGATGCTAAATGATGTTTATTGACAAATTATGAATATGATATAAGATACTTAAAATGGAAAAGATATGGAAAGAATAACTTGTTTGAAAATGGACAGAAAAGCTTAAAGAGTATTATTCTAAGGATATATCATTTTGGCTGCTAATTAAAGATAATGCTATTAGATTGTTATAAAAAAAAAAAAATGGCACTAAAGTATTCCAATAGGTCAAAGGCTTTTTCAAAGGTCCCATAGAGAAACATTAAAAGATGGTACATTAATTAACAAGCATAAGAGGAGGTAGTCATGTGATGTTTATTGACTTAAAACCAAGCCTGCCTAATAGGATAGTGGTGGCTATGGTTATTAAAGAACCAAAGACACCAAAATGTATGGGTACTGAACTGGGTTCAGACCCATATGACTATATAAGCTAATGGGCTTGGATTGAAAACATAAAGGTGTTTTCAATTTAAGACTCACAGTTTGTAGTAAAAGGTGGTAGCTGGAGGGTTGCATTAGATCCTAAGATCTAGATGCAGTGCTCTCAGATCCAAGGCTCCTCACTGACGAAGGCCATAAGCCAGAAACTAGTCTGGGGATATTGGATTAGTAGGCACTAGATGGGGATTTTATGCACAAGCCTTCTGGCATCCATTGATTACTCTAGCTTGCTGTGTGTGGCAGTATATATAGTGAGTTTTGCCTGTTTTACCAAGTTATACACAAGCATAAGAGGAGGTAGTCATGTGATATTTATTGGCTTAATTAACAACTACTCAGATTAATAAGTTTTTCATCTTTGTTTTGCTCTTTAGCTAAAAATTATTCTGTACCTATTTACAGATCAGTTTTTTATTGCCAAGTAGATGGGTTCTAAACTTACAGATCTTTAAAAATTTACTAGTTTAGATAAAAGCTTGTCATGAACAATCTTATAGATGGCTTTATCACTATGAGGTATTTTATGTTAAAATTATTAAAGGTACCTAATGAGTTAAATTAGAGCAACAACATTTTAATCTTTATGAAACAAGTAGGTAAAGTTGTTTGTTGTTTTTTTTCTATTGATAATTAGATGTGTTAATTATTTTAGATTGGACTGGTAAAGCTGATGATGAAGATGAGTTAAATGTATGGGAGGACAATTGGGATGATGACAATGTTGAAGATGATTTTAGTAAACAATTGAGGTGAGTTTTCTAATAAACTTTTAACATAAAAAATCCTTAGGATTTTTATATATTGCAATGATATAGGTTTGCAAAGTTTCAGTGTAGTCATATATTGCAATCTGTCCTCAATCAATCAGTCTTGAGGGTGGGTTTCTCTTGATTGACTCAGTATATAATTTAAATTCTTTTTCAGTGATTTTATAATGACAATCATATTTTTATTTATAAAAAGATATTAATAAAATTGCTAAATATCTTATAGATAATATGCATAGTAGGGAAAAAGTCACTCATATTCTCTTTTCATTTAATATTGGCTTAGGAAAGGATTGTGAGCAAATAATTTATTGTTTCCAACAGATCAGATAAAGGTGAATATGAATATATAAATAAATAACATATAAAGATTCAATAATTCAAAGTTAATCTGATACAAATTTTCTTCTTTAAAAATAAAATATATTTTGTAATTTATATAATAATTTGATCATAAGTTAAATCCATCCAGTCTTGCATTGGTGGTCGAGAGGTCAGCGCGACTGCCTTGCACTTGCAGGCAGTTGCCCGGGTTGCGGGTTCGCGTCCCGGCCGATGCTATGACACTTAAAAAAAAAAAGTTAAATCCATCCAAAAAAACCCCTAAAGATTTGAGAGTAATTGAAGAGAAAAAAAAAAAACAGATTGGTGGTCAATCCCTAGAAAAATAAAAAATAGGATTAAAGATAAAAAATAAAACAAGCTGAGACTTTTGAGAAGAGTTTTCCTTAGGGCAAAGGTTATTTACCGAGTACTGACTCAACACAGCTAGAATGTTAACTTTCTGTGTAGTAAAAAGAATAAATATGATTTACTAAACCTACTTGACATGTGTCCCCTAGTGCCAGAACAATATGGCTCAAACAATGTTGAAAACACCTATAAGCCATCCATAGGAAAAAGATATAAAATTTAGCTTATTTATTCATAGGAGAACTGTTTCTTATCGCTTGTGACTTGTATGATACACATAATTAAGCAATTTACTTCCAAAGCCAAGAAAATCTCAACTGAATTATGTTATACAGATAAGTTTTCTAGGACATTTCAGATAAAAACATAAATCTCTGTAATAAACTGACTGGACTATATAAAGAACTGTAGTAAAATTTTATGTGTATATAGATAACAGTTCTTAGGTAATTTATGAATTTCATATATATATTTTATTACGTGTATTTGTGGTATAAACATTGTTTAAATTCGTTATTGCCAAATACTAATAATTTATTTGTAAGTTGATATTTACTTTCTTTAAATTGACATTTATATTTAATCTTAATATTCTATTATTATATTTTTTAGTTTATTACTTATAAAGTAATAATATCTCTGGATAATTTCCTACATCCACCCAGATGATCTAAAATAAATACTGTTATTATTTAAATCTTTTCTCTGCAGTCTTGTCTCCAATGTTTATATAATAATCCTTTACTGATCCTGAGTGTGTATGATTTGAGCTAAACATAGTGCGGTTGTTACCATAAGAATTTGCATTGTTAATACCAGAGGGTAATATATTTGTACGTGATCTTTTTTAGAAGAAAATGGCACTCTAAGTCAAGGTTATTGGTGTTTATATCCTGTGTATTCAAGTTACACTTACGAATTAATGTTAAGTAAGAATCTCTGAGATAGGATTTATGGTACAATGATAATGAAATATAACAAGAGTACCTAATATAAGCAGTTATGTAAGAGAGAAGATTTGATCATCATCCATATCCATTTTAATTAAATTTAATTGAAATTCAAACTCAATTAAGCCTTGGTTAACTGATGAAATGCATATTGATTCAAGTAATTTAATTATATGCAAGAAGTCTTATCTGGGCATTAACATATGTGCATATAGACATGAATCATAAGTATAGGCACCATCATCATCATTAGTAAGGAAGTTATTCTCTGTCCTTAGGAGAAGAAAAAATCTCTTATTTGATTTAAATTATCTAATTATCTATGAGGAAATCAATGAGACTGATCTACATTTAATTAATAGAGAATATTTGAAACTTAATTTTAAAAAATATATATTTATAAAAATACATAAAATATAACAATAAATTTGAAACTTTTGAGATGACCTAACTTTTAGAGCTTTTTATTTGGAATTAATAATTTTAGCCCTTCTTAAATTTACCCAATTTATGATAATGTAATTACACAACTCAAAATTAATAATAATGATTAAGTTAGACATAAAAGAAAGTATTAACTTGGGACGATGATAATTTTCACTTGCCTCATATTCTATCACAAATCTTTTATTATGCATTTTTAAAATTCTTCTATTTTAATAAATTAAGATTAATGATAGGGACTTGCAGTTAATGGTGTATCACCTATTTTTTTTTTAAACTTCATAATTGCTAACACCATTTTGGACCTATTCTAAATATTTGATACTAATTCCCATTAACCACACTCGGGCTACAGGTAGGTTGATAGAATGTCCTTAGATTGTGAAGGTCAATTGTGAATAGCCAACAAACAGTGCCAGACCAAGAGCTTCTGCTGCCTTGTAGGATGGGATATTGGTTTATTAAAGGTTAGATACTGTTTCTGATACAAACAGTCTTTTCTGTCTCCTTTTCATTGGTAGTCATGAGTCTCTTATGCCATTGGACATCTTATACTAACTGTGACAATGAGATTGTGTGTTGCAACAATATTTCTATTCTTTATCGACACACAGCATTTCTGACTCCCAATTTCTTTTCTTTTTAACCATTATAACTTATTTATGGTTTTTGTTAAAGATAAAAAAATCAATTTGTAAAGTAAATTTATATCATAAAACAAAGAGATGGATTTATATATATATATATTTTAAATAATGTAATTCATTTTATAGAATGTGAAATGGTTTAGAACTTTCTCAACAAAACTCAATATAGACATGTGTATATATACACATATACATATTTTAATTAACCATGATATCATGGAATCTTCAAGTCTCTGGAACCATTGGAATATAATATAAAGGCAGTCAAAAACAATCTTTTTAAACACCACCTTTATATAAAATAATATAGCAATCTTTAATTACATTTAACTTGTGTCCTATTAAAAATTGTATTGAGAACTTCATTTTATCTAAGTCATTCTCTATTGTAACATGGTGGTTCTTATGTATGTGATCAGATTTCTAACGACTTATGGTTTTGGAATGCAAATGATCATTATATCAATTTTATCAGGTACAATATGACAAACATCTGATTGATACCTAATATGTTGGTCACCAAGTATAACGGGACAAGCAGATAATTGACATATGTACTCAAATATAATGGGGCAGTCTATCCATGGTGTGCACAAAGGTGGATTTGTTCTTTCTGATGAATAAAAAGGGTGTATCTTTATTATCTACTTTCATGCATACTTTCTTATATTAAACTCATACCTAAGAAAAAAGAGAGTAAGATTTATATAACTACTGATCTACTCTTAACTTATCATCTTCATATTGTAGTTTACTCCCGCTATTCCAGATTTCGAACTCAGGGAGATGTTATGTGGTTCTCAAGTTCAGGGAATATTTGTTTCACCGTATTCTTAATATATGTAAAATGAGTATATGTCTATTAATAGGAGTGGATATAATATATTGTTTACATGAAAATAATAATTGTGATATGTGTATAAGGATATGACTTAATAGAATTTAACCAAGAAAAATAAACTAAGAAATGTGTTTTAACATGTCAATAAATTTAATGGAGTCAAGCATTGGTGGCCGAGTGGTCATCACAGCTGCCTTACAAGCAGTTGTCCCGGATTCGTGGGTTCGCTTACCGGCCGATGCTTTGACACATGAAAAAAAAAAAAAATTTAATGGAACATATTTACATTGATTATTACTATTTGGATAATAAAATTTAAAACAAAGTTGGGAAGAATTCATTTAGACATCCGTGGTTATTCTTCATTTATGTTTTATAGCAATGTTTCTTACCCTGATCCCATAAAGAATAGCTACTACATCTCCTGATTAACATAAATGAACTTATATCATATACAACATTATTATAAATATAATAACATATTTACTTATCTTTTTTTTTATGTCCTCGTTAAAGCCATGATGATTTAATAGACCCCCTTGTTATGTATAATGTATGTGCGATAAAAGAGATTTATAAGTTTAAGATGCATAATAAAAAAGATGCGCAGATAAAGTATGTTAAAAAAATATTAATAATTAACACAAACTTTAAAATAAACAATTAATAAATGTATGTGTGTGTTGTACATATATAAATGTGTAATTGATATATATCTTAGGTAGCGTCTTACCATTTCTCATTTACAATGATCGAATTACTTCATAATCAAGATTGCACCTCATAAATTCTATCTATCCATAGTACTGATATTATGTTTATTATTAATTTCATAAATTTTAAATTAAGATATTCAGCCCGATATTAAAATAAAGAAAATAAATTATTATATGTAACATACAAACAATTAATTATGGATGACATCAACTTTATAAATGGGTTTTACAGTTCATATGGACAGTGTTCTGATAGTTTGTTGCTATAATCCATGGTAGTTTCTTTATGCACAGTTAAGAATTCGAACATCTGGTGGATTCGATGACTTTATTAGCCTTCGAACTGGAGTTTTGGAATGAGGTGTAAAAAGAGAGAATTCGTGATGGACCGTTTTAATATTTATCAATCCAGTTGTAGAGAGAGTACAATCCTGTATTGGTCTTGGCAATTTCTAGCTCCATGGACAATGACTTTTCTTCTATGATGTTCCCCATTGTTTTCAGCTATGCATGATTATTTTAATCTATATTTATATAAATATTTTGTAATTCATATTAGTCAGAGAAACGTCAATATTCTTTTACTACTGTTTGTTTCAGATTTAAATCCAGAAATTTATGCTGAAGAATCAATGGTGGTTTTCTTTTTTTTAGAGAATCGAATACTGTATTCTGTTTGTAAATTATTAACTTGTGAACTCTTTGCTTAGATGTTTTAGAACTAAACGTTTCTACTCATTTTCTAAAATCCTTGTAAAAGATTTCTTCAGCAGTATTGTGAGTTTGAATTGGTTGACACAATCCTTCAGATTTTTCTTTTAACTTCTTTATAAAGGGAATGATACATTTTTTTCACTCAGGTAAAAGATTTTGTCCTCCTTAACAAAAAGTTTGTTGTTGAATATCTCTTTATATATATATATATATTAAGCCAGTTCATGCTAATCTTTTTACTTTATTGTTGGCATCATCTTTGGCTAAGTATTAACATAAACAATTTGTTAAAACAAAATTGTAAGAAAAGATAAAATAAAAATAGAGTTTTTCTTAACTTTAATATTATATACATTATCTTTTTTTTTTCTTGATTAAGTTCATTCATTCGATCTATTGTATGTCATGATATCCATTTGACTGGTTAGGTTTAACTTTTGTTTTAATGTTTATTTATATTTGGCTTTAAATTTTAGGTTGTGATAACTGGTTTGTTAGTTTATGTCTTCTAACATTACTAATTCTATCACTTAATAATTTACATTAATATCATGGGCTTGAATTGAGATTGGGTTTTATGGTATGTGTACTGGTTATTATTGGTGTTGGAAGCATCCATCACACATCTCCTCAGTAAAAGTATTAAAGATGGTTTCTATCTTTAATTTTGTGATTTTTTTTTTTTAGGGTTAGGTTAAGGTAGGTCCATGATTTTTACTTTTATTGAGGTATTCATGGTTATTATATTATCCATGTTTACTACTAGTGATTTTAGACAATATCAATATTTCATATACAAGTACATGCATTATTGGATAGTGTTTGAAATTTTGGGTTTGTAATCAATAGCATTATATTTTGTTTTAAGTTATTGGTGAATCTATTGTTTATCACCATAGTATGGTCTCATATTTTGAGCATCCTTTAACATCATTACCTTTATCTATCCAGTATGTGTTTGGGCCAGCACATTTGTTGATGGTATATGGCCCCTCATATAGATCGCAAAATTTGTGGAAGATAAATTCTTTGGGGTTACTTACATGGGGTCTTAAGAAAACTTTATCACCTATTTTAAAATGATACTTACTTTTCTTTTGGAATTTATTACGTCTTTCACTCATTGTTAGCATTTTGTTATATGCCTCCATTTGATCTTTTTCTAGATCGATGGCTAACTCTTATGAGCATAGGCATGGGTATGCAGAAAAAAATTAGGTATTTTGTCCCAATTATAATCTGATGGGTGCGAATCCAGTGGATTCGTTTACAGTCCAATTGATAAAATTGACTATGTACTATGTATGCTTTACCCAACCTTTATGCTTATCTTCCAATTAGGTTCTGAACAAACATCCAAATTTGTATATGGGTGTGGTATATTCCTATCTGGAATTGTAATTTTGTTTAGATGTCTAGCATCCAAACAAAATCTCATCGACCCATCTTTCTTCTTTACTGTTACAATCGGGTTGCAAAATGGTGAAGAGCATTTGGATATTATTCCCCAGTCGATCATCTTTCCGATCTGATTGTTAATTTTACTTCGATATTGATATGAGATAGGATACATTTTAGATTGAAAGGGTTGGTTTTCAAACAGTTTAATCCTTTGTTCAAATCCCTCTATCACTCCTGGTATTTCTGAGAATATGATATTGTATTCATTAATCACAGATTGCAATTTCTCTATATTTTCACCTTTAATTAAATTTGACTTAGCAAATTTTTACTTTAGCAAAGCTTCAGGTATGGTGGATAACCCTAACTAATTTGTTTTCAAAATCAACCATTCATTTGTTCATAATGTAGGAAGTCTATCCCTAAGATGACTTCATGAATGAGGCCACTTAGTATTAAAGACATGATAGATATATGTTTGGTTAATGATTTGTTTTTAAATTAATTTTGCCTTTTTATTGTTAGCCATTGTAACCTGTACTGACTTGAGCGGTAGGGTTTTGACATCTGGAATTTTATTTATCAGTCTTCTACAGAACTTGTCAGAAATTACAGAGACTTGGCTATCAGTATCTAGCAAGGCTTTAATTCTTAAATCCTCAAACATTATTTCTATCATGGTGCAGTTTTGTGCAGCATGATTAGGCACTTTATCTTCCCATGAACATGTTAGATTGGTGATTTCTTTTACTAATTGTTTAGTTCTGTTTCTCATTTTTAACATGGATCCTTGAGGAGAGAAACTATATCCCAAGCCCCCCTTTAATTTCCTTTATTCGTCACTTTGGGTAGATCTTTACCATACCCACCTTTAGTTTGACTTAGTCCACTAGTGGATGCTGTACTGTTGGTATTTAAATTTTAACGTATATCAGTAATTACTTTGTTCCTTGTGTTATCATTACCCTTTATTGTTTTAGTTCATTGATGGCTATGGTTATTATTGTTTTTTCTTTTTTTATAAACAATGGTATTCACGGGTATGTCTTCTTTCCTCTTTTCTAAGTTTTTTTGACTCATATTCTAGTTACTGGAGTCTATGTTATTTAACAGATCTGTAATCTGTTCGATGTTTTGTGTTGGCATATAATAATGATTTTTTAATCTTGAATGGTAAATTGTGTTTTATAATTCATATGATTTGATTTTGGCTAAGATGGTGGGTATCCAGGGTTTTTAATTTGGCCTCCTGCCTTCGAAAGAACTTAATGAGTATTTCAGCAGCGCTACTCCTATATTTTTCTTGAAGGATTTGGTGTAATAATGCTTCTTGGCGATCATTGCTCCAGAAATTTTTTATTAGTATTGTTTGGTATTCTGCAAATGTTTTGGGTACTTGGAATAATATTCCTACCAAGATAAGCCATACCTTTGTAAATAACTATACGCCGCTATTAGTTTTTCACCCTCTGTAAAATTGTTATTAACCGAAAAATATAAGTACAAGGATTTTAGGTGTTCTATTGAAACTTCATTAGTCAGACCTTGGAATCTTTTCAACTGGTTTATGGTGTTGGCTTGGAGAGTATGGTTGGGATTATTGATATATTCCTTTTGGACATTAACAGGTGATTGAGTATTGTGATGGCTTGCATATTCTTCTATGGAGTAGATAACATCTTCATTGTTTTGTTTCATCCGTGTGGCTTCCATCTCATTTCCTGTTTCATCTTGATGTCCTTTTTTATTTTGATTTTCCCTCATCCTATTGATAGCTTTCATTATGCGGTTTAGTTTATCTGCAATGATGTCTTCTTCCACATCTGACGGCTTAATCTTTTTAAGGGCTTGTATATGGTTTTCTATCCTTTCCTTGTTTTTCTCTATCGTATTCATTTCTCAAACCTTTTATCATTTGTTCTATTGGAATATTTTTTATTTTCTAGTTGGTCCAATATACTTGACTGATTTTCTAATAATATTTCGATATTATTCTTATTTTGTTTTACATCTCCATCTATCAAGTTTTTTTTCATGCTAAGGCATTGGCAATTATTTTTTAGGGATTGAATTTTTTTTTCCTGGTTATATAATCAAGTTTCTTGTTCTTTTTTGTGAATACTGATTTCTGCATTGATGCTTTTCATCTCCTCATTCATGTTCCTTTTAGTTTCTTCTTGATTTTTATATAATTCATTTTGAAAATTATCGTATGTACTTTTTTATTTCCATATGTTTACTTTCCATTTTATTTTCTAGTTTTGTTTCCATTTCAGAAAACCTTTTCTGACAGTTACGGTCTTTTTCTTCAATGCCCTTTTGAATTTTGTTATCCATGTCAGTTTGTATCTGTGATAACTCATCTTTCAATTCCATTTTTACACTATCTAATTTTTTGGATAGATCACTGTTATATCTATCTTCATATTATTTATCCTTTAAGACATATTTTCTATCTTTGTAGACATATCTTCCATCTTTGTGGCCATATCTTCTTTCATATCTATTTTCAGATTTTCCATCTTTGTGGACATATCTTCTTTCATATCTATTTTCAGATTTTCCATATTTGTAGACATCTGTTTTCATATCTATGAACATCTGTTGCATCATTGGTATCATTTGACTAAGGGCTCCATC
Source organism: Epiperipatus broadwayi (assembly GCA_028023455.1). NCBI lineage: Eukaryota > Metazoa > Onychophora > Udeonychophora > Euonychophora > Peripatidae > Epiperipatus > Epiperipatus broadwayi. Next base: position 1,563,170 of record JAQFVV010006318.1, on the reverse strand, counting down.
ATTAGCCTTACCTTCCTTTTATTAGATTTACCTGGAGTTTTGTTGGCTTCTGGGACCTGGACATTTACTACTGAAGTCCCCCCAGATAAATCTACATTACCTTCTTCATGTATATTATTTAATAAACTATCCCCTGCATTTTCTCTTAACTGCTTCAATTTGTGTTTCCATTTCTTTTTCCATATTACTATCAGTTTCAAATCGAAACATTTTAGATTGACTTCTTATAATCATTAATTTTTTTTTTTTCTGCTTTATTTTAATTCATTACTCTTAAGTTTCAAACTATATGAAATTATTTCGTATTATGATTTCCATCGTGGAGGCATTAGTCATCATTAGCACTTCTACTATCATGTCAAGTTATGGTTTTATTTTCCTAGGAATTGATGTCCTAATTTGGCCTTTTTTTTTTTTAATAAACTCCCCATTTCAACTAAAGTTTAGTTGTTGACTATCATCTATTTTATTTGTATTTTAGATTCTTAGTATTCTTCTGTATTCAAATTCAACTCGTCATATCCAAATAAATTTTAAGTTATGTTTATGTTTAAACTATAAAATTGAGTATTAATAGGCAAACATGTTAACCAGTCAATATATTTTGTATGTATTATGGATGGTCATAATGATAAATTATTTTCATGTGATATTATTAATCTCATATGAAATTTATAAATGCTAATTGTTTTGAAAACTATAATCTAAATATATGTAATCCATGCCCAACGATTGGAAGCATCAAATATAACTGGTCAGTTCTTATGTTTGTGATCAGATTCCTATCGACTTATGGTTTTGGAATGCAAATGATCATTATGTCAATTTTACCAGGTACAATATGACAACCATCAAATTGATGCCTAATACATTGTTTGCCAAATGTATTGGGATGAGCAGATAATTGTTACTCCAATGTAACAGGACAGTCTACCCGTGGTGTGCACAAAGATGGATGTATTTCTTTTGATGAATATAAAGAGTGTATCATCTACTTTCATGCATACCTTCTTATATTTAACTCATACCTAAGAAAGAAGAGAGTAAGATTTAAATAACTTGATTCTATCCTTAACTTATCATCTACGTATTTTAGTTTACTCCCACTATTCCGGATTGCGAACTCAGGGAGATGTTATGGGAGTCTTAGGTTCAGGGAATATTTGTATTACCATATTCTTAATATATGTAAAATAAGTGTATGTCTATTAATAGGAGTGGATATAATATATTGTTTACATGAAAATAATAATCATGATATGTATATGTCTTATGACTTAGAATTTAATCATAGAAAAATAAATGGTGAAACATGTTTTAACATTTCAATAAATTTAATAGAACATATTTACATTGACTATTACTATTTGGATGATAAAATTTAAAACAAAGTTGGGAAGAACTCATTTAGTCATCCGTGGTTATTCTTCATTTATGTTTGGTTTATACCAATGTTTTCCATCCTGATCCCATAAAGAATAGCCACTACATGATTAACATAAACGAACTTCATATCATGAACAACATTATTATAAATATAGTAACATATTTATTTATCTTTTTTTTATGTCCTAGTTAATGCCATGATGATTTAATAGACCCCCTTGTTATGTGTAACGTGTGCAATAAAAGAGAGGTATAAAAAAAATATTAATAATTAACACAAACGTTAAAATGAACAATTAACAATTATGTGTGTGTTGTACATATATAAATGTTTAATTGATATATATCTTAGGTAGCATCTTATCTTGTCTCATTTATAATGATCGGATTATTTTATAATTAAGATTGTACCTCATAAATTTTGTCTATCCATAGTATTGACATTATGTGTATTATTAATTTCATAAATTTTAAATTAAGGTATTCAGCCCTATATTAAAATAAAGAAAATAAATTATTATATATAACAAACAAACAATTAATTATCAATGATGTAAACTTTATAAATGGGTTTTACAGTTTGTATGGACAATGTTCTGATAGCTTGTTCTTGTAATCCATGGTAGTTTCTTTACGCACAGTTAAGAATTCGAACATCTTGTGGATTCAGTGACTTTATTAACCTTCGAACTGGAGGTTTGGTATGAGGTGTAAAAAGAAAGAATTCATGATGGATCATTTTGATATTTATCAATCCAGGTGTGGAGAGTTAGGACCATCCCATATTGGTCTTGGCAATTTCTAGCTCCGTGGATAATGACTTTTCTTTCACATCATTCCCCTTTGTTTTCAGCAATGCACGATAATTTTAGACAATATATAAATATTTTGTAGTTTATATTAGTCGGAGTAGCATCAGTATTTTTCTACTACTGCATGTTTCAGATTTAAATCCAGAAATTTATGCTGAGGAATCAATGGTGGTTTTCTTTTTTTTAGAAAATCAAATGGTTTATTCTCTTCATAAATTATTAATTTGTGAACTCTTTACTTAGATGCTTTAGAACTAAACATTTATACTCATTTTCTAAAATCCTTGTAAAAGATTTCTTCAGCAGTATTGCGAGTTTGAATTGGTTGACACAATCCTTCAGATTTTTCTTTTAACTTCTTTATACACAGAATGATAATTTTTTTATTCAAGTAAAAGATTTTTTTTCTCCTTCAACAAAAAGTCTGTTGAATATCTCTTTATATATATATATATATATTAAGCCAGTTCATGCTAATCTTTTTACATTATTGTTGATGTCATCTTTGGCTAAGTATTAACATAAACAATTTATTAAAACAAATCCTAAGAAAAGATCAGAAAATAAACATTGCGTTTTTCTTTACTTTAATATTATATACATTAATTTTTTTTTTTTTCTCGATCTATTGTATGTCATGATATCATTTGACCGGTTAGGTTTAACTTTTGTTTTAATGTTTATTTATATTTGCTTTAAATTTTAAGTTGTGATAACTGGTTTGTTAGTTTGTGTCCTAACATTACCTAATTCTATCACTTAATAAGTAACATTAATATCATGGTCTTGAATTGGAATAAGGCCTTATGGTGTGTGTACTGATTCTTGGAAGGTTGTTGGAAGCATCCACCACACTATATATAGAGATTTTTTAAAATTTATTTAAAAGGACATAATGTTAAAATTAGAAATTTTCTTGACAGGATTTATATCGTATTGACATTATAAGAAATTTTATTTCGAATAATAAAACTTTATGAACAATCAATAGTTAAAAATATGTTTCTGTGGAAAGTCCTTTGAATAAAGTAGTTTTTTTTTATATTTACCTTGTTTCAATTTCTTTGGACAAAATATTTCTTATATATATGTATGTATAATTGTTTTTTATTATAAAACTTACATTTGTACTTTGCTCATATTGATTAGTTAGATACTATATTACAAATTTTCTTCTCTTTATTTCATTAAATATTCCCACTCTTGATTTTTGATAAAAGTAAAGAGAATGTTAATCTTTCTCTTGTTTATTATATTAAAAAAAATATTTTCTATTGCATAGTTTTTGTCGCACATGTGTGAGTATGTATAGATGTGGTTCTTCCCCAATATATATAATCTTAATTTGCATTATCAAATGAAAATATTTTTATTATATATATTTTCAGAAATAATAAAAAAAATGTAATATTTTTAACATGTTACACATAAAAAAATCATAATGTTCACAATGTAATGGTTAAACTATACACGTTTAAATAATTTAACTAGTTAACTGGGATGCTATCTGACATTAAACATCAGGAATGGACCAACACATATTTTTTATACATATATATTTAAGTAAATGGTAGTTCTCTATTTTATCGTGTCAGTCGCTTAATGGCACTATTTATATGCAAAAGCGCATAAATATGCCATTTACGTGGCTGCTGCCTTCTAGGCCTATATATCTATATCAAAAAAGAGGTTGTTTAATACGCGGCAGTCGGCGGCCACAGATGATGGTGTTAATTTCTATGCTATAAAGTACAGAAAAGATGCTGTTTAGTGGAGGCCAACCTGTTTTAGTGTTACGCACTTTATCCCAATGCTCACAGTTTAATGTTCACTACAGTGGACTTCAGCCTGCCACAACTCTTCAAATATGCATGTCAAAGGAATTAACTTACAAGTCATTTGACCTACTATTACCTCCTAACAATTGTCCACCCGTCGCCACGCTCCCTACTCAGCGTGGAACCTTCAAATCAATTCAGAAAAGGTTGGTCCAAGCAAGATTTCGGCAAGCTCATGTGAATAGTCACGTTTTCGCGAGATCACGTCTGTGACAAAATGTGTGACAGGTCGAAATCGGGCCAACTGCCGTCCACAGAAGCTGGCCTGCAAGGAGAATTTAGTAATTCTACTGGAATAGAATCTTTGCAATAAGGTAGGTCAATTGATAAAATTTTAATTCTTGCAGATGTGAAAAAGGAATAGCCCTCTGGCCTACATTGCAGGACTAAGATTTGACTTTCGGGCGATTTGGAGTTCAAACGGGTTTTGAAATTTGTTGGTAGCATCTAATTGTTCTTGACTAAATTACAGAAACTGATGAAGGAAATTGGAATGATTTATGTTAAGCCTTCGGACAAAAAAAGAAGGATGTATGAGTGAAAATTCTCGTAGTTTTGTCTAGAGAAACCAAAAGTAATTGTTCAAATATCAAATCCATTGATTAATTAATCTTGAAATACCCAACCAAAAAGGCGTAATAAAAAAAAAAAAAGCCAATCGAGTTGGAAATTATTAATCATTCTTAATAGGTGTTCCATTAAGATCCATACATATATTATCTTTCAAAGATAGCTATTGTAAGAAATCAATCAATAAATAAAATTAATAATTTTTTTTTTTTTAACCCTTTTCAAAAATGACTCGGAAAAATAAAAGTCAGTTTAATAATTAAAACATTCCATGATCACCATGTCTTATGCTTCCTCATAACTGTTATTAAAACAGGCAAAACTCCCCATATAGTAGTGCCACTCAGTGCAAGCCTCTTGGCATCCATTGATTACTCTGGTTTGCACTGAGTTGCACTACTATATGGAGAGTTTTGCCTTGTTTTAATTAAAACATTATCAGCATCATTTTTTGGCCACCACAATGTAGTTGTAAAGTTTGCGGGGGGGGGGGGGGCACAAGGGCAATTCTACTAGAATAGAATATTTGCAATAACGTATGTTTACATAAAATTGTACCAGTAAATGTTATTAAGGAAATTAATGAATTACGTTAACCCGTACGATTTCTATATTCTTACACAAAGAATGGGGTGGGCCTGGTAACGTTATATGTATGTGTTTTTGCTTAGCATCAACACCATCAAGCGGCTGACGTGATAGAATAGAAAAATACCAAGTAAACTTTTAAAAAATATTTTCTTTAATATAATGATGATGATCAGTACACAGCTACTATACTATGTGCAATTTCAGATTAGAACTATTGACATGAAATAAATATGCAGACTAGACAATATTATAAATAAGAAAACAATAGTTCATTACAAAATACTGTAATAGTGAGTTAAATATAAATTTCTTTTTTTACAATTAAATTTATTTCTTCAATCTTTTCTTTCTTGGATTTTTTTTCATTCACACAGTGGAAAATAATTGTCTTTTCTACTGTCAACGGTTTAGTTTTATTAATTTTAAGAATTTTCAACTAGGTTGTCACAGATCCCTGGCCTTTTTTATTGCAAAAATTGTTTTTATATTTGGATGATGCATCTGGAATTCTAATCAGAATTGGATGATTTATCTTAGCATTGGTTATGTAATAAGATATTTAAGAAGAGATCACTAAATTGGGAAGTATAGGAATTGACCTGCAGAAATATCAAATCATTGATATAATTTAGTAATACAGTCAGCTAGGATTTATATATATATATATATATATATATGTAATACCTTCTTGACTTGGGAGCAGTCTGATAATTTGCCTAAGTCTTAATTGCAGTATACATCTTGTTCTCAGTTTTTGCATTAAAACAATTAACTCATTGGATATTAATTCCTGTTACACCACTGGAATAAATTATTATTAGCTAAATGAGAAGACATTCTTTTATATAAAGGTTTTTACAAATATTATCACCTTGTTCACAAATATATATACACACACAGCTTTCTAAAACTTTAAAATGAATGAAGAAAATAGTGATATTTATTACAATCTCTAAATTATCATTTTTCGCCCACTCCCAAAAGTGAACCTTAAGGAACATTTATCATAAGGAATGTCATCAATTTATACCCACTTTTCCATTAATAACCAGCTGTTTATTATAATAATTTTTTTAAAAAAATATTTTTATTTAAATGTTAATAATTTTTTTTGTAAATGGCAGCTATTTTCGAAAATTAATGATGATGATAGAATAGTAACCGTATGATAACAATATTATCTGCATAAGAGAAACTGGCTAATCCAAGAAAAAAAAAAAAAATAGTATAGGATTTTTTCATTATTTACAGTAATTAAAAATATATTTTAATTATCTAGAACTATACAATATATTAAACGATAGTAAAGTTCAGTATAAAATAATTAGAAATATGATTAACTGTATTTACTTAATTTTATCCAGTATCCTTGCAATACAATCTATATTGTAATTTGTAGTGCATCATAAGTATATATGACTTATATTTTAAGCCACAAAAAAAAAATAGAAATTTCATTCTGTACATTATATAATCAAAAACAAGCTAATCACCACATACAGTAATAAAATGTGCAGGTTAATACAGCCTTATATTTCAGCAATTTGGTAAACATTTACAATGAATAAATCTTTATTTCTTATAAATTTATATATTTCAATTTATTCATTATAATATTATCTTGAAAAATCAAAAATAATCTTAAATTTAATATATTAACTTTGCAAATAAAAAAATAAATAAATAAATTGAAACAATCAGAATAAAGCCTTTATTTTAACCCTAAAGCATTCAAAATGTTTTTCAAATAATAAAATGTAATAATCAACTACTTATATTAATAATACATATTTAAATAAAGAATACTTTCAAGAAATGTTTAGTGGTGTAATACATTCAAGTAGTTAAAATAATATTTGAAATTTAAAAATTCAATTTATAACTCAAATATGGTTTTAAAAAAAGTCATTTATGATCTTGAAAATTATCATTTCCATTTTCACTTGACTGTTTCACATTATTTTCATTTGGTTTCTGCTTTAAAAAAAAAGAAAAATGTTCAAATAAAAAATCTCAATGAAAACATTTTTAACAAGAAACAAATATTAAATTTAATTTACTAAAAATAAAATGAACAAATTATATTTTTATTGAGAAACTGATGATTTAATTTTCAGATTTTAAATAAGTCATGATTGAGCCAACATAATGACTATTTCGCAATCAACAAGAAGCCTTCTCCAACACCAACTTCACTTTCTTCTTCAATTAAAATTTCATTTCCTGATGATATTTGTTGAGTTTTTTTTTTGTTTTTTTTTTGAATGATAGTGATATCTAGCAACTTTTGTTGAAATTAATATCAATTATTATACATTTTAATCAAGTTTGAATCTGTTTTCATTTTTTAGTAGTAGAAATTTTAATTAAAAAATAAGTTACTATGAATCATTAACTTTAACCATAATAGCTGGATTTCATGAGCTACTTTGGATACAAGATTTTAACAAAAAAAAAACCAATGAAAATTAAAAAGATTCAAACTAGTCATACTGAAAAGAGTTGAAAAGAACATAACACATTTAGTTTGCATTGTGTTTTGTCTATAATATGAAAACAAAATAAGTTTATATGCAATGTATTTATCTTTTTATTATTTATTTTTTATATTATTATTAAGTTTTCATTTTAGGTCGCACATATTTTGATTTATTAAACTTTTGTAACTTTTTAGAGCAAATTTTTCAAATGTCAACATCTGAATCCAAAGAAAATAAAAAGCCTCCTATTGAAAGCTGTCAAAATTATTCTTTCAATATTGTATTGATTTTTTTTTTTTTAAGTTTAGTTTTAATTTTTCAAAAAGAAATTCATTATTTGAATTTATGCTTAAGTAAGATACATATGAAAAATATTAAATTTTGAAAGAATCATTATTTAGTCATTCCAAAAGTTTCTATAATCTGCAGGCTTTACGTCTTTTGATTTTGACAATTCAATTTTATTTATTTATTTTGTTGTTTAATTTCATTTATTGATTCATGACTGGAATTAAAATGTAAAAATTGAAGGTGGGAATAGAAAAATAAAGTTATTAATTTCAACAACACAACCAAAAAAAAAAAAAAAATCTGTAAAGAAAATATAAAAAAGGAGTGAAATTTATTGATTGTATTACTGTTACCCTTTAGTGAAGGCAATTGGTCTCCCAAAACTCAGTGCTAAGCAAGAATATTGTATGCAGAATAAGTATTCATAATGATTGTCTATGGGGGAAAAATTGGCTGGTTACTCCAGTAAAAAATTATTCTATAAGTTGGGGATATTATGTTAAAAAAATAACTATCATTTATATATAAAAACTTAAAATATGTACATTATATGCTTGTGTAAAATGTGCTGTGTATTATGCATGTATTCACTTAAAATATTTATATATGATAATGCAATTTAAATTATGTAAAAATGAAAAAAAAAAACATGAAGCTTAAAGTTGTTATTTTCTGTGATCCAGTCACTCACCAATCTTTATCCAGTTTGATTGCCAAGCTCAAAGATTTTATTGATTTTTTTCATAGTCATATTCGTAAACAGAATCTCTAAAAAAAATGTTCAATATAGCTGGAAAAACAATGTATATTTTCACTGCCCAAAAAGGCAGCAAAATAGACCGGGAAAACGAAACTAAACTAGCATTTAACAATTTTTTTGTGTTCTTCCGCACAATATTATGCTGGGAAAAAAACCCATTCTGAAATTTCTTTTTTTTTTTTAATTTGTCCTGCAGTATTATATTATATTACTTATGTGAAATTATTAAAATTTAAAAAACATGATGTTTAATAATATAACAAGAGCCAAATAAACAAACGATATATTACAAAAACTTAATCACAGTCAACTTTAAAACAAAAATTTCAGCATATTGAAAAAAGAAAAAAAAATCTAATGCATTCTGAGTTTGCATATTGTAATCAATATTTAAGGCTTTTGTTACAATGTATGTTGTGCTGATCTAAATAAACAAATATTATAGTTGTAGTGGGTTTTTTTGGGTATGACATGTCACTATTTTATTAAGTGCAGTAGCCATGTTTTTGAAATGACTTAGCAATTTCTCGAATGATGCAATATGTTTTGATAGCAGAGTTACTGGTTATTTAAGTAAAAATTAAAGGCACTAATCTTATTTATTTTATTTGTATTGCATTTTTGACATACACAAGGTATTTAATTTATTTAATTTAATTGCACAAAATCATCCTCACATTTTTTCCAAAAACCCAATTCAAATACAATAAATATCAGTTTCAATTTGATTGAAATTAGCATTTGTAAAGATTTAAATCTAAAATTGATTGTCTGATGTCTTAGATAATATCTATAGTGTACACAATTTAAAATTTAATATTGATATTACTTTAACAGACGAACCGGGTATTGTTTGTTATTTTCAGAAAACGATATATATAAATCTATAAATTAATGGAGGCGTGTATTACGCCAAAGATGTATAATATAACTGGCTGTTTAGTCACCATAACACCTGTAGATCAAGCTTTAATATTATCTACCTAACCAAATGATCGTAAGAACTGATCCTATTCGGGAATTTTACGAGATAACCCTGCACATTACATATATGCATACTATGCGATGATAGAGTTATATATTTCCCACATTGGTCATTACCTTATCAATAATAGATTCTTGCGGTAAAAGCATATTTATGAGTGTCAGGCGGAAGCCGACCTCAAGCACCAATCCCATTATTGCAGTAAGAATTACACTTTACCGTACTACTACTAATGGATTATAAACTATGTGTAATCAGGTGTTCAGCCCTAGCTAGCTCGATCTCAAGGCTGGGAGGGAAACCCTAACAGATGAATGGAGGTGTTGAGATTTGCTTCGTTATATGGCTTCTTTCAAACCACCTGTGCTTTAAGAGTAATTCGCAAATAATTTAAAATTAACTACCTTGACCATCATAAGTTATTACTCAAAACTGCTATATGCTACAATTCATTTGCTGGACTTAACGTTAGGGTTTAAATTATATTAGATCTAGGTGTGTACTCATATAGACCGTGTACAACTAACCTTGCGAGATATATAATGATAGAACAAAAAAACAGGAAAATATAAACAATAAATCAACTCGTCACTACTATGACAAATAATTATCATTCGTAAGTAAGAACCCAATTTTATATTTTTTCATTATCAATGGGGGAATTTATTAAAAATTCATATATCAACAATAAAAAAAAATACATAAAATAGATTAAATAAAATAGAAAACAAAAAAAGAAAAAAAATGCAGTTATACGACATACATCATTCTCTATTTTAATAATGAATAAGCAAACCTTGAGAGGAATTAAATGTAATTATAAGTTCAATTATAAGTCACATTTATCTTTTTACCTGGGATTTACAGATGTTTTAACTTCTTACATGTAAGCTTACATTTTCCAAGTTGTTTGTTCTAGGAGAGTTATTCTTCCATAATTAGGGTAATATAAATATGCGTTCTTAGTATGAGTCCAGAATGAATGATTTTGTTCGAAGAGTCTTGTTTGAAATTTAGTAAGCACATGAAATCGAATATCTTTTTTTTCTGGTGGTCAGTGATGAAGATCTTGTTTGAAATTTAGTAAGCACGCGAGATAGTCTTTTTTTTGACTTTGCATTACTCTAATGTGTAATCCATGAGATCTGCAGAGTTTATGGTGTAACTGAGTAGACAACAACATCAGGAGTAGCTAGATAATAGCCCAACACAGACATTGCTTTTCCCTCACAATTAAGGTTTTAAACATTTTTAGTAAGTTTGATGCTAAAGCATTGTCTTCAGCAATTTGGCTAATCCACAAACTTATGCTGTCCAGTCGAAGACTGTAAGATCAGAGCACACAAATAAAAATATATCCTGCCTCACATGGATTCAACTTAACTACCACTCCTTTTCTATCTCTTTTTTTTTTCATTACGTTAATTACAGTTCTCAAATTTTTGTTCTATCAGACTTCATATTTTTGTTTAATTACCTCAGAATGTTTTTACCATTTTATTTGCTCGTTGATCTAATCTTTTACATTTTTGCCTGACCAGATCCGCTGTCTTTGTTCAAAGTACATTAAACGACAACTTATCCTGGAATTTAGGAGGCCAAATAGCCATCCTAAATAACAAAGAAATACCTCGAGAAATTTGTGGCAGAATGTCTTTTGTTCTCATTAAAACGACATCTGATTAGAACCAAAAAAATTTACATTTAGTAAAAAAAAATAATACATTAACGTATAACTGTTTCTCTTAATATTTTTTTTTCCTTCCTTTCTTTCCCCTTTTTCTTTTTTTTTTTTATAACAATAAATGCCAAAATATTTTCTAGAACAGATATTTATACTTGTCAAAAAAAAATGTTTACATCTATTTCTTTATATATATATCACTCACCATATATGGTACTCAAATAAATTAAAGCAAAACTTATGCAAACTGGGCCTATATTGGGCACATACTCATATCCGGGGCAGTGGGTCAACATTATTAAATTCCCTTGTAACAGGATCTAAACCCGTCTGCTGTTGCAGTACATATGACCGAAAATTATTTTTAATTTTATCCCAAATGAAATTCATAATTTTTTCTTGGTACTGCATTTTTGTTTTACTCATGAGATAATATCCCCATTGCTTTGGATATCTAAAAAGAACGAGTTGATTTAAAATTGAGGAAGCAGTATTATTTTTAAATTATATTTTGTAATTTTTGTTATTACTTGTATAAATCTGAAACCGTTTTATTCTCTTTGCTCCCTCCTGGTTTTTACTGAAAATATTTTATATTAGTGGTGGTAGCAGTTTCTATTTGATAAACATTTTAATTCCAAATTAATTGACTGATTATTTTAGCTAATATATGCACTGTACATTTTTAATTTTATGCTGAAAGAATTTGCTATTTTTACAGTACTGTATTGATTTACATTTGTATACAGAATGAACCTTTTTATTTTTTTACTTTTGTAGTCATTAGCAATGAATATCTTTACTTTGGATATTTTATTAATGAAATGTCTTGTATAAATACTGGATGAAAAGTAAATAAAACATTGTACATTCATTAATCATATTTTAAGTTTATAATCAAAATATTGAATGCAACACTATGTAATTTATGAATAAAATATGTACTGTACAATTTCAGTGTGAAAGTCATTATCTTGCTTTTGGATGGGATGACTTTAATAGCTGTTCTATGATATCATCAGTGTTACAAAATGGCCACCAAATAAATTTAAAAAAAAAATTGTTTTACAGTCATTATGGTGAATAATCGATTGTTAATCAAAATAGCGGATACAAATTGATGGTGATCATTATTGTGAATCCTCGCATAAAGGCCAAACATTAAGCAGGGTAAAGGTGTGTATGTATTGCAAAGGAGAAACATATATAACATAAGATTGAATAATTTACATAATGAATAAAAATAGAGGTTCTTATAATGTAAGTTTCATTTCCCTTCTTTCCTACAAACAGCCATAAAATAAATATTTGAGAAAGAAAAATTATATAGCAGATATAGTCATGATTGTTAAACACAGATACTATTTTTTCTTCATTAGTTAACTACATCGTATCCCCTATCCACTGTCTCTTTTTTTAAAAATCAAACCTATGTTTATGTATGAAATTTTATAAACACGTTATCTTTAATGCTATAATCTAAAAATGGGAAGTCATTAATATTTGAAAGGAATCATATAATCTGCATCAAAAAATATAAAATCTATTTACTAAATGGCTTTGAGAAAATAGTTAGGATATATTGTTAGTGATATCCTAGATTTGAAATTGAATTATACTATATCTTATTGCAACTATTAACTAACATTAGAATGTTTTTATAATAATATCTATTACTTTATAAATCTTTAGCCTATTTCTGAAGATTCATCAATTTATTTATTACAAAAGTGATTATTTCTAAATAAAAATAATCTAAACAAAAGGTACAACGAATCAGGGCTCAATGTATCCATGGCCTTTTCTTTTATGTGCATGTTTTACCATTAGATATAATAAAGAATATGAACTCTTTTTTTTTAATTAAATGAAATAAAGTGTATCACAAAAGATGTGTAAGCAACTCGTCACACATAAGAAGTAAAAGTTGCATTGAATTGAATGACAGATTTTTTTAGTTATGTTTATATAAGTCCAAATTTTAATAAATTGGTTTTCTATGAGTAGTAATATATATAAAGAGCAAGACACTTAATTCAAAATTTGTGTAGAATTATAATTTTTTTTTTAGATTTCAAGAATAGAACTTTTCCTCTTCGTTGAAAATCCAAAGTCTTCTGAATATATAAATAAACATTAATTTTATTATAAAGAAAATCTTTTTATATATAATTGCTCTTTGTATATGTATAAAATTGTTTCATTAATAACAAAAACAATTTAAAATACAGTGCAGTGTAATATATTTATTGTAAAAAGTTAAAGGACATCTTTGAAATTTTGTTTAAATAATAGATATTTCTTTATGTAATCAGCATGAAATCCTGACACAGTTTTGTTTTTATTAATAAAGAAATAAAAAGTTAGTCTTTTCAATGTAAAAGTAAGCATTATATAATAAAACTACATTATTTACTATACACTTTATGAATTTATGTTAATATTAATTATATAGATTATGATTGTCTTTTTTTTTAAATATTGCAAAAATATTTTTAACTTGAGATATTAATTTTATAATTATAATTTTTTTTTTTTTTAGGGCAGAATTAGAAAAACAAGGATTAAAATCAGAAGGTGTAGAACCTATGAAGACATGAATTTTTTTTTTGTAATTATTTAATTTTTGAGTGTTGTTTTCTATTATTATTGTTGTGCAGAATAAATATTTTTTAAAAAATAATATATTTAAAGTTATTATTTTATGTATATGTTACATGTGTTTGTATCCTTACAAGCAGTTGTCCCGGGTTGGCAGGTTTGTTTCTCGGCCGATGCTATGACACATGAGAAAAAAAAAAGTATTTTAGTATTTCATATCATAATATTCTCATTCATAAATGTACTTCTGTCAATGTGATAAATTTTTCCATAGTACTAGAACCTATTTTTTAAGTATAATCTACATGTGGAGTTATAACAGACAACATATATTATGTTTATATTAAATACGTGTAGCATATAAATGTTCACTCATGTTGTGTTACCATCAAAATTAGAATAAAATCAAATAGATTTATTTTACAGTTATTAATAAAACTAGTAAACAATTCTATTTGATTTCAGTATTATTATTTTTTATTTTATTATTTTAAAATTAACAATTGTGCGATTTATGGATTTCACACTTAAATTTTTACCATTCGTAATTTTAGAAATATTACCACTTTAATAATACAAATACAACTTTGTTTCAAATCATAATACAGTTGTTGAATGAGAAGCTATGGAAAAAATAAAATGAACATATGATTGCCTGTGCTTACATTAAACATAATCTTTAAGGAGTAATATATGTTAAATGTAAGTAGAGAAAATCATTATATTTTGTTATTAAAGCAGACTGTTCATTTAAAAAAAAATGAGAGAAAAATAGGTAATAACTGTTCAATTAGTTTGATTCTTAAAACTGTTACAGATGTAAGTAAATAGTTCTTAAAATATTTAAAAAATAAAGTGCAATATTAGTAGAATAGAACAAAATAAGTAAATTTAGAAAAGCGTGAGAAGACAAAAAAGGAATTGAAGCATGAAATAAACAAATAGATCTCGAACAACATATAGAATTCAGTATCAGAATAGAAGTAGTCCAATTTAAGATGAATTAAATGGATCACACAGAAGAAATTTGGGGATTAAAGGTTACAGGATGAAACCAATGGAGAAAATAATTAGAAAAACAAAAGATAAAATGACATGAGTTTAGCAGAGATATTCAAATTGCAGAAGAATAAAAGTAAAGCTGATGCTATGAATGAAATAAAAGTTGACAATTTTCAGATTGAAGATAGTAAAAAACAGTGGAAGTATAAAGAAAGAAATAGATGAAAAATTGGTTAAATAGCATGACAGTGAAGTTGCTCTAACATATTCAAAAGTAACTAATGATGGCAGTTTTCTACAAAGCAAAAAACTGTTAGCACATCAAAATGTGGAAAAGATGAAATACAAATTAAAATGTGCAATTCAAGATGACTATTTTAAAAGAATAAAAAAAATAGGCATGATTATTATCAATATATAGAGAAAATTAGTTTTAGAATCATTAATATTTTGGTAGAATTAAGATAATACTAGATTGCCTAAACATTAAGATCCCCTCAAGAGGTAAAAAAAGAGAAAAAAAATTTGAAGATTTACAAAGTTGAACTGATTTATCAACATGAATGTGTACAGAAAAAAATTATTTAGTAGATATACACTTAAAAGTGTACACTGTACTATTTTTGAACAGACTGCTAAGTTTAGCGAAGATATTCAAGCATAAATGTATATATACACAGATCATTTTGATGGATGATAAGTAAAATTGAAATGATTGTTTGTATAACTCCATTATTGTTAGATATTTATAATTGTACATTTAGGAAATTTTTACTTGTTAATATTTTTTTAAAGCAAAATTATTATTATTATAAGAGACAAATGCCTAAATACTAATTAGAAGAAATTAAACAGGCAAAACTCTCCATAGAGTAAGTGCCAACCAGGATAATCAATGGATGCCAGAAGCCTTGTGCATAAAATTCCCATCTAGTGCCTATTCATCCAATATCCCCAGACTAGTTTCTAGCTTGTGGCCTTCGTCAGTGAGGAGCCTTGGATCTGAGAGCACTGCACCTAGATCTTAGGATCTAATGCAATCCTACAGCAGCCACCTTTTGTCTCTACTTAACTACAAAACTATGAGAATGAAATTGAAAACACAGTAATATTTTCAATCTAAGCTCAATAGCTTATATGGGGATTTTATGCACAAGCCTTCTGACATCCATTGATTACTCTGGTTGGCACAAGGTGGCACTATTGTATGGAGTTTTGCCTGTTTAATAACAGTTATGTGGTAGCATAAGAGATGGTGATCATGTGATTTTCAGTGGTTTAGAAGAAATTAATAGAAGATAGGAAATTAGAATTTAAAAAAACAATAATGCATTAATGTTCAGTAAATAATTTTTTTAAGTCTAAGAAAGGGGAATTAAAAGCAATCGCCTTAAAATGGCAATCTGATAAGTGAAAGAAAAAAGATGAAGAAACAAAATTGGTAGTAAGTTATTCCTTTTTTTTTTATTTAAAGGCTTCACAACTGAAAACACCATATTGAATTTTTTATGCCCCATTGAAAATGCAATTTTCACAATAATATGAAAAAAAAGTTTAAGGATGTTCTTATAAACTAACATAAAAGTAATAAAAGACAAAATATGAATATTGCCATAAAGTAAAGCAAACATTTTAAAATTATTATAAATTTATTAGAAAATTGAACATTTAACAATTTTAGTTTTAAAATTAAACATTTTTAATACTCTAAACATGCATGAAATAATGAGGAAAAATAAAATGTAATTGTAGTTATTTATTTTTTATTAAGAGGTTTGTTTTTTTTTTTTAAATTAGAATCTCTTGATTATTCAACAGTCTCCGATCTAATTTATTTTACATATCCTAACAGAATAAATATAATTTAATTTTAAATCTTTCTTTTAATATTTAAATACAAGTATAATTTATATGCCTGGAGTTTAGATGTAATATAGAGATTTGAACATAGACTTTCAAGCATGAAATATGCATATTGGTAATCATTTACCTTTTTCACATGTGTGTGGTAATGTTTACCAATTGTATGAGATAGAGTGGATAGCTGAAGGGAGCTTGAAAGTGTTCATATTCCATATATTTTAATATTTATAAAATGGAATACATGATTTCACAATATGGGGCAATTTATGTTTGTGTGAACACAAATATTGCATGAAAAAAATATGCATTGTATATATAATTATTTGGCCTTTTTACCCTTACAAATTAATATTGTAAAGTCTAATACTATTGCAGTGATGTTTCTTTTTAGAATTAAAAATAATTTTGCATCAAAATAATCAATTTTATATAACATTAAAATATAATTAAAGTCATATATACCTCAATTTTTCTTTCAATTTTAATTATCCTGTATACTAATGTCCATCCTCTTCTTTTTAAATATATATATATATAAAAGATTTAAAAAAAATACAACTAAAAAACTATAAGTTATAATGCCATGTTTGATATATATTTAAAAACTATAGGAAATTATAAGATGATATAATATGGATGCATAGTGGGCTCTTTTCCCCTTATACTGTGTCAAAGATGATTAAATACAAAATTGATGACTTCATACTGACAAAATCCTATTTGGAAAACTGAAAATAGTCTCACTTTTCTTGTGAATATAAGTAAATAATAATTCTTAAAATATTAAATTACAATATATATCATTGACAGAAACTGTACTCATAAGATTAGAGTGTTGAAATTGCCCATATAAATGAATAACTATAAACATGCATATTCAAACCAAAATGTTTACAATTAAAAACAATAATAATAATGATAAACTTCAGTAATTAATGAAAAAATGACAAATATGTCTGAAAGTCACATTATATTTAAAATAAATAAAAAATATATAGAATTTTTAATTATAATAACCAGTATTTTTTGTTAGAAAAATGGTGATGGGGAAATGCAGGAAAAAATAATTTAGATTTGTTTTAAGAAACAAAAATATGTCTCCAGAATATTATTTATTGGTACTATCCCAACATACATACAATGCTTGGTTAAAAACACCAAAAAAAAAATGCTGTTTTCTTTTTTGTTATCAGGATTTTCTAAAAAGCTGGAGGAATTACACAACTAGTTAAAAATTGTGCTTTTTTCATTCATTATTTTACTTGATTCATTAATTATATTGATGTTAGAAGAATGCTTAAATATTTAAATGTATAAACCAAAGAAATAATTACCTCAATCACTCAAACAATTTCAATTGAAACACAGTTCTCTTGTAGCAATGGGTGGAACAAAAAAGATATTAAATTTAAGAAAATCGTCAAAACAAAAAATAGCTCTATTTATAAAACATGTATATAACAGAAATGGTAACATTGCATTACTCTTGTTTATTTGTCTATCTTAAAATATCAAGTGTAAATATTACATTTTTCATGATTTGGAAAAAAATTTTTTTTCATATTCTATGAACATTTTCTAACATTTTAAAATGACATTAATTAAATAAAAACAATGACATGTAAGCTGCCATTAAGATTACTAAGCTTAAGTATATGAGAGATACCTTGATCATATATTATGCTTTTTTCTCAAAATTAACATAAATGTAATTAAGAAATGTGCCTGTAAATAAGATTTTTTATTAATGCTTAGCAACAAGCATACATATCGGAATAAGATTATTTATTAGTTGAAGAATAAAATAATAGGGTGATTTGCCTTTGAAAAAAAAATAGTGTAAGGAATATCTTTAACTATCTTCAATATTTATTTTTGTTAATCATCGGACAGCATATACCTAATGTTTACATTAAGAATTTCTATATATGAGGCTACAACTTTCTGAATTCTATTTAAACTTAAATAATGAGATGCATTGTTGGAAATGCTGTACAAGCTTAGAAACTTACTACCATATTTATAATGATGGTATATCTAGCCACAATTTTGTGACAAAATGGTATCTTAGCTTTTCTATATTCACATAGAAAATTAATATAAGAAAAATATTTTTATTTTATATAAAATCGTGTTGAGAAGTATGATGGTCCATGATATAGAGATACATTTCATCTTAAAAGAATAAAATGAATTAGCATAGTTGAAGCAAATATTTTATAGAATAGTGAAAAAATATTTTTTTCACTGTAATTTAATAAGAATTAGTATTAAGTTAATTTGAAAAATTCATTTGTTAACATATTAACAAATCAATGTATGGTATAAGGAACAAGTAAATGTCTATGAGAAATTGGAATTAATGTTTCATACAGTATGTTCA
This sequence comes from Epiperipatus broadwayi, assembly GCA_028023455.1. NCBI lineage: Eukaryota > Metazoa > Onychophora > Udeonychophora > Euonychophora > Peripatidae > Epiperipatus > Epiperipatus broadwayi. Next base: position 1,543,924 of record JAQFVV010006318.1, on the reverse strand, counting down.
TTGTTTTGTAATTATTATAGTGTATATGAATTTGAGTAATGATGTATAGATTTAATCCACAATTCATGTAAACAATTTTTTTAAATGCTTTTATTAAAGTTGAAAATCAGTTTGTTTATTTGTTAAGTTTTTTAAATGCTTTTATTAAAGTTGAAAATCAGTTTGTTTATTTGTTAAGTGTTCATTTTTTTCAAGTTAGAATAAAATTTTAAATTTGAGGTGTCATATATTTAAATTTAATAGAATTGCTTAATCCATATAAGGTACTCATCTTTTTAGTAGATCACCTAGTTTTTTAAATATGTAACAGAGGAGGGGAAATATTTAAAATATTCAATAATTTCAAATATCGCAGTTAACAATTATTCTTAGAACTTTAATTTGTTTTACATAAACTTATGAGAGAGCAGTAAAGATTTTTTTTTAAATTTAATATTTTAATTTAGTTAGAATAATTACTTTCAGATAAAGTTTTAAGCAGCAATAAGTATTAAATGAATATATATATTTCATTTTGTATTTTGTTTCAATTTAATGATTGATTAAAATGAATTAAATTTTAAAATAAAGTATTATATTTAATAAAAGTTAATTTACAAGTGTAACTTTTATTAGTAAAAAGCAGTCATGCAATTTGACAAAAATTAGGGTAATTTCAGAAATAAAAAGCTGTGAGTGGATGAAATTCCCACATTTTGATATCAAATACCTATTACAATGTTTTAAGCATTATGCATACAAGAAATATAGATATTTAATTTTGTAGTTTGTTTCAATGTAACTGTTTGATTAAAACAAATTTTAAAATAAGTATATTTAATGAAAACAATTTACAAGCTCAGTGGGCATATGAAATTTCAAAATTATCTATTACATTCTTAACTTTCTATACATCATTTTCAATAGTAAATAAAGCTAAACTGTCAAGCCTTGTTTGTGGCATATTTGTGCTTAAGTACATTTTACTTAATTTAAGTTTTGAAAATAAACACACTGCTTGCTACATTTACTGATATGGTTAATAAAATTTTTGAGACTTGCAAAATTTGGAAAAAATAAATTATTTGGCGTTATAAATTTAAAAATATCTAAAGGGTTTCAATTTTTTGATATATCTTTGTGAAAAATGTCCTTGTTTATTAGTATCTCATTAAAAAGTCCTACCGTATTTATGTTTTTATTGTTACCATGTGTCAAAATAATTTGTAAGTCATCACAATATTTTTGCAAATCTTCATCATCAATTTCCAATATCCTGAATAAAAAACTAAAATAATCAATGTGTGTTTTAAGCTTTCAAAATGCTGGTTTAAAGAAGTCCATGCAGTATATAAAAATGTATAAAATACATTGAATATAAATTTATCTTCTGGCATTTATAGTTGTTAAATGTTCATATTTAAGTTGACATTTTGCTTTCATTGTTGAACCTCTGATATACATTTAAACTCTTTCTCCATTAACATCTTCACTGAACTGTTTTGCAGTTTCAAAAACTTTTTAATAATTTGTATCTGATCAATATTTGGAAATATATGTTTTTAATTCAATAGATTCTACACATAGTGATATATTTTTATCTTGAAGATCTTTGCTAACTGGATTAATCCCCTAAGTAACTTATGCCAAATTATTAAACAGCATATGAATATATACTTGTTAATTTTAAGATAGATAACTCTTGCTTCATTTTTAATTTCATTATTGAAACTATTAATATGTAAAATTTCAAAAAAGGCATTAATTTACACATACTCTATTATATTTTAATTATGGATAATTAATATTAATTAACAATTTTATCAAAACAAATTATACATATACTAAATCATCAATATTTAAATCTTTTGAGAACTTAATTTCTATTATTAAACAAACTCTCCATACAGAAGTGCCACTCATTGCAAGCCAGAGTAATCAATGGATGCCAGAAGTCTTGTGCATAAAATCCCCATCTAGTGCCTACTCATCCAATATCCCCAGACTAGTTTCTGGCTTGTGGCCTTCGTCAGTGAGGAGCTTTGAATCTGAGAGCACTGCACCTAGGTCTTAGTGATCATGTAATGTTTAGTGGTTTAACTTAAGTTCTACAAAGCAACTGTACATAACAAGTAAAAACAAATGATTTTTATAACCTAAAGTTCACTTAAAGTCTTTAACAGGACATTATTTTTATCTCTATGAAATCTTTGACAATGTTTTTTTTTAAAAAAATAATTAAAAACCTTTGGCACTTAAATTGTGAAATCACAGAAGTCGAAGGACAATAAATGATGATGAAATTTTATTTTTTCAATCAATCCAATAATATGGTAAACTAAGAAAATCACAAGAAGTTATTTTTTCTTCATTCTAACAGTATGCAGTCAATAATTAGTAATTTCCTGAGAAGTGAAATTCGTTAATTTTAGCATTTCTAAGAAAATTGTTGTTAGCCGAGGTCATCGCAGCCGCCTTGCAAACAAGTAGTTGGTTGCAGATGGTTATGGGTTCACGGCCGATGCTATGACATATATATATATATAAAAGAATAATTCCATTCATTTCAAAAACTGGTTTAAAACAATATGCAAGTGAACAACAATTTTTAAATAGCATTGAAAAATAACTTAAAATTTTCCATTTACATCTTCAAATTTTATTTTATTCAGGCATTTTGCCATGAAGATTTTTCAGACGTTTTGCTTATTCATTGGGGCAGTTGAGAAGCATGCACATAACATTTTAAAACATATTTTGAATAACATTAAATATACAAATCATAATGTTAGAACAAATATTTATATTACAGATATTAAAATAATAGATTTTTATTTTATTTATTATTCTCACAATAATTGAGATTTTTATTTCAAATTTAAAATAACTTTACCTAAATATTTTAAAATAGTATTTCTTTACATTCAAATATACATACACATGTAACTGTGTTAAAAATATATGTCATGTCCGACATTGCCTTCAGAAGTGGACTAGTTCAGATTCCTTCCTTATCTGATTGGATTGAACATGCATTGTTGCTAACCCTTTGGTAAACATGCGGATAACCAATGTGTAAATATGAACAATGGGTGAAACATCAGTATGGCCAATGTGTATAAAATCCTACCATTGGTTAGGCTCTGAATCTGAATGTTGCCAGTAATGTAATAGATCTGGGAAAAATAGCCTTTTTGAAGGCAAGCCAGGGAATGACTGTCAAACCTGAAAAATAGTATGCATTCTCCAGAGAAGAACTGTTAAACCCTACTCATGAGGCAGTCTGTGAAGTACATCTGGAAGTGGGTAAAAATTATATATCTGGAGAACATTGTCTAACCTGAATGATGGAATGTGCTCTCTATTGAACCACTTCCAATAGTGAAGGTGTTTCTACTATAGTCATTACAAATGAATATGCAGTGAGGCATATCCATGATAGAACTGGAGACTATTACAACTACAGCCAACTTGAGGCAAGCTATCAAGTATAGCCAGAAGATTCTTGACTAGAACTCATGGGGAAAGCTGTCCAATACATCTGAAAGAGTTGACTAGCACTCATGTGGCAAGCTAATATATACAGTTGAAAATGAATTCAGGTACAAGTAGTTCATTATTGACTAAGTTATACATAAAATTGTATTTATTGATTGTATAATATGTATATATATTTGTTCTAATAAATTATACATATTAACTTCAAGTATTCATATTTTTTATTACTGTTGGTTGGAGTCTGAATGTTCATATTTTTATTGATATCACTGTTGGTTTGAGCCTGAAACTTGCAATTCAAACCAAACAGCAGATTTGGCACAGTCAAACAAAAGGAAATTTTTTCCTAACACTGGAAAAATTGTACAAAATATGCCATTACAACAGTTTTGATGCAGTTAAAGACATCATATCAAAATCATTATTTTTCCTTAATAAAAGTCAGATTTGGCAATTTGGAAAAAAATATGTGAATACAAAGAAAATAGACTCAGCGTACTTACAAAATCAGCAATCTGACTGAATGAATAAAAGATTCGGCAGTTTAAAAAAAAATACATGAATACAAAATATAGACTCATATTTACAAATAGGTGATAAAATATATCACTTAGATCTACCTGAATGAAAAACAGATTTGGCAGATTCATTAGAAAAATTGACCGCAAACATAATAGGCATGTCAATTGAAGGCAAGTGGATTGTTAGCTTTATCACTATCAAACAGTTACAAACTGTACCTGTAAAGTTTAAATTACGAGTGGTAACTTGCAAAAATAAATGAATGGTAACTCACAATTATTTCTTTCATGAGTTAAATAAAGAAATCTAGGCAAAATGTGTAATAGATCCACAAAATGAATACCAGCAATGGTTACACAACTGAAAGAACTCTACACAGTAGTAGTTCAAACAGTAGATGAGTACCAACATTATCACCACCTAAACCAACTGAGTCTGAATCACACAGTAAGTATATCAAGTGCAAATGATGATCACCAAACCAAAGACAACAACAACCCAGGGACAAGACCATCAAACAAGGAAGATGAACAAGACAAGAACAGCAATAAAACAGAAACCAACAAAGCAGACAACTTGTCCAGCTCATCTCCATGACTACATACTCCAGGGCTAAATTTAGTCAGGGGGAGTGATGTCATATCTGACCTTGCCTTCAGCAGTGAACTAGTCCAGATGTCTTCCTTATATGATTGGAATGAACATGCATTGCTACTAACCAATGTGTAAACATGTTGATAACCAATATATAAATGTGGTCAAAGGGTGAACCATAAGTATGGCCAATGTGTAAACATGTGTATAAAATCCTACCATTGGTTAGGCTCTCTGAATCTAATTTCTGCCAGTAAGGTAGGGGATCTGGCAATACATGGTGCTTTTGAGACAAGCCAGAGAATGACTGTCAAACCTGAAAGATGGTATATATTCTCCAGAGAACAACTTAAATCCTACTCATAGGTCAGACTATCAAGTATGGTTGGGAGCCGGTAAAAAAATCTATATGTCTGGTAACATGTCTAACCTGAATGATGAAATGTACTCTCCATCGAACCACTTCCAACAGTGAAGGTGTTTTTACTATTGTCATTATCAATACATCTATACAGCGAGGCAAGTTCACGATAGGACTGGAAGCTGCTATACCTATGGCTGACTTGAGGCAATGTGTCCAGTACAGCCAGAAGATTCTTAACTAGAACTCTTGAGGTGATTCAAGGCAAGCTGTTCAGTATATCCAAAAGAGTCTTGACCAGCACCCACAAGATAAGCTAATATATAAAGCTGGAAGTGATTCTAATCATTCCAGGTGTGACCAGCTCATTATTGACTAAGTTTTACATAAAATTATATTTATTGATTGTATAATATGTATGTATATTTGTTCTAATAAATTATATATATTAAAGGATTCATATTTTTTATTGCTGTTACTTGGAGTATGCAATCCAGACCAAACACAACAATATATGCCACTATTGTAAGCAGTTTTATCATTATGTGTACATTAATATAAATATTGCTTTACAGTAATCCTATTTTAACTAATGTAAGGGGATCCACTCCTCACCCATTTGTACTTGATTGGATTTACACTACCTTTATAAAATATTTTTTTATATTATAAATGACTAATGAGATCTATTCGTAAACAAAACTTTCAATTGATTTGACCGAGATGGATTTATAGTAGCCATAGACCTAGAGGCAAGTTATTTAAAACGTCATCTCCCAAAAAGAACAATAAGCACAATGATATATATATATATAGATACTCGGCCTTAGTTTCTAATAATTACTAATTAATATTTCCTTAACAATATATTTATGGTCATCGGTTTTTTCCGAATTTAAGCGCCAATCCTATGCTTGCATAAGAATTATACTGAAAGTGTGAAGGATAGCAATACTAACGTATTAATCGCTGCCCGGCCTCTAGCTAACTCACTCAGGGCAGTTAGTACTTAAACTGATAGAGACATGTTGATTGAAGGTAATTTGAATTAAATTATTTGATAACTAAAAACATACATATAATTTTAAACTAAATACGTACTTATGAAATAATATATATTATATCAAAAATTGTAATATTTCAGACAAAATGGTTAGTTATTACAAATATTAAATAGTTTATCTTTAATATTATTAGCATAACGTCAAGCATTGGTGGTCGAGAGGTCAGCGACCTCTGCTTTACTAGCAGTTGTCCCGGGTTAGCGGGTTCGCTTCAGGGCTGATGCTATGACACATGAGAAAGAAAAAAAAATATTATTAGCATGATTTGATATAAAGAAATACCAGTCTATAAATATAACATTGAGAATGCACATGATTATAAGTTGGGAATTACATTCATATTACCTTTGGATCCCCTGGAAAATTAGATAGTTCAGATTTATAAAGAAAGTAAGTTTACTCAGGAAACACTATGGGCACAGAAATTATACAGAAAGAATGGCTTTGCCTTAAGAATTTCTGTTGGAACGATAATGAATCAGAATATTTGAAGAGACACAGGTGAATGGATGTGAATTTTTTCAGCTTTGGACAGTTACAGGATCATGTAGCAGCTTTTTGTTTTCTTTGTGGAGCAGTGATACAAAAGTCCAGCACAATTAGGACTTTTATCCCAACATATTCATGTTAGCTGGCATATATCTATTTTCTTCCAAAATGATAAGTTAAACAATTCCCGACATCAAATATATAAGGCAATGAAAATAGCAGCATAAAATCTCAAAAATAACTCAATCCAGTCTCCTAATTTTTCTATTTATACTCTTTATTTTTCTAGAAAGTTTCTGATGCAATACTCTGTTTAACTCTTCAAAATGTTCCATATTTTACTCTTATCTTAATTGATATCCTTAGTCCAGGACATCGCTGTCTCAGATCTGTTTTCTTTTGTCTTGATATTTCTTTTTCATAAAAGAAAAGCTTTTAGCAAGTTTTTTTTCTTTTATATTAACATTTCATTAAAAACTCTTAAAAAAATAAATTTACACAATACATACGTCCTTAGATAAAATCTGTTTCATTTCTTATCACACAGTAAAGACAAAAATATACATTTGTCAATAGCTTGAGAAAGCTGATCTTTAATGTATTAAAAATATACATTGTATATTTTTCCAGAAATTTTTTTTTATACATTCAATTATATAATAACATATATATATATACACATACTCAATGAGCACAAAAAAACCTTTAAGACTATCTGGGCTAATTTGTTATGTCAAATATATACATCAAAATATATGTCTAATTACCACATCTACATATGTGTCGATATTACTAGATATTTTTGATATAAGTTAAAAAGCGTACACATTATGTATATATCATACTTACTATGGGTACATAATAATCAATGTATAATACCAAGATAAAGTATTTCATACCTTAAATTATGATATACCAAAGTATTAACATTAAATTTTGTTTGAATACATAGAATGAAAAATAAATGGTACTTGTGTATAATTCAACCGATGATGTTTTTGACTTACTGAATTCCCTTCCGTTAGACATTGACGTTTTTTGCATGACAACGTTGTCATGGTAACCAAGTGACTGGCCTGATTAATCCATCAGAGAGTCAATTTTTTTTTCACCCGCGAGATTTAAAATTCGTAGATAGGTTTGGGAAATTTTTTGATTTTTCTGTCTATTGCGATTTTGCTATCCACAGCATCACAGTTACTTTTTTGAGCTGTTAATTCGGGTAAAGTGTTTTATTTATCTGTTTATTTTAAATTTACAAAAAATTTTTGTTAATATTTCTACAATTATCAAACTTACATTGAATTACGTTTAATGTGTAAATAATTTATTCTCCGGTAAAGTGTTTTTTATTTATCTGTTTATTTTAAATTTATAAAAAATTTTAGTTAATATTTCTACAATTCTGAAACTTACATTCAATTACAAGTACCAAATAAAAGATCATAAATATCAAGTCAAAAAAAAGCATTCACATTTTAATTTTTTGGAATTTTAGAATATCAACATGAACAATTTTTCTAATAATAAATATTTTTTTGAAAGATATTACAATATTTTACAGATAATTTTGAAAATTCAAATTAATATATAAATGAAATTCTTAAGAAAAATGTGTTTTCAAAATTCTGAAGACTTAACTTTAAAATAGTAGAGATAAAATATTTTTATTTTATTAAATGCTTTTATTGATTGTACACTAAAAAGCAAAAAAATAAGTTTTTCTTCAAACATAATTGTAGTTTTTAAGTTTAACTTGAAATAAAAGCATGGATGGAGAGTCCAGAAATTAATTAAGTCAATACCTATTTTTTCTAACAAGAGATTGACTTAATTTCTGAACCATCCCTTATGTTTTTATTCATATTAAATCTAATAACCCCAATTGTGGTTGAAAAATAAATATTTTTTTGCAGTCAATAAAAGCATTTAATATAAAAAAATTTTTTATCTCTTATTATCTTTTTTTTGGCAAACAATATAATAATGTTTCTAACCATAAAAAGTATTTTGGTTACATTTAAAAAAATGTGACAATAAATCTAAAGATAGATTTTGTGAAAGCATAGAATTTGAATGCTTACACTAAATATATCGTAAGGATTAGACAGCACAATTATTAAATTAGTTATAGTAAAAAGTAAAGATGAAAAGTTTATTAATTACTTCAAAATTTCTTTTTTTAGAATAAAGTTCTAATAATTTTTTACATGTATATCTATGTAAATATTTGGTACATGCTGCAATTCATATATATATATATTGAAACAGTATGATTTCATCATCATACATTTCACCTATTCTAGAAATCAGTAGCCGTCATTTCCCGAGTTCAAACCCTAAAGGTACACATATATATAACAATATACTTAAGAATTTAACATGTATAAAAATGTATGTTTACACGTATATGTGTGTAATTGTATATGCACACACGTCTGCTATAATTGTATATATTTTGTAATAATTCTATTTGCTAAAAATGGTATATTCACATCTGAATGATATTATCATTATATAACGTACACACCTTATAATTTTATAAATATTCATCTTATGATTTTAAATAATTGAATTGGTTTCAAGCTGGGAAAATTATATTAGATAAAAACAGAATTCTCTAAAGTATTTCAAACTGGCTTTAAAGTACCCAATTACTTAATCATGTAGAGCAACTAAAAACAAAGGTAGATGTCTCACGTCTAGGATAAAATGCTAGCAGCTTAAATCTCTTTCAGTAAAAGAAAAGGAGAAGCAATCCAATGTTTAAAGAAAGAAAAAAAAAAGAACTTTACCAATCTCATGGGACACCGCCGGTACAAATCCAGATTTTAGGATTCTTAATAAAATAAAAGTTGGACAATTAAACCTGCACTGAAATCCAGATTGGAACTGGAATCGGAAAAAAATAAAAGGAACAATGAATAAACCTGAAATCAATCAACCGATTCATCTGAAGCTGATGCAATTAAGACTTCTTAGGTTTTAAAGTCTAAAAATAAAGATTGTGAATGAACTGTAAGAGGGAGGGAGGTTAAAGAAATATAAAAAAGCAGTTGAAAGGAAATCATCATCCATTTTTGCTTTACTCGTGTTTCAACTTATATCCAGGCAGCAGGCCCAGTTTCTACCATGCAAATAAGTGGCTAGAAAAGCTAAGGCCATCTTCTCGATGGTCAAGAACTGTTTATGGAGCCCGGAGACCCAAACCACAGCCCTACTTAAAGAATAGCCCAACAATGAACCAGCTCAGATAAATCAGTCCATGCGTGTATTTCATACTTTCAAGCTGCAAGCCTCCAGATAAATAACCGGTAACCACTTCTCAATCAAACTAAATCTAAAAGCTATAGCCATCTATAAATCTTTCGTAAAGCTAGCTATATAATAAGTAATGTGCACAAACTCTTCCATTCAAATCTTATAAATTAATCACACTATGTTTAAAAGGTGTATTCTCTCTTAAAGTAATTAACTGTATTAGATAAACGTATCTCAACCTGTATAATTTTAAAATACTTTAAAAGTTAAATGTAAATCTTGCCTGATCGCAAATTCTTAAATCTCTTTTTTAAATTCAACTTATAAAAGCTTATTTGCCTTATTATTTTCTCTATTTGCGTCTATACTTTTGCATCTATATATATATTTTGTTAAAATGCATTTATTGATTTATGCTTTGCCTTCGGAGCAGAGACTATTAATTATTATAACTTAAAGAGACGTTTTGTTCTCAAGTAAAGTAATTATGCTGTTTGGCATGTTTATAGATTGTCTCTGGTCCGAAACCTACTTTGATGTATTATTTGAACTGCTATGCATAGTTTAGTATCACATATGTTGCTTATTAAAAGGTTTGTTTGGTTAAATAAAAGAGAGTTATAAATTAAGGCATATTCAGTAGTTAGCCAAGTTTAAGCCCCAGATATGCTTTAGACCCCCTTAATGTAATTGCATATAATATGTAGTTAATTAATAAACTAGATCAATTTTAATAAAGTCCTCTTTAGCACAATTTCAGTGTTTATTTAATTAACTGGCATAGGGTAGTTTGCAGAAGAAACTATAGATTTCGCACTTTACTAGTTGTTATAATTAAGATTCCAAAAGCGTTGTGAATGAGTCTTTACGAAGCACTGAGGTGCATTCCGCCTTGCTATCATATCATTATTAAGATAAGATTAGGTTTTAAGGACTATCTTATCATCCTTAGTTCGGACAGCCCTCTCTTGAATGGGATAGTGATTTTAAGGGTCATTTCCATTACCTCCTCCAGAACTGGAACACCGGAATCTAGCATCTTATATCATGGCTGTTTGAGCATCCAAACTAAAAGTTCATGTATAGCAGGCGAGCGGTATCTGAGAACCGAGTAAACGTTACTGAATCTCATGAGTAAAAGCACATTCAAGCCACATCTGATGTAATTTGCATAGCACTGTAGTCTCAGAAGTTATGCTACAAAACGCCAGTTCATCTGTTGTATATTAATTGTTCAGCATTGATCTGAATCTAAGATCTAGTTTATCTAAGAATACCTACATAAAGAGCACATTGCCTGCTTCTCACGTATTGATAAATTTAAGTACACATTGTATAAAGTTCCCACTCTCTTAGAGTTTAACCTTTAACATACTGAGTAGGAATGGCAGACATAATTTAGACATCAGTATAGACGTAAAATAATTATTAACGTATAAACGATATAATAGAATAATGATCGTTAAGAACAATTGATTACAGAATGTGTAGTTCGTATTTTCACCATCCCACCTGCGAGTGCAATATATAGTATATTAAATTGTGATTGTTTGTGTTTTGTCAATATTAAATAATTTTAAAATCTATTAACATCTGCAGTATTATTCACTTTATTTATTTTAAATCACCATCCATAATGATTTTATATGCATTAGATAATCAGCCATAGGTTGTGTGAGTGTGTTTGGTTAAGCTATAAAACATTTAGTTAAATATCCCCGAGTCTCTCGTTTTACCCTTTGCTATTGCCGGCACGGAAATTGAGAGATTACGAGTGTAACTTCATATATGTCATTCATAAGGTAGTAAGTCAGGGAGTGTTGGTGAAGGAGCTGAGGTGCGGTCAGATTTGGTCTCAAACCCTCATCTAGATCAGCCTTGGTATAATTTACCAAAACTCTGGATTTTGTTGCATGGATGTTCAAATATGACTGTTACATAGTATTTTTTTTTTCCGGGAATGTCGCGCCAACTGGGGCCTTCGAATATAAACCTACATACCTGAGAGGGGATGTTAACATAGATGTGTTTTCATATGATTCGTTATATATGTGTAGATTTTTTTTCCGAATATGAACGCCAAACGTGGAGTTTCGTTAATTTTCTCCACGCCCTGAACTAAATGCGTGTTGAGGGAAGGGGGAGAAGGGAAAAGATAGATATATAAATTTTTTCACAGATATAGTCGCACAAATCATAGATTTATGTTGAAGTTCAGTTTTATATGTTGTCGAATTAATTTATATGTATGATATACGTAAAATTTATATATATGTATAATATGCGTATTGGTAGTGAAAGTTTATTTGGTCTCAGAGAAGCGTTTGATTATTAATTTTTTCATATTTTTGATTTTTGATTGATTGTTATTTAAAGGCAGTGGCAATTAATTTCACATTTTATCAATTTTATATATATGCGAGTGAAAAAGTAAAATGTCGTTTAGATTATAGAATTCGTAAAAAGATTTCTAAACGCCAATGCAAATGTTAAAATCAGTAGTACTGCCGCAAGTAATTTCGCCTTTTGTCAAGTATATATATGCGTGTGAAAAATAAAGTTTTGTTTTAGATCATATGATTTGTAATATTTCTAAACATAAATGCTAAAATTGGCAGGTAGCATGAAAGATTTTTTAAAAAGATTATTTTATATGTGCGTATTGATAATAAACTTTTTTCTCAATTGTAATTAAAAGCAGTAACTAAATAGGAAAGAGAAATTTTTACATTATTTTATATATGTAGTGATAATGGATTTTTCCAATTGTAATTAAAAGATGTAAATAAATAAGAAAGCAGTCTTTTTTTTTTTTTGTTGAAGTGTTTTTATATATATACGCGTGTTGAGAATAGTTTTAATAGTTAAATAGGAAGAATTTTTTTTTGGAAATATTTTATACATATATACGCGTGTTGATGGTAAATTTTTTTGTTTGTCACAAAAGGACATTCAATTGTGATTAAAAACAATGACTGAGATTGATTTCGAATTTTATATGCAAGTAAAAAGTTTTGAAATATTTTATATATGTATGCGTGTCAATAGTAAATTTTTTTTGCCACAAAAGAGCGGTCAATTGTAATCGAAAGTAGTGACTAAAATTGTTCTAATTTTATCCACAGTTATATATATATATATGTGTGGGTGAAAAATGTAAATTTCTAGTCTATGTTATGTGTTGTATAACACACTTTCTCAAATCAAATTGGCTAGAGTTGGAATGTAAACACACTGTGGCTGATAAAAATTATTTTTGTAATGAGAAATAAATGAAAAATTTTAAATTTGGTTATATAAACAGCAATGCATATTGTGAGGTCCAATACCGTTTATATATAGATACGGGTATCTCATCCACTGGCAACTGGCGCCCGGGGCTCTTAAATAGCTGAGAGTTTCTCAGGGTGAGAAAATTGAAAGGATTCACTGTTGGGAAGTTTGGTTGGTGATTCAATTGTGCTAGATAGAGTGAATAAACAAATGATCAGGCAAGATTGTTCTATATATATGTGTGTACTTAAAAGGGGAATGAAGTTTAAAAAAAAAGCAATCATAGTTAAAAAGAAATAGTAATGGCAGCTCTGCAGTGTTGGAAAGAAAACACAGTGGAAGACAGGCATGGGTAAGAACAATTTCATTATTATTAGTTAAATTTTTTTTGGTGGTTGTTTTAATCTCATATGTTAGATAAATTAAGGGCTTGGTTCAGTTCTAAGTAGTTACTAGTGGTAGGGCAGAATCCATGGATGGTCTTTTCATTGGGGAGGATGGCAATGCGCTGTTGAGAATAAATTTAAAGTACATTTAGCAAAAATCAGAATGGATAACAATACAGAAGAGAGAGTAATGGTAGAGAAGAGTGAGGCAAGAGAGGAAAGGCTCGAAGAGGGGGTGGAGAGTAAAGGAAAGAGGTTGAGATCAGGAAGAGAAATAGTGGAAATAAATAGTGCAGAAGAGGAGATAGTAGGGAAAAGTAGGGAGGCAGAAAACAGGGAACAATCTAATGGGGAACCAGAGCAGGTTTTGGAGGAGACAACACAGGAAGAAAAGAGAATGGTAGCTGCTCTATTTAGCAGGATAGAACAAAGAGACAGGGAAAGAGACAAGGAGAGAGAAAAAAGAGAGAAAGAGGGAGATGATAGGTTATATGCCATATGGAGGGAGATAGAAGAAAGGGACCAAAAGATTAAGAAGGAAAAAAAAGCCAGGGACAAGGTAGCTAAGCAGGAACAGGAGAGACTATCAAAAGCTAGAGAAGAGAGTGGAGTTACTGAGAAAGACAAGGAAGCTGTAATATGGTATCCAGAAGAGGTTGAACTAAGAGAAACTAAGGGTGAAATGGTGGAAGAAGTTGTAGAAATAGGTAGAGAAACTGAGAACAAGGAGAGTAACCATGATGTAACGATATATAAATATGTCATTACATTAATTTAAAATAAAAACTTAAAAGTTCGCATATAAAAATAAGTGTATTAAAAAGAAAAAAAAACTAAACGATAAAATTAAAATGTTTGTTAAATGTATATATTCACACAGATGCTAAACTTTAAAAATTTTTGTTTTAATAAGTAAAAAAAGGTATTTGAATGTATTTTTTTTATAAAAAAAGATTTAAAGATAAAAATAGTTTAAAAAAGAAATAACGTAAGTAAAAATAAAAACAGGTATTAATTAATTCCTGTAATCTATAAATGGAAATGATTGTTTATTAATTATCCAAAAGCTGTCTAATTAAAAAGTCAGAGAGTAAATTAGATAAGAAAATAAAGAGATTGTAGCTTGACCAATGGAAGCACCAAGCCTCAGCCCGGACCTGAACGAAAATTTGGATTAGTGACGTCTTTGTTCATTCAATCTGGAGATTTACTATAAAAAGGGAAATACCGTTTTTTCGGACAGTTCCAGTGTGGTGTGTTTGAGAGTTGTTGTAGGACGCACATACCACACTCTCTATTTAAAAAAAAAAAGAAAAAGGAAAAGACTGTGATACCTTGAACCAGCTATTGCCATCTCCAGAAAAATATCTTCCAATGGAGGCATCACGGGAATTAAAAGCAGAAACCTGGACTCTTCTACCATAAGCTATATGAAATGAACAATTTTTAAAATCAATTAAGAACTTTCGTCAAGTTTTACAAATTGATAAACAAGCCAACTTAAATGTTAAAACGGACTCTTATCTGACTCTTGTAAGTTTTTAAATCAAATTAATAATGTTTAATTTTATATGTTTTCCGATTGATAAAAATCATTTCCATTTTTTTTCCTCTTATTGTATAAATTATTTGTTGTTTAAATTTTAAATGAGGGAATTTAAGGTTGGGTATAGACGTTGCATAGATTTGTTAGCGGTTGATAATGTTGTGGTTTTCACATTCGATTAGAATATATGTCAACGATATCACTGCAAGCATCTTACGATGAATGCTAATGGGATTTGTATATTCCCTATGCAAGTGATGTTTATCGATGACTTTGTATTTTGATCGGTTGTGTTTAATTTGGAATGTTTTTGACCGTGGAATCTGTGCAGCTGATCTGTACTCAACATTATAAAACAAATTTTATAAAATGCATTTGTGCAAATGTATCTCAATGTTAAATTTAAGTCGGGCGTGAATGGCTATATAGTTT
Organism: Epiperipatus broadwayi; assembly: GCA_028023455.1. Lineage (NCBI taxonomy): Eukaryota > Metazoa > Onychophora > Udeonychophora > Euonychophora > Peripatidae > Epiperipatus > Epiperipatus broadwayi. The sequence goes on along the minus strand of JAQFVV010006318.1, from coordinate 1,528,519 downwards.
TGTAAAATTATATTAAAGGAGGGTAATTTTAGGTTATTCGTTTCGTGGTTGAATTGGCTCAATGGATTGTATATATTTGTGTAATTAGTAGATGTAGTATGAGGTCCGCTATGGGCAGGATTGCATATATACACCACACCTTCTGTTTGCCTATGGATGGGTTTGTAAGTCGGCAGAAGACTGCACTCCATTCCTATGGAGTTTTTGTTTATTGTTCTACTTGCCAACAAATGTAACATTCCTATTGGTGGAGAGTCAATGTCTTCTCTAATTCTACTTACTGTTCAGATGTCCATTCCTGACAGTATAGTATTTTGTGTTGTCGTATCATGCTACATTGAATACATGAATGTATCAGATGGATTGGCGCCAGTTGATTGCGAAATTTGTTGCCTAAGGTTAAATCAGGGAAGAATATTTTCTTTTCAAATGCAGATCTATGTAGTCTATTTATACTTGACTATCTAAATAAAATATTAAACTCATTGAATCTTAGTTAAATGTAAAATTAAAAGTTAATATAAAAATCTAAAATGTTAAACTTATTCCTCAAAATTTAAATGTTATTTTATATGTGCGTAAATAAATATTTTATGTGTTAATCTCTGGCAGTGGCTTTTATTCTTTTATATTTAAGATATAAAATTTATATTTTATTATCGCTGCTACTCCACTGAGTTAGTGACTTGGGCTAACGATCGGAATATGTAAATAAAGTGGAATCTTAACAGCGCATATCTGCCTACTTTATAAATTTTTCTAGGCTCAAATGCCTAGATGGCACCCTGGTAGTTGCAGATATTGTTTTGCGGTTAGATTTGATCTTCACTTTCATTTCGATTGTTATAATGAGGATGTCGATACAGAGGAAGTAGAAAAGACAGAATCTCCTTTTGAAATAAGATCGAAAGAGCAAAGAAGTGAGTCAGGGGTTGTAGAAGAAATGTTGCAAGTTAGTATTCAAAAAGAGATGTGGGAAATGAATGAAAAGAATAGTTTAGTGGAGGAACATGTTAAAACAGAAAGGAAGCCAGAGGATACCATTGAGATAAAGCAAGTTGAAGAAACTTTAGAAGTTTCAACCAAAGATATTTCAGGGGAATCACAGGTTGAAAATCCTATTACTGATAAAGTGAAAATCGAGGTTATTAAAAAAAAAGAAATTGAAATTATGAAGAATGATATGGAAATTGTCAATCCACCTTCAGGAAAGCTTCTAATTGTGGAATATATCGCTAAAACTGCAAATGGAGAGGTAGTACATACAGAAGTCGAGACAGACAGAGTATTAAACACCATAAAAGAATATATAGAAGACTCCAAAATAGTTGTAGGGATTGAGGGGTTTAACTTTGATATAAAAACTGAGGAAGAGTTGAGACTTGATGAAGAAACTGTAGAAGAGTTTGAAAGGGAAACAAAGACTGCTGAGGAGTCGCAAGCTGATTTAATAAAATCTAAAATTGATGTAAATTTTATAACAGAGTCCAACATCAGTGGTGAGATCATGGAAAAGTATAAAATCAATGCTGTGAATATTGATAATTGTAATATCAATAGGGAGATATCAGAAGATTCAAAAATCTATTCAGAGACTGAAATTGATATCGAAAACATGGAAGAGATGAAACCTGATGAAATCATGCAGGGATCTTTTGAACAACAAAAGATAGTTCAGAACATTGAGGACTCTATAGATATGAAAGGAAATGACGAAGAATACAAAGTAAATCTTTCAACCTCATCGAATCATGTTATTTTTATTGAAAAAATTAAACCAAAATCTTACCCAGAAGTACCAAAACTAAAGGCAATTGAGGTTACCAAAACTTGCATAGATAGGAATGTTTTAGAAGACAGACCTTTCTCAGAAATTTTCAAAATGAATAAGTTTGATCGGGGGGGCAGAAGATAGTGGAGCTAAGTCTGAGATCAAGGCCTGGGGGAATGGAGTGATTTTTGATAGTGAGAGTAGCCCAGATACTGCCAGAACCCAAATGGGAAAGACAGGGTGGAAAAGGAAGAGGAGAAAAGAATATACTTACATCTTTAGTAGGAGAAAATCATATGGTTCGAATATGAGAAAGCGGATAAGGTTTCGAGGAACAAGGTTTCGAGAGATTAATGATAATGTTCCAAAGAATAAGGTTACGAAGCTGACAAGGTCTCTAATGCTTAGAGCCAAAGGTGAAATAGACCGTAAAACAAAACCCCCAGATGCATCAGGAATAGTTAATATCTAAGGATCTAGTTCACCTTTTACCAGTAGGAATATATATTTGTATGACATAAGCATAGTGGTAGAGGTAGTTTTTTTTATTTATTATATTGTGTTTTTATTATTATTATTTCACCAATATAAATAATCATAGATGTGGTAGCATATTTAGTAAATATAGAGGTATGATTATATATATATATATAGGTAAGAGTAAGGCATAGGTATAATTTATCCCTATGAACAATGAGGTATTAGATGTAGTGAGAAATGGATAAGATTTTATAGTGAAAGGATTCATTTGTTTGTCATGTGTTTTTTTTTGTGTTTGTTTTTTGTACTGAGTAGACCAAAGTTAGAATGGGAGGTGCTGATACAATGTGAGAAATAAATTTCATAAATCTTATACACAGAAAATGACTTATGATTGCTCATTTAAATAGTAAGTAAATTCATTTTTTTTATTGTTTTTTTTTGTTTCCGGAATTCACTGATATGAAAAAGTATGATTTCATCATCATACATTTCACCTATTCTAGAAATCAGTAGCCTTCATTTCCCGAGTTCAAACCCTAAAGGTACACATATATATAACAATATACTTGGGAATTTAACATGTATAAAAACATATGTTTACATGTATATGTGTGTAATTGTATATGCACACACATCTGCTATAATTGTATATATTTTGTAATTATTCTATTTGCTAAAAATGGTATATTCACATCTGAATGATATTATCATTATATAACGTACACACCTTATAATTTTATAAATATTCATCTTATGATTTTAAATAATTGAATTGGTTTCAAGCTGGGAAAATTATATTAGATAAAAACAGAATTCTCTAAAGTATTTCAAACTGGCTTTAAAGTACCCAATTAATTAATCATGTAGAGCAACTAAAAACAAAGGTAGATGTCTCATGTCTAGGATAAAACGCTAGCAGCTTAAATCTCTTTCAGTAAAAGAAAAGGAGAAGCAATCCAATGTTTAAAGAAAGAAAAAAAAAGAACTTTACCAATCTCATGGGACACCACCGGTACAAATCCAGATTTTAGGATTCTTAATAAAATAAAAGTTGGACAATTAAACCTGCACTGAAGTCCAGATTGGAACTGGAATCGGAGAAAAATAAAAGGAACAATGAATAAACCTGAAATCAATCAACTGATTCGTCTGAAGCTGATGCAATTAAGACTTCTTAGGTTTTAAAGTCTAAAAATAAAGATTGTGAATGAACCGTAAGAGGGGGGGTTAAAGAAATATAAAAAAGCAGTTGAAAGGAAATCATCATCCATTTTTGCTTTACTCATGTTTCAACTTATATCCAGGCAGCAGGCCCAGTTTCTACCATGCAAATAAGTGGCTAGAAAAGGTAAGGCCATCTTCCCGATGGTCAAGAACCGTTTATGGAGCCCAGAGACCCAACCACAGCCCTACTTAAAGAATAGCCCAACGATGAACCAGCTCAGATAAATCAGTCCATGCGTGTATTTCATACTTTCAAGCTGCAAGCCTCCAGATAAATAACCAGTAACCACTTCTCAATCAAACTAAATCTAAAAGCTATAGCCATCTATAAATCTTTCATAAAGCTAGCTATATAATAAGTAATGTGCACAAACTCTTCCATTCAAATCTTATAAATTAATCACACTATGTTTAAAAGGTGTATTCTCTCTTAAAGTAATTAACTGTATTAGATAAACGTATCTCAACCTGTATAATTTTAAAATACTTTAAAAGTTAAATGTAAATCTTGCCTGATCGCAAATTCTTAAATCTCTTTTTTAAATTCAACTTATAAAAGCTTATTTGCCTTATTATTTTCTCTATTTGCGTCTATACTTTTGCATCTATATATATATTTTGTTAAAATGCATTTATTGATTTATGCTTTGCCTTCGGAGCAGAGACTATTAATTATTATAACTTAAAGAGACGTTTTGTTCTCAAGTAAAGTAATTATGCTGTTTGGCATGTTTATAGATTGTCTCTGGTCCGAAACCTACTTTGATGTATTATTTGAACTGCTATGCGTAGTTTAATATCACATATGTTGCTTGTTAAAAGGTTTGTTTGGTTAAATAAAAGAGAGTTATAAATTAAGGCATATTCAGTAGTTAGCCAAGTTTAAGCCCCAGATATGCTTTAGACCCCCTTAAAGTAATTTCATATAATATGTAGTTAATTAATAAACTAGATCAATTTTAATAAAGTCCTCTTTAGCACAATTTCAGTGTTTATTTAATTAACTGGCGTAGGGTAGTTTGCAGAAGAAACTATAGATTTCGCACTTTACTAATTGTTCCAAAAGCGTTGTGAATGAGTTTTTACGAAGCACTGAGGTGCATTCCGCCTTGCTATCAAGTCGTTATTAAGATAAGATTAGGTTATAAGGACTATCTTATCATCCTTAGTTCGGACAGCCCTCTCTTGAATGGGATAGTGATTTTAAGGGTCATTCCCATTACCTCCTCCAGAACTGGAACACCGGAATCCAGCATCTTATATCATGGCTGTTCGAGCATCTGAACTAAAAGTTCATGTATAGCAGGTGAGCGGTATCTGAGAACCGAGTAAACGTTACTGAATCTCATGAGTAAAAGCACATTCAAGCCGCATCTGATGTAATTTGCATAGCACCATAGCCTCAGAAGTTATGCTACAAAATGCCAGTTTATCTGTTGTATATTAATTGTTCAGCATTGATCTGAACCTAAGATCTAGTTTATCTAAGAATACCTACATAAAGAGCACATTGCCTGTTTCTCACGTATTGATAAGTTTAAGTACACATTGTATAAAGTTCCCACTCTCTTAGAGTTTAACCCTTAACATACTGAGTAGGAATGGCAGACATAATTTAGACATCAGTATAGACGTAAAATAATTATTAACGTATAAACGATATAATAGAATAATGATCGTTAAGAACAATTGATTACAGAACGTGTAGTTCGTATTTTCACCATCCCACCTGCAAGTGGAATATATAGTATATTAAATTGTGATTGTTTGTGTTTTGTCAATATTAAATAATTTTAAAATCTATTAACGTCTGCAGTATTATTCACTTTATTTATATTAAATCACCATCCATAATGATTTTATATGCATTAGATAATCAGCCATAGGTTGTGTGAGTGTGTTTGGTTAAGCTATAAAACATTTAGTTAAATATCCCCGAGTCTCTCGTTTTACCCTTTGCTATTGCCGGCGCGGAAATTGAGAGATTACGAGTGTAACTTCATATATGTCATTCATAAGGTAGTAAGTCAGGGAGTGTTGGTGAAGGAGCTGAGGTGCGGTCAGATTTGGTCTCAAACCCTCATCTAGATCAGCCTTGGTATAATTTACCAAAACTCTGGATTTTGTTGCGTGGATGTTCAAATATGACTGTTACAATATATATATGATAAACAAAACAAGTTATAAATTTCATAACTTGCTTTTAGCTTGCATTTTATGATCACTAGATGGAGCTTTACCAATAACTCCTAACAAGCTTTGTTTACATAAATGCTGAGAGAGATAGAATTCAATATCTCTTTCATTGTCTCCCACCTCCAGACCATGGTTTTGAGCTAGTTGGCAAGTTACAAAATTTATAACCTGTTTTGTTTATCATAAATGTACTCTTGAACGTTTTTGCAATGATATAGATTGCAGAGGCTTTTACTATATGGTGAAACTGAACTGATTTCAGACCCGTATAGCTATCTAGTTTGTTAAGCTGGATTTGAAGACATTATGTGCCTGAGAAATTTCATGCTTTCAAACTGATAGAAACATGTTTGATAAATGTTGATTTTAAAGTTAGTATTTAGATCTAGTTTCTAGTCTTCCAACCCTTCACTGACATGAGCCAACTAGGTCAAAACCATGGTCTGGAAGTGGGAGACAACGATTGAGATATTGAATTCTATCTCTCTTGGCATTTATGTAAACAAAGCTTGTTAGGAGTTATTGGTAAAGCTCTATCTAGTGATCATATATATATATATATATATATATTGTAACAGGCACATACGTACGTTACATTGTTTTTTATTAGTAAACATTAAAAGAATAAAAGTTCGCAAATAAAAACTTCTTTTTTTATAATTAAAAATTGAAAATTAAAAAATCATCTTAAACTCGTATATATATAATATCGCACAGATAAAAAAAAAAAATTTTAAAAGCAAAAACTTAAAAAGATTTAGAGATAAAATATATATCTTTAATTTTGGAAAACACATTAAATAATCAGAAAATGGAAATGATTGTTTTAATTAGTCAACATAAACTAGCCTTGGGCATTGAAATGTATAAGCAATGGTCAGATAGGAAAACAATAGAAACTAATAGCAAATGAAAGAAATCCATTGGGAAATTGGACCTCAATGAAAAGGTTTTCACCATCATGACATAATGTTGAGTTAATCCACAAAATTATTATAAAAGGAAAGGTTTGAAAATAAAAGAATTAATTAGCTATTAAAAGAGGACAGTGGTGTTATGTGTTAGTGCAGAGTTGAAGGAGAAGGGATTGAAAAGACACAGTCTTCAATCCCTTCAGTTTTGCTAAAGAAGAAAGAGAAATGATATCATTTTCTACATTAAGGACCAGCTAAAGAAAAGACCTCCGGATAAAAAACAATGGCTAACTGGATACAAATATCTTCAGTACAGCATGGGAATTCTCGTTCAGAATTACAAACAACTACAAATTATGGACCTTTTAAAATTGTAAGAACTTTATATTCATTTGAAAACATAGAACTCTAAATTCTAAACCTTTTAGTACATAATACAAATAGAATCCTATCTGACCAATGTAAATTAATATTAATAATGTAATTTGATGTATTTTTTTTTTGTTCTTTTAGGTTTTTATAATGATTTTTGTTTTTCGATAAATTAAATTATATAAATGTTAAACTTAAGTCAGGCGTGAATGGCTATATAGATTTGTAAAGTTATATTAGGGGAGGGTAATCTTAGGTTATTTATTTCGTGGTTGAATTGGGTCAGTGAATTGGATATATTGATGTAGTTAGTAGATGTAATTCGAGTTTCGCCACAGGCAGAATCACTTATATGCCGCACACTTCCATTTTGCCTATGGAAGGGATTATAAGAAGTAGAACACTTCCTTTCTATGGAGTTTTTTTTTATTGCTCTTCTTGTCAGATAGATGTAGTATTCCTATCTGACGAGACGCAATTTCTTCTCTTAACCTTTTGTGCTGCCGTATTTCGTATTACATTGAATGCATCAATATATCAGATGAATTGACGTTAATTTGACTGCGAACTTTTAGCCTAGGGTTAAATAAGGATAGAATATTTTCTTTCAAATGCAAATCTATGTAGTCTATTTATATTCGACACTTTAAATAAAAATGCATTAAATTTAAGTTGGGTATGGAAGTTGCATGGATTCGTTATCAGTTAATTATGTTTTTTGTTTTTCATATTGGATCAAAATATATAGACATAAATAATGATACCTTACTGTGAGCATCTAAAATGTATTTATTCAGATGTCTTTTAAGTTATTGGTGTCAATGCAAGCATCTTATGGTGAATGCTATTGGATTACTTATAAATTTCCCTCTGCAATTGTCGGTATCAATGACTTTGTATTTTGATCGTTTATGTTTATTTTGAAATGTTTTTTGACCATGTAATCTATGTAACCAATCTATACTCAACATTAAAAACACATTTTATAAATCCATCTGTGCGAACTTAATTAAAATGTAAACTTATAATATTATAAAAATTAAAATGTAAATTCTAAAATCAAATTAAAATCTAAAATAAACATACTAAAATAAAAATGTTAGATTTTATATATATGTGCATAAATAAATGTTTGTATGTTAATTACTGGCAGTGGCTTATTTTTTTTAAATATTCTTAGATAAGAATTTATTGTAAATATAAATCTCTGCTGTTACACTGAGCTAGTGACAATGGTATAACAACCGGAATCAAAATTTATAAAAAAAAATTTAAAAAAAATTTTTTTTTTTTACTTACGTATCTGCCTACTTTATAAATTTTTCTACGTTCAAATGCCTGGATGGCACCCTGTAGTGCAGATGACGTTAGTTCCACTTTCTTTGAATCGTTATAATATATATATTGTGCCAGTCCGTGTATAACAGCCATGCACAAAATGGCTGGTTGCTGAAGATTCAGCACAGCTTACATGTATCACATGAAAATTATAATTTTAATACGATTTATTAAATTATAATTCAGAGGGGAAGTGGGAGGTATGGATATAGTACATAAATAAATGGGTTTGGGCTATATTATATTCTTATTATACCCACAGTACAAGTGTATGCAGTGTATATATGTTTTAATAATTTATTTGACTAGCAAAACTGTCTAAAAAAAAAAAAAAGAAAGGGAAAATAAGTTGTAATATTTGTTTATGTGTAGAACAGTTTTTTTTTGTTGTATTTTACTACTTATAAATGTTCGAACACACATATATAGAAATGTATTTTTATTTTTTATTATTTTCCTAAAAAAAGAAAAGAAAATTCTAAATAGTTAAAAAATTTTTGCATTTATTGGAATTTATCTTTTCTAATTGTTAGAATGAGAGGGTTTGAAATTAATCAATTAAATTTGTAAAGGGAAAAAACCTTTTTGCTAATTACAATCTACTTTCAACCCAAGAAAATGTTTTGTATAAAAAAATTTTCAGTTGATCGTGAATAAAGATAAAATAGATTTTATCTAAGAAAGGAATGTAAGCACAATGGGTGTCAAGTACTCAATATGGAAGTTTGCAAAAGTGTACTTTAATAAATAAAAAGGTAAAAGAATGTAGAAAGGTATATGAAGGTATAATTAAATTTATTATTAGCTGATGCAATAGCTCGTAGAGGGGGTATGACAATTGGACTGTTTGGGCTATATGTGCTGCTTACTGGGGGCTTTGAGTCAGTCGAGTACTAGCTTGCTAAAGCATGTGGACCAAGGGAGATTAGCCTGCTAAAGAGTGCAGACAAGTTAATGCTAGCTTGCAAAAGCATTCCAATGGCAAAGATTTAGAAAGTTAAATCTTGTCTCCCACTAGTCTAAAAAAATGGAACAGTATAGAGATTTGTGAAAAACAATCCGACAGAGGGAAAGGAGAAAATGATCTGTGTCTGTTAAAATTATAATCACTTGGTTATTTCCCAGAAAAAGAATTTGAAAAATTAGCATTTAGCAAGGATCGTTAAGTGGTGTTTGGAAAATGATCAACAACATGGATTCTCAATACGTTTAAATAGAAAAAAAAACGAAAGACGAATCATAGTTGGAGAACTGCAATTTATTTAGGATCTACTTGCCCTAATCAGCCGTGTGCGATATACATATATATGGGAGAAGTATACTTACAGATCCGATAAGTTGAAAGATGGCTCAGTTATAAGTTCCGGGTTATTGTCCTACCATGGAGTAGACTTTCAGCCATAGTACACCACCTGTTTGGCTATCAAGTCCGAAGATGCCTTAGAAGAAATAGCAGACCCTGATGACAAGAAAGACTCAAAGTATATTGGTGAATGGAAGCCATATCTGCCCTATGAAGTAGCCGTGTGGCCCAGGAAGTTCAAATTGAATACAAGAACAAGTTTAGAGGAGCGTGTATAGTTGGTTATATATATATATTTTTTTTATATTCTATTATATTTTTTTTTCTCTCTCATTTATGTTCTTTGTAAATTTTTTTTATGATATATATATATTATTACTGCATACCTTGTTATATGGATTTATTACTCTAAAGTGGGAAGGAATATAGGGCACACCCATTGTGTAATCTTTTAGATATTGTTTTTTTTTCTTTTTATATATATCTTGGGGTCATATGTATATGCATCGGTGGAGGGTAAATATAATTTAAATATTTTTTATATATATTGGACTTATATGTATGCATTAGTGGAGGATAAATATAATAATCTGGGGATAATAAATATTCACTTTTGTAATTAAAATCGTTTATAAGTTTTTGACTTAGTTTTAAAATAATTATTAAGTTATTAGTACAGATATATAGGTTTTTTTTTATCAAAATGCAAATCCACGTAGTTAACCTGAGATTTATAGAATATAAAGTGAGCTAGATAGGGATAACTTACCGGGGAGTTGGATTGTTTCTTTTATTTTAGTCCGAACGTCTCGAAATATTCATATTCGTTAATGACTAGTCACATTTTACACACTCTTTCGGGAGAGAAAAGGAATAAGTATAATCTTGAACGGGAGTGGTGCTAGAGACTGAAGGAAATATTCAGTACTCTTAAAGGTGCGTAAGGACACTTTAATTAGTCAACGTATAATTAATCAGCTAATGAAACAATTTAACAAGGAAGGTCTGGATGGGCCTAATTTTAGGTTCAATCTACTTCCTCTAATAATTTCTTTGAGGTATTTACTCATATTTAATTAAAAATATTTTAGAGAATTATTATCGATGTCCCATTCTGTAGCATACGTCACTTCATGCTCGGTGCGTATGAGAGTCTAACCATGCAAGACCACTACAGGGTCGTCGAACCGGTACAGAAAAATGGTGCCTCAATCGTGGTAAAGATGAACTAGGTTAAGATGAAAAAAGATAGTATTAGTAGAAATCTATACTATATTTTCGTGGTTTCAAAACAAATTTAGGACAGCTAAGTTAAGAGAAGAACGTTGTAAATGAGATAGGATTTTAATAATTGCGTAAGAGAAGGTTGAAATATATGGTTTTGATTATTTAGTTATAAGATTCTTTCTTTTTCGAGCAAAAATTTATTATCGTGAATGAAATAAATTATTAACAGAAGTTAGATAAATAATTCTGTCATTTATTAGGGCATATAAGTAGAACGGGGCATTTGAAATTTTTTGTTATATTATCACACGTTTGAGTAAATTGTCATTAGAAATCAGGGAATGTGCTTGGAGGAAAGGGCGATTAGTAGGGCATAGCGTAAGACATGGTGTACTGCGAATTTACTATACGAAATTAAATTAAATATTTTTCTGGAATTGAGTTAATAAACGTTAGTATAAAGCTAAGAATACCTTGACTTTCAAGTTCAGTAAATCTAAACCCGTAAATGCTTACGAGAGCAGGGAAAATAAGAATAGAACAGGCAATAATCAGTGAAACGCTAGTAAACCTGTCTGAAGAACAGGAAGTGGACTGTCAGAAAATGAACTGGGAAAGGAAAAAGAATGCTTAAAGGAAATGATGGAAGATTTCGCAAACCTTGTGAAAAAGGAAATGGCTAAAATGTCAAAAGAAGTAGAAAGATGGAGAACAGAGAGGGCTAAACAAGAGGAAAATATTGTTCAGAAAATAGAGGAAATGCGAAGCGAATTAGTACAAGAAATAGATTTAAGATTTCAAAAGTGGGAAATGAAATGTGATAAATCTAAGCAAACTAAGGAAGATGAGATAGAGGCAAATATAAGAGATAGTCAGTCAGTTAAGTTAGGGCCAGAGGAGACTAAGCAGGACACAGAAATGGAGTACAAACAAAATAGGATGGTTGAAAATGTTAAAAATGAACAAGACAACCATATGGCGAATAGTGGAGATCATCTGGATGGTCGAATAGAAAAGACCAATGGAAGTGATCAGCTGCCACAATTAAATATTAACCAATTTTTAAAAATCTGTACATTTGAAGGAAAAGTGGGGGAGGCTCCAGTGGAGCATATAAGAAGTCTGGAAAATTACTTTCGGATAAACAAAGTAAATGAAATCAGTAAATTGCTTGTTGCCAGCGCTCATCTTAATGGAGATGCATTAGCTTGGTGGGAGTCTTTGTTTCATCATCCTCCAACCTTCAATCAATATAAGGATATGATTGTTAACAATTTCTGGAGCCCAGAATGTCAGGAGACTATTCTGTATCAAATAATGCAGGAAAAATACAAGAGTAACACAAACGAAAACTACTCTCAATTTTTTCGTAGGCAAGCAGCCAAATTAAGAAATTTAAACACCTGCCAAACATCGGAGGGTCAAATTATTAGAATAATTAGTCATAATTTTCCTTTCCGAATAGAACAAACATTGTTGACAGCAAATGTAAATACAATGGAACACATGGCGGAGTTATTGAACGTGTTGGACATGAACCAACTGGACAAACCCCCAGATAAATTTAGAGAAAATTCGCGTATTAGCGCAATAGGATGGGACAGTGATGATGATGATCAAAGGGGATATATAAAAACAAAGAAAAAAAATTGGAATTCAGAAACGAATGTCAAATATATTGACAGTCAAGTAAATGACCAGGGTAAGAAATATGGAAAAGGCAGGGGATATAGGCCAGATTCGCCAAAGCCTGGGGGGGAGTAAAAATAAATAGTAAATAACAGTGTAGTGTAAGTGAGTATGTTGTTTAAAAGTGGAGGTGAGGACTTTGTGGTTGTTTCAGGCATTGCATGTAAGGTTTGAATTATGTTGGTTTGCTCATGTTTTTTGGGAGATGAGAGTTTGGAGGGTTGTTTGCGGATCTTATGTAGTTCGGAATTTTGTGGTGTTATATCAGCGTATGTACCCTGTCACTAATGCGGGGGGTACCGTTGGGCTGAAAAAAGGGAAAAACTTTTGTTTTCCTCTCGGGGACCTTCTTACCTTGTAATGTGAAAAGACCCTATAAGTCTTAAAAGAAAGAAGCGTGGGTGCATTTACTAAGGTATTCATTCAAATTACCTCTTCGAAAACGAAGAGCTTGTTGTTCGTGTTCTAAAATGCAAAAGGATCTCATAAGCCTCCAAAGACGTGAGCTGGGACGCATTTATTACACATTTACGGTACTTGACATACGTTGGTCGTCACAGAGTTCTGCATGAAGTAGGGATCTGTAAGCTGATGCTCTGGGTTTCTTATGGTCTCGAGGTGGCATGCGGGGGGATGATATAGTCTGAGCCATGCAGATTGATGTTTGAAGGGCTATGGGTGTATATTGCTACTGAATGAACGACATAACTTGCATGTTTAAAATGTATAATATAAATGCTGAATTTAAAATGTAAATAATTAAAGAAGATGTAAAAATAGTTAAGTAAGACCATTAAAAAAGAATGGTTTCCTTTTTAACAGTCTCATCGGGGACGGGGGTATTGTGCCAGTCCGTGTATAATGGTCATGCACAAAATGGCTGTTTGCTGAAGATTCAGCACAGCTTACATGTATCACATGAAAATTATAATTTTAATACGATTTATTAAATTATAATTCAGAGGGGAAGTGGGAGGTACGGATATAGTACATAAATAAATGGGTTTGGGCTATATTATATTCTTATTATACCCACAGTACAAGTGTATGCAGTGTATATATGTTTTAATAATTTATTCGACTAGCAAACCTGTCTAAAAAAAAAAGGGAAAATAAGTTGTAATATTTGTTTATGTGTAGAACAGGTTTTTTTTGTTGTATTTTACTACTTATAAATGTTCGAACACACATATATAGAAATGTATTTTTATTTTTTATTATTTTCCTAAAAAAAAAAAAGAAAATTCTAAATAGTTAAAAATTTTTTGCATTTATTGGAATTTATCTTTTCTAATTGTTAGAATGAGAGGGTTTGAAATTAATCAATTAAATTTGTAAAGGGAAAAAACCTTTTTGCTAATTACAATCTACTTTCAACCGAAGAAAATGTTTTGTATAAAAGAATTTTCGGTTGATCGTGAATAAAGATAAAATAGATTTTATCTAAGAAAGGAATGTAAGCACAATGGGTGTCAAGTGGAAGTTTGCAAAAGTGTACTTTAATAAATAAAAAGGTAAAAGAATGTAGAAAGGTATATAAAGGTATAATTAAATTTATTATTAGCTGATGCAATAGCTTGTAGAGGGGGTATGACAATTGGACTGTTTGGGCTATATGCGCTGCTTACTGGGGGCTTTGAGTCAGTTGAGTACTATCTTGCTAAAGTGTGTGGACCAAGGGAGATTAGCCTGCTAAAGAGTGCGGACAAGTTAATGCTAGCTTGCAAAAGCATTCCAATGGCAAAGAGTTAGAAAGTTAAATCTTGTCTCCCGCTAGTCTAAAAAAATGGAACAGTATAGAGATTTGTGAAAAACAATCCGACAAAGAGAAAGGAGAAAATGAACTGTGTCTGTTAAAATTATAATCACTTGGTTATTTCCCAGAAAATGAATTTGAAAAATTAACATTTAGCAAGGATCGTTAAGTGGAGTTTGGAAAATGATCAACAACATGGATTCTCAATACGTTTAAATAGAAAAAAAAAAAACGAAAGACGAATCATAGTTGGAGAACTGCAATTTATTTAGGATCTACTTGCCCTAATCAGCCGTGTGTGATATACATATATACGGGAGAAGTATACTTACAGATCCGATAAGTTGAAAGATGGCTCGATTATACATTCCGGGTTATTATCCTACCAATGAGTAGACTTTCAGCCGTAGTATACCACCTGTTTGGCTATCAAGTCTGAAGATGCCTTAGAAGAAATAGCAGACCCTGATGACAAGAAAGACTCAAAGTATATCGGTGAATGGAAGCCGTATCTGCCCTATGAAGTAGCCGTGTGGCCCAGGAAGTTCAAACTGAATACAAGAACAAGTTTAGAGGAGCGTGTATAGTTGGTTATATATATATATATATTTTATATTCTATTATATTTTTTTTCTTTCTCATTTATGTTCTTTGTAAATTATTTTTTATGATATATATATATTATTACTGCATACCTTGTTATATGGATTTATTACTCTAAAGTGGGAAGGAATATAGGGCACACCCATTGTGTAATCTTTTAGATATTGTTTTTTTTTCTTTTTATATATATCTTGGGGTCATATGTATATGCATAGGTGGAGGGTAAATATAATTTAAATATTTTTTATATATATTGGACTTATATGTATGCATTAGTGGAGGATAAATATAATAATCTGGGGATAATAAATATTCACTTTTGTAATTAAAATCGTTTATAAGTTTTTGACTTAGTTTTAAAATAATTATTAAGTTATTAGTACAGATATATAGTTTTTTTTTTATCAAAATGCAAATCCACGTAGTTAACCTGAGATTTATAGAATATAAAGTGAGCTAGATAAAGATAACTTACCGGGGAGTTGGATTGTTTCTTTTATTTTAGTCTGAACATCTCGAAATATTCATATTCGTTAATGACTAGTCACATTTTACACACTCTTTTGGGAAAGAAAAGGAATAAGTATAATCTTGAATGGGAGTGGCGCTAGAGACTGAAGGAAATATTCAGTATTCTTAAAGGTGTGTAAGGACACTTTAATTAGTCAACGTATAATTAATCGGCTAATGAAACAATTTAACAAGGAAGGTCTGGATGGGCCTAATTTTAGGTTCAATCTACTTCCTCTAATAATTTCTTTGAGGTATTTACTCATATTTAATCAAAAATATTTTAGAGAATTATTATCGATGTCCCAGTTTGTAGCATATGTCACTTCATGCTCGGTGCGTATGAGAGTCTAACCATGCAACACCACTACAGGGTCGTCGAACCGGTACAATATATAACATTTCAATTTTTGTTAGTATTACTTTTTGTTGACCCATTTAAAGTTGATATATTACTGAAAGTTATATTGAAAGCGCAATATAAAAAGAGGGAAATAGATATTATAAGCAATCCTAAAGCTGTGTGTAGATCTATTGGTAAAACAATTTATTTGTAATCCATATTTTTTTATACATTTAGATTTTTTTTTTAAAAAAATTATCTGGATTATTTTTTTTAATATTGATGTCTTCAATTGGACACTAAAATGTTTTTAAAAAAAGTTGAAAAAGATTAATCTGATAACTATCAATAGAAATTGAACAGTTCATGACTCAATGATTTGGATGGTTTATAAATGCTATGGAAATTGCTGACATAATAAGAAAATTGCAAAGAGGGGTCATGAATATTATCATTATTACACTTATTTTGTTTATAGTTCAGATGGTTTAGCAAAATTTTGTTAAGTTTGCTTTATTTTATTACTTAAAAATGAAGAAAATTTATTTAAATTTTATATGATTATCAAAATTCACCACTAAATAACTCAGCTGAAAAAAGGTTTCACTTCCATACTTGTTGTTATCTGCCATATTACATCAGACAGAGGTCATTAAAACAAATATATATGTCTAAAAGAAGAATTATAGTAAACAACTATATTTCTGTATCCTTTGAGAAAAGAATCAATATCACAACCTGAAATTCCCATAATCTTTAATTAATTCCATGTGATTATTGGATATGGGCTGCAATTCACAGTTCAATTTTTATTATTATTATTATTATTATTTTCTTTACATATTTAAAGTTGATGTTTTGTTCAAATTTGTATTGAGAATTCCATATAAATAAAAAGAGGGAGAACTGAATTATATTAAATGAATATTATGATACTTGAGTATTAAACCTGGAACATGGAACATGTATTAGACCTTTATGTGTCTCTTCACATTCATATCAATCCACTGCTTGTGATGTGACCAAAATAATGTGTACACAGATCATTCTTGTGCAAAAAAACAAAATGTGTACATGATTCTTTCTTGCACCAAAAAAGAAAACATGTATATGGATCTTTCTTGTGCAAAAAAAAAACAAAAACAAAATATGTACACAGTCCTTTCTTGTGCAAAAAAAACAAACTGTGTGCTATGAATGTCAACAGCCACAGTAGGTCTAATACATGCTTCTTGTTGCAGGACTAAAAATAAGTGTATATACATCAAACAAACAATAAATGATTTTAAAATACACCAAATATGATTTAAAAATACACTATAAAATTCAATATAGTTTAAATATACACCAAAAATGAAATCACTTGATTGCAAAGAAAGCTGGGATTTTCATAAAAATGCTAATAAATGCCGCTTTTTTCCCCATAAAACTGCTAATAAATGTCAATTTTTTTTATAAAGAAATTAAAGCAAAAACTGCTAAATAAATGTCAATTTTTTTTAATAAAGAAATTAGAGCAAAAACTACAAAAAAATGACATATTAATTAATACACGTGCATCAAACAAACAATAAATGATTTGGACTTTTAAACATCTTTATTTTTTCCATAAAAAAATTAAAGCAAAAACTATGAAAAAAGACATACCAAATGAATAGTAAATAATAAACATCTTTTCTTTTTATAAAGAATATTACACATACATCAAACAAACAGTAAATGATTTAGACTGTTAAATGGCTTTTTTTATAAAGAAAGTAAAGCAAAAACTCCTAGTAATTTGTATAAAAATACATTAAGTACATTACCAACAAAATGGAGATCTGCAGTAAAAATTTTCACTCCAAAAATTAAATCACTTGATTGCAAAGGATGCTGGGATTTTCATAAAATTGGTAATAAACATCAATTTTTTGTATAAAGAAATTAAAGCAAAAACTGATAATAAACATTGTTTTTTTTTTTTATAAAAAAAAATTTAAGAATGAAATCCTTTATTAAAAAAATTATTTATTTAAATATACACAAAAACAGTAAATGATTATGATTTTGAATTAATTTTGATAAAAATACAATAACCAGTATATCTATGACACACAAAATGGAGATCTGTAGAAAAAACTTTCGCTCCAAAAATAAAAATTTCCAATATGACATTAACTGTGACATCACCATTGTAGGAATATTTTTTTCAATACAATGTCATCGTAACATCGCACAGTGATTGTGGGTGTGAAAAGGTCCTATCTCCCCTACGCCCCTATTTTGCAGGTTTAGTACTCAAGTACTGATATAAATAATGTTAATGATAAAGATAGCCAAAGGTATGTGTGTGGATCTATTAGTCAATGAATTATTGATATTAACTGAAAAAAATGTATTAATTCAAATTTAAAAATAAAATAATAAGATTTATTCACAAATAAGTAATGAATATATAAAGTATTGCTTTTTTAAAAAAAATATGTTAGTTACTAAATTATTTTGAAATATGAATTTTTTTCTACAGTGCAGGTTTTTTCGTACCTGCACTTCTATATGTAATATATAGGGGGTTTGAACTCAGACTTTCATGCAGCCCTTAACCATCTATACTATCTCATACTGCTGATACACTTGATCACACACATGTTGAAAAAATAAATAATCACCAATATACATACTTTATGCTAAACCAGCACTTGTCAGTTGGTTCAAATTATCATCTCCTCACATATATACAATCAAAACTTGGTGGCCTAGTGGTTAGCATAGCCACACTTCCTGGTCAATGCATTTGATACATGAAAAAAAAAAGCTCAGCTTATATTAAGATAGCCAATATTCATACTTTAATGGACAGGTTTCAAATCACTCCACCCCACAACTGCTTTTGTTAGAATAATTTTAAAAACAAATTTATGTATAAGTATAAGAATGTGTGTATTTTAAAGGTATGATATCTAAATCTGACAATCATATTTAATCTTTCAAACTCAACATCTGGTATAAATGTTACATTATTTTTATATACTAAAAATAAATAAATAAGTAATCAGATTTTAAAAATAATGAATGTATTTCTTCCATTATTTAAATAATGTTAACTCACACAAATGTTATATATGCATCATACAATAATATATAAAATATATACTATTATTCATTTATTGTACTTAAAAACAATTTTATTTTTCTATTCATGTCTGAAGAATGCAATATCTAATTTTAGAATGTCTTTTTGCTAAGTATCTTACATGCAATTATCTATTAGGGATGATTCGTTTCTTTTTTTTTACATAAGAAAAAATGAAACTAGTAATAATAATAATTTTTTTTAAAAATAATACATAAACTTTTTTTAAAGTTTCTATTGACAATGAAAAGGTTGATAATATGTTCAAATGTTGAGAATATGGCACATATGATAGTAGAGACAATATTATGCATATCGGTTCTTCCATTGTATTAATGATTTAGAACAAATTATTCTAAGATAATGTCTCTATTAGGTAAAACATATAAATCATTTTTGAAATAGTTTTGCAAGTTCTTTCAATAATGAAATGAAATAGAGCTCTAGAGTTTTATATTTTCAGTTAAAATAGAGTAAAATGTTTATTGTTAAAACTTAGTAAGAAGATGCTGTTTCTTACATATTTTACAATGATTTTTTGAAATTTATAAATGAGCTGTTGTTGATATATTTTGATAATGATGACGTAGATAATATGTTTATAATAAGGTGTTTTTTGGCAAGGAAGATAATCTTGAGGCCTTTATGGCCCTCAATTGCAATGAATTTATTTCTTCATTGTTTGGTTGTTTACAGTACTCATTTTAAAAATATAAATCTTATTGCAATATTTCATTTATTGTACTTAAAACAATTTTATTTTTCTATTCATGTCTGAAGAATGCAATATCTAATTTTAGAATGTCTTTTTGCTAAGTATCTTACATGCAATTATCTTTTGATTTCATGTTCCATAGTCTTTCATAGATTTAGTTATGAACCTTGTTTTTTTAATCATATGACATTTAAATAATATTATCTTCAAAATTTTAAGAAGAAAAATAAAATAACTTATATTAATTTTTTTAATAAATATATTTTACATTTATTTTAAAATAATATTTTAAAAAAAGTTGCCTCTTTTTTTTTAAATTTAAGAATAAATTAACACAATCATCATCATCAACCATTATCAATCCACTGCAGGTTGAAGGTCTCTCCAACTTCAATCCATCTTTTCCCATTTTTAGCTTCTCTTCTCCACATCACCCCTGCACACTTTCTTATTTCATCTATCCATCTCACATGTGGTCTCTTTCTGGGTCTTTTACAATCTCTTGGAATCCAGTTTAAAATTTCAATTCTCCATCTATTATCATCCCTTCTAGCAATATGTCCAGCCCAACTCCACTTCAGTCTTTTAATATTTTCAATGAGGTCAGTAACACCTATTTGTTCTCCTACCCATACATTGCATTTTCGATCTCATCTTGTTACTCCCAACATGCATCTCTCCATACTTTTTTGAGTGGTATGAAGTCTCTGTATTGCTCTTCTATTAAGTGTCCAAGTCTCAGATCCATAAGTAAGGACTGGCAAAACACATTTATTAAAAACCTTTCTTTTCAAACACATAGGCATATTTCCTTTTAGTATCAAGATATTTCTACCAAAAGCATTCCAACCAAGTTTAATTCTATCATTAATTTCATCCATTATGTTTCCATCTGTATTAATAATCTGACCAAGGTATTTATAACTGTTAACTTCTTCTAACTCATCATAATCAATCTTTATTTTCATATTTTGAGAAAATCTATTAAACATTACATTAGTCTTTTTAACATTTATCTTTAGTCCTACTTTCATCTGATAACTCCTGCAACATTTCCTGTAACTCTAAAGCATTATTTGCAATAACAACTACATCATCTGCAAAAGCTAAATGACTTAAAGAATCTCCATTTACTTTCACTCCTTTAACTTCCCATTTTAATCCACAAAATACTTCTTGCAGCACTGCTCTAAAAAGTTTTGGAGATATGGAGTCACCCTGGCTTACACCCTTTTCAATGTTTATTTTCCTACTATCATTATGTAATCTAATTGTTGCTGTTGCATTTTTATAAATATTATTTAAAATATGACAATATCCCGGATCTACACATTGACAATCCAATGCTTTAATCACTAAAGAAATGTTTATAGAATCAAATGCCTTTTCATAATCTAAAAATCCTAAGCATAATGGCAACTCATATTCATTTGTCCTTTCTATAACTTCTCTCAATACCTGGATATGATCTACTGTACTAAAACCACTTTTAAATCCAGCTTGTTCTCTTGGTTGGTGGAAATCCAGTGTTTTCTGTAGACGAGTTGTAATTATCTTAGTAAAAATTTTGTATAAAACTGATGAAAGACTGATAGGTCTGTAATTTCTAATATCTTCTTTATCACCTTTTTTAAATATTAATATTAATACTGCATTCTTCCAATCATCTGGTACATCTTTATCATTTAGACATTTGGTATATAACTTTGCTAAAAAAAATCTATTTCTTCACCTGCTTCTTTTAATATATCAATTATAATTCCATCATTACCTGGAGCCTTCCCTTTCTTCATAAATTTAATTGCATGTCTCACTTCCTCATTCAAAATTCTGGGCAATTCAGAAGATATAATAGGTATAAGAGGCACTTGTTCTCTATTACTATATAATTCTTGATAGAAGTCTTCTACACATTTCATGATGTCATTTCTCTTTTTAGTAATAATGCCATCTTTTTTTCTTATTGCAGATATAAATTTCCTACCAATACCAAAATGTTGTTTTACACTCTTTAGACTTTTATTTTCTTCTACAGCTTTTTTTGCTAGTTCACAATTATACTTTCTTATATCATTTTCAACTCTTTTCCACACCATTTTACAAAATTTGAGATATTCAATCTTTTTTAATGCATCATTGTTGTATATCCTCATATTCCTTCTTTTCTTCATAAATTCTCTAGTCTCAGTAGAAATTTTATTGGTCAATTGCTGCTTTTTTCTACCAGCTATCTTTGTTGCAGTTTTTAAAAGTGTATCAGTTATTTTCCTGTTAATGTCATTCAAATCTGAATCATGTTCAAAATCTAATAATACTTGAAACCGATTTGTAAGTTCCAATTTAAATTCATTAGAATGTTTCTGATGATTAGGAATATCAACTGTAAATATTGTTTTTTTTTAATAATTTTTGTCTCTCTACTTTTGCATTAACATGTACCTTACATCTTACTAATCGATGATCACTTCCTGTGTTAAATTTATTAAGAAATTAACACAATATATACCTTTATTACTCTATTGTCATTCTTTCTGGATTAAACATATGCAAAACAATTATATACACACCTCACTTATATGTAAATGCAAAATGTAGTAATTTGCATATATTCTCATATAAAATTATTGCCGTTTTCATTTAGTTTTTAATGTGAATAATTTTTAATGTTTTATTAAAATAAAAATATGCTGAATATTATTCTAAAATATTATATATTAAAAAATGATTTACAGTGTGTTAATAAAATAAAATCTTGAAGTAAGAATTTGGCCTTTATAATTATCCTCATTTTTTATAATTAAACTTTTGTTTTTTAATCCAGACTATTAACTTATAGTCACAATATATATATATATTGTAACAAATCTCTTGTAAGTTATATGTATCACTTGTAAAAGTAAATACAAAAAAATTATTATATGTTTAAAACTTTGTAAAAGGTTTATTTATTTATTCTTAAAGTAAATAAAAATGTATTAATAAGTTAAAAAAAACAATTTGTAAGAAATCAAAAGTTTATTTCTTTGTTTATGTATAAAATAATTCAAAATATGAAGTGTAGATTTAAAAAAACCTAGAATAAATGGAGGTTAATTCAGACAATTCAATGTTTGCTATGGAAATTTTGATGGTTGCTAGACAAAGAAATAAAAAGATTACTATCTCCTATAAAATTTGTTTAGATTAGTTTTTGTGTACTATTTATAAATTTACTGTTGTAAAAATGAATATTATTGTATATTTGTAATTATTTACCATGATAGGGTAAGCCACTTGGAATACTAACTTCATCTTTTTGAAAATGTAGCTTTCTTCATGGAACTGTGATAATGATCTAATAATGAATAATGCCTAATTGTATCTACTAATGTTGGATCTTATTTGCAGATGCTGTAACAAAACTCAATAATTTGATAAATAAAGAAATTTAAAAGTCAACTATGGATTACAAGAAGAAATCACCGAGGAAGGGGAGTATGTACACATATTAAATATATATTTTTTTTCTTATAAAGCATGACTATCAAAAAGGAACTTATAATTTCTGGGGAAAATCTTAAGTTAAATAATTTATACATTTAGATATGAAACTATGATGAAACATTCTTTATGGTCAGAGATCTCATTGTTAAATTGATATTCAAGAGAAATTTGATAAAATCTTTCAAATGACTTTTATTGAATAAATAGTAATGTGAATTTACATCAAAAGAAATTTTACTTTGGAAAATATTTATTTTCTTTTAAAGTGAAAATTAATATATAGATCTTATTTTCTCTTAGTTATATATTTAAATTTAAATTGCGGGAATTATAATTTTATGGTTTAAAATTAAAAATTAAAAAATTGATCAAATTTGAGGAAAATAATATATATAATGTAACCAGTTGGGTTACATAGCACACCATAATATAGTGTGTGCTCATATATATATATATATATATATATATATATATATATATATATATATAAAGTAAAGGAAAAGTAGAAATAAACACAGACAAAAATTGTAGTATATATTTTCTACATTCACTGAAATAAAAATAATAATGGGTTAAATAACTCTGGATTTAAATTAATATTTTATTATAAAATTAAATATTTCAAAAAAGATCTGATAAATAAAAATTAATATTTTTATTCTGATTTTGAAAATTTAAAAATAAGCATGCTTTCTGATAATTATAAAAATGTCTTATTTTTGAAATCTTTTAATTAATTTGTCTCAGTAAAAACATGTATGTAGATTCCAAAGGATTAAAGTTAATTGAAATCAACTTTTTCCAATCACACTTTGATAAAAATTTCAAGCTTGTTTCAAAAGGATTAGACAGATTGAAAACAGACACTATGTTTTTATCACCAGACCCATCCAAGATTATAAAAAGACTGATAAAAATATCAGTTAGTTTTTGCTTGCAGTTTTGTAAAAGTTGGACAGAAGAGTCTGGTCTTAATATTTTAAGCAGTGGCCAACTAGGCCAACTGCAAAAGTTGGCTTTAATTTTTTGAGGAGTGGTTAGCAGAATAGCTAGCAGAGTTATACAGAGCTCCTATCATTATCTTAGGGGGTACCAGTTCAGTAGCTGCCCTATAGTTTACTGTAGTGTTTTGATTCATGAGGCCAGAGTCCCTTCAAATGGATCAATCAACTAGCTGCTTAAATATGTTCTAGAAGACAGCTTACCAATTCTGGACAGAAGAAATCTCATGACATGCTAACAAATCACCTGAATTGTACCTCTTCCTGATACTGACAATTGGACTACAGAAGAAAGCTCATGGTATGCCAACAAATTACTTCAATATTTTTTGCTGATGATGACAACAAACTTGGATTATATTTTTCTGATGGACCAAAAACCAAGCTTACCAAGAGAAAGCTTGAAGAAATTGGTGTACTTATGCTGCTGTTTATCTATACACGCAGCGAACCACAGATAAACATGTTGTGTGTATATACAACGAGTTATTTTATTTTAATATTTCTTAAAACAACTTTTAAAATTATACATTAATAACTTAAAAATTAAAACAAACAAGTAACTTCTGCTTGAGTTGAAATCTAATAGTGTTATATATGATAATGAAATTTTAAATAATTTCCTTAGTATAATGACATTATTATAACTGATAGATATATATAAAATGATATTAGTTTAAAATCATTTATTGAAGAAGAAAAAAGGTTGAATCATTTATTATTTTTATGTAACAAGTTAAATAGGTTCAGAAATTTCATGTACATGCATGTATGTGTGCGTATATCTGTCAATGTATTGCAAGTACCAATGCTTGTCAAGTATAACACATATGTAAAATTTAATCTTTTTTTTATAATTATTTTGTGTTAATTAAAATGTTTTCATTGTACATTAAAAACACACGTCTGTGTAAGATATATGTATGCGTTTATAGATACTTATTAAGAAATATTGTAAATCAATGTAATAACTTTAGTTGTGTATATAATTTTGTATACTATTCAAAATCAGAACACTTATCCTATAAGACCTTAATTTCATTTTTTATTGTTGTTAATAAACTTGTATTCATTTGTTAAAAATTGTTTCCATCATCTCTTGGTCACATACAGTAATAGAACTTACATTCCCTAAGATAGATTTGAGCATGGCATGAATATATAAATAGGGATGGATATTTAGTGGTAATGGACATCCAGAAATAATCAATCATCATCCTGGTTGGTGCAAAAGAGAATACTTTTTATAGCCCATGCATTACATTTGATTTTAATTTAGTTTTATTAGAAGTTAAGTTTATAATTGGCCAGTACAAATGGCCTGAGCATTGATGGTGATCAGCATGTTTTAAATATCCCAGCATTATTGTTTAGATTTTTTGATTATTGCGTATTGTAATGGGTAAGCACTTATTTTGTGTCTCCAAATTAATGATTAAATAATTGCCCAAGCTGGCAAAGGCTCAATAGTTAGCTTGGTCTACAGAAAGCTCATTTCCAATCCAGTCATAAGATTGACTGTTGATTTATTGTACTGATTTATTTTAAATGTTCATCATCCATGATGATGAATGGTATTTTGAGTATTACTTATAATTACTTTTACTTTATAATGCTGGTTGATGATTAATTATATATATATATATTCTTCCCTGTCATCGTGTGTAGCTCCACTACACATCAGGCCCCTAAAGTTGAGGGCCATAATCTAACCGCCCTGTACCCGCATCTCCACTTCCCCCAAAATAAATATAATATAGTGAAAATCACCTAACCGGGTTCTAGCTCTAATAATTAATGAAATATTCAATTAAATGATTTACTAGCTCAAGTTTCTTAAAATTAACTTAGGTTCTGTTTTAAACTAACTCAAATAAATACTCAGGAATTCATGAGACTAGAAGTGGAAATACGGGTGACAAGGTAGATTACATTGAGACAATATCCCACAGGATACCACCTCAATGGCATAAGAACACTATCCCCCCTTATACTACTATTACACATAATAACTACATAGTATTCTTATGACTTCCGCAACTCCTAATCACGAAGACTCATTTAACAATTAAAGTATTAATCTTTTATCTCTAATAATAATAATAGTAATCATTTAGCTCAAATGAAATAATCTCAGGTTCTTAAATTTATTCATATGTTAATAAACATATGGTAGCAAAATATGATAAGGGATTTTATGGCATAATCTACTACTCTGAAATTAGATTAATAATAAAACAATAATAATCACAATCTTCATTGCTTAATCCAACTAGTACAGCTTTTCTTTCATCGCGAATTTATAACCGTAATAAATTAGTTAATAATCTAATATCCCCTTTTTTATCTTTAAGTAATAAAATAAATTAATAAGTGGCAGTGTTTAGATAATCTGATAAATAAAGCAAGTGGCAACTAATAGCATATAATTTAGCAAAATATTATGATAATGGATTGATGACTAGTAACGCAAAGCAATTTGATAATTATTTAATTACAGGAACATCAATAAATATTTAAGATTAAACATACTTCTCTATTTATCTTTTGTGCAAACAATTATATACTTAGTTTAATGGTTGTGAACATACCCTGTGAATTCATGCAATGATGTAGAGAAAACAAAACTCAGACACAAGTTTTAATAAACAAATTTTAAAATTTTATTAACATCAATAAAAATAAATAAAACAACAAATCCATTTACATCTATTTACAAGGGATATCCTCGTTTTCTTTACACTACAATAGCTGAATTATACACATTTATATTTCTTTTATCGTTAATTAAACTTATTATGCCTTTTAAAAGTTATTTATTTATTTCTCATTAGGTTTATCATATTACTTATTTTAACTATTTTATGGGTAACACCATTCTTTACCTTTTAATATTAAAGTTACTGTATTATAAATTATCTATGTGGATAAACATCATTTATAACATCATAATTTTACAATCAATATGGTTTTTAAAAGAAAATTACATTTTCTTGTAACTTTATATAAGTCACTCCGCATATTATTCAAATATTATTATTACTTTTAACGTTTGTTCTCCAATGCTCGTAAACTATAATACGTTTATTCCATAAGCCATACTCATGTATAATACTATAACACGGGTTTAATTATCACCTGTTACCGTTTCACATATACTATAATTATCGAATGTTATTGTATTTTTCTAAATATGCAATACTTATATTTTTTAAAATATAATTAACAATAAGAAAACGTGAAATTATATTTAATATTTTTGTATATTTCTATTTGGATATACTTTTATAAAATTATAGTTCATTTCTTAAAAAAGAATTAAAATAATTCTCTAACTCCTTCCCTTCTTAGGATATCTGCATCTTTCTTTTAATAATCATAATCAACTCTTCGTTAATACTTAACTATTCTTATTCCAAATAATAGCATGACATACCTTCTAAAATATCTATTGTTTCCCTTTTAATAGACTTATCATATAACGATGTAGTTGCAAGAAATACAGATAAAGATAGCGAAAGATGTATAGGATATTGGGAAGATAGATAGATAACTTATCCGCAATATACTTCAAAAATGTATGGAACAGTGTGAATAGGTCCGACATTCATTGTCTAATAACCTTGGCGATAAGCGTGATGTGGCAGCTATTTACTCAGCTTTACCAAACATCTAGTATGACTCACAAGAAATATATAAAATACCACTGTCCAAAACAACATGGGTACCAGTCGTAGGGCTTTGTTAACTACGCTGATTAACATCTAAAACTACTTATTATTTCACTCCCTGTAGCATCCTAGTTTTTAATACATCCTCTTGGTTTCCGAATCACCACGTACTACCAAGTCACTACCCAAACTATCTCTCGAGATTTTTACTGTATCCAACATCGATAAAATACTAACTACTTTTTCAAAAACAATAAACAAAATTTGCTAATATAAAAACATTTCCCTATTCCATAAGAACAATTTGTCTTGCTTTATTACACTGTAGGTTCAACATCTATGTTTTGTTAAAATAACATTTAAATATCCCAATCGGAAAATTAACAGAAAATATCACATAACCATCGGTTATATTGAACTATATTAATAACACATAAAATGATTATCGTATGCATATTTTTAAAATCTAATCACATCTCAAAGTGTTTTAGAGTGTTGTTTTAAAAAATGCATTTTACAACAATAATAACAATAAAACTTTTGCGCTACATTCATTCGATTCTCAGCTGATCTAAATAAATAAAACATACATTATATATCATTAATAATTATAAATGTTACCAAAAACAATCTTTATCTTCCTATCAGAGTTCGTAGTAGGCTTCTTTCTCTTCAAGCATCGCAAATATACAAATTTCCACATACATACAATTTTATTTTAAAATTCAAAATCAAAACATATTATTTCCTATAATGTTATATCACAAATTAATGTATTTTGTTTTCCCTATCGCTATCTAAAACTTAATGTTTAACTTAGATTAGTAAAGAAAATAATTCAAACCATAATCACATATTTTTCTGACGGTAAATCTTGGTTAGTCCCATAATATTTATTATTTCTTCTTTTGTCCGAATGTTCTCCTTTATGCTTATTAAAGTTTTAAATAAATTAGTTCATTTAATAAACTGTTTAGACGATCTTTAGTTTTAGTGTTTAATCCAAAATTATTAGAAAACATTTTATTTAGTTATCCCACGAAGCTTTTTAATGTTCTGGCAAATATTACCTCGGCGCGTTGATGCATCTTTATTTCTAGTTAAACTACCATTATTTAATAATTACAGTACCAATTGCATTTTCCATGGATCCAATATTTTATATTTCTCTTCTGTAAAATATTTTTTTTTTCTTTAGGCAAGTGTTTTCCTTGGTAAACTTCACTTTCATTCATTATTATTTTATATACACTACTTTCGATCTTTAACTATTTTCTAGAGTATTTTCTCCAGTCATCTTAAAGAAAGCAATTCAAACTATTTCAATATTAAAATTCCTTTTGTCCATTTATTCTTATATGAATAATACTTATTTTTATTTTCCATTATTTTCATTAACTCTGCGCACAATGTCCTTTCATTGATTTTATACACGCACGAAAGCAGCTTTCATAGTGATATGCTATATAAACTATATCAACAAATAATATTAACATATTTGGAACATTATAAAATTTACAACTTGGTTTTAAGAATCTATTCATTTTCTATTGAAAACTCCGATTATATTTCGATAGAATCCACTGGCAGGTTACTGTAAAGTTAGTGAGACATTACTATGAAAAACTTTTTTTTTTAATTTTATTCTAAGATTCTTTTCGGATGATTTTTAAATTGTCAGTTGGTTTCTTTCAAAGATATTATTAAAATTATAATAAAATTGACTAATAAATTGAAGAAGAAAAAAAAATTTAGAGAGCTTAAAATTTTACCTCTGCTCTGGAGTCAACACATTTTTGTTCTCCTCGTTTATACAATTAGTTGGAGCGATTTTGGTTGTCTGCCAAGATCTATTTTTTTATTGGTCAACCCCTACTTGGATTTATAAACAATTTCTAAAGTTTTAAAATCATGACGTAATAGACTTAAATGTTAACTCATTATTATTTTTAAATCAATTATTATCTATTACAATTTAACTACCTTTAAAACAATTTTGAAACAATAATTAATAAAGATGTATACTACTTATTTTTATTATGATGTGTGACAATTCCATCCACTTCTATAATATACTATTTAAATATTTTAATTATTAGTATTAATTTAAACCGGTGCTTAGACATAGAATATTTCAGACAGTCACGTAGTCATTTCCGGTGTTTAGTCTAATTTTATCTGTCTTAATAAATTTGCTACTTATATTATATAAAATAATTATATAAAATTTTGAAAAACAATTTAGAAAAATATAGAATTAGATACAATTCTCGCCATCACAATATTTACTATTAAATATATCATATTAATCTTTTACTGCTTAATATAGTCTATAATTTTAAATACTATATATTATTAATTTTAAAATTTTTTAGTAATTGACCATTTATAACGATCATTGACCTATAGAAAAGAGCACAATATATATATATATGGTTCAAGTATGTTGGCATTGAGTAAAAGTTAAAAGAAATAAAATTAAAAAATTGTCAATGGATGTAATTTAGTTTTTTTAATTTTATTTAACATAATTTTTTTTGATGCATACAATGAAAGGTATTTGGGTTTAATAAGTGCATGCAGATTATTTACCCTGATAAAAAGAAATTATAAATGAAATTATAAATGCAAGAGATTACAATCAAAGTAAAAATATTTTACGGGAAAATTAAAGATGGCTGAAACCATTTAGAAAAAAAGGCTTTGTATCTAAAAAGTAATAAGATGCTGAAGATTATCATGTGATAATAAAACAAAGGATAATAAATCTCAAAATGGTCATCGGTATAAAAGAAGCAGACTAGTTTAGAAGTGGATTTTTATCTGTGTTGTGCTAGCTGTTTCTTATGGCAGCATTCCAAAGCTGTAGGAAAATGCTTCAAGCCAGAAACACTATAATGCATCTAGTCTCCATGTGTGAGTAGAAACTGATTGCTTACCAGTACCTCCTCTCACAAAAGTCATCAAAATGTCATCTAATGTTGCCATAAATATGGATCAGAGATGCAAAAAGTGTTACCAGAATAATGCCATAAAGAATTACTATGGACTCCTCATAAAAAGAACTTACTGCTAAGACAATGGCTATATCATAACTTATGCAAATAAATCAAAAAGATTTATGAACTAGATTTTTAAAAGATAAACTTCTAATTTAGTAAAAGAAAGAAGACACATTTATGATTTTATCCTTAAAAATAAAATGAACTATTTGAATTGATTCATATAATTATCAGATTATGTGTGTGTGTTCTTTCCTATATTATAATTTTTGTTGTTTAAATATTTAATGTGTGTTAATAAAACTTTTATTAATAATATAAACCTTTCATTGTACATGCTGAATTTTATTTAGTTAGATTTTATTATTAAATTTTGAGAATTTTGTAAATCACCTTTGCCAATATGCTTAATTAAAACTTTGGGAAAATTTTTTATAATAAAATAATTCAGTGAGGGGAAAATATAATTCTGCTCTTACTATTAATTATTTGCTTTGTAAGTCTCAACAAAAATGTGATGAGAATTAGGAATCTACACCTCTGGTACCCTCTTAAATAAAATAAGCTAACTCCATCATCAATTTGAATTATAATAAACATTAGGTCAGTTAGTCAGGAAAAATAACTATATTCTTGACATATCTGCACGCCTACTGGAATGGACCATTGTCACTAAATAGTTTGGCTAACTAGCACTTTATAGTGTACCGGTAAAAATCATCATGCTTAATCACACACAGTAATCCGAATTCAAACCCAGTCCACGTCTAGGAATAAATTCCAAAATGCAAACTAAATTCAAACCCAAAACCCTGGCATGACCCACCGATGACAACATTACAACGGTACGGGGTTTTCCCTTTACTAGCTCATCGAAAAACACAGACTAAATTACCTACAATCAGCTAGTTCATAGATATCTTATAGTCGGGATATTGGTACGGCTAATAATTTAATGTATATATTTAAGTTGTCTTGATACAGACAGCAGGTGATTGACTAGATTTACGAGTAATAATGCAAGAGAGACAAAATTAGGTTAGATAATTTTTTTAATAAATTATGGAAAGCATTGAATAATATCATTTACAGGTACGGTAAAACTTTCATATGTATTTTATAATAAATTGCTGCTAGTCATTAATAATCGGTTTAGACTGCTTAACAAAACTCATGCCAATATTTATGTGTTTTAACTGGTTGTATAGGTCGATATGAGAATCAGAGTAACTGGAGCATTTAAAATATTTAACTACTATTTTATATTAAGTTGTTTTATTTAAATAGATTCAAACCATTGCGTATACGGATAAATGGGAGGCGGTTTTATATAAAAATATAATATATAATACTGATGTACTGATGGTTGCAGGGATTAAGGTATACTACAAATAATAACTTGCGGTGCATTGACGGAATACCGGGCGGCTTGTACTTTGACAAGTCTTAATGCCCCCAAGTAGATCCGGGACACTACAACCAGCCGGGCTCATTTTCGAACCCCAGTGATCCAAGAGATTACCTGGAGAAGAATTTCTTTCTCTCCATGTGGTAGTAAAACGAGACGCCAACTTAAGTGAAGGTAAAGGCATTGCCACAGTAACATCGAGGAAGAGTGACCGGAAGTGGATTTTAAAACGAAATTATATAAAACCTTTTCTCTCTGAAACATTTTCTACGCAACAGTCCGATATAACTATTAAATAAAACTGGCGAAATCAAATGATCGCAAAAGTAATAATTAATTAATTTCATTCTGAAACCCATAACTACCCAGATTGTTCGGAAGGTAATAATAGCAAAAATATTCACTTATTATTCTTACTCCGTAATAATATATAAAAAATTATAATAAAATTTTAGACTATTTTAAGTATTGAGATTTGGAGTATAGATTAAAATATTATAATGAAGTAAAAATATTTAAATATTTCTCAACTCAACATAAATGAAACAATTTTTAGTTCGATAAAAGAAAATTACTTTTAAAATGAATATAATAAATATTATGAGATAAACTTTACTGACTTTAATTAGAGTTGAGACATATTATTATTGGCATCGTTTTGTTTGTAAAATAAGTAATAGTAAAATATAAATGTATTCACAAATGGGTTATTAGTAGGCACAAATATTAAGAATTATCATCTAAAGACTAGAGCACAGAAATATTAGAGAAAAGATTTACTGACAGGTTTTAGTGTAACATTTTTAAATGGAAAACAAGAAATTTACATGCAATTAATTAGGTTTACAGATTAAATATAAAATTATTACTGAGAGGAAAGTTAAAAAGTTCATGTAACAAAAGTTACCATTCTTTCTTCGTCCGGCTTTTCTTCTGGCGGTGATATGTATGAAGAACGTAGGCGCGCATTTTGAATTTCTTAGAAAGGCATGGTTAATTTAAATGTTGGAATTTGGAAGACTGGAAGCACGGAAAACATTACAGATCAGCGGTATGAAAGATTTAAATTGGCAGACCAGGAATCAGCTTCTTGGACTTTAGCCCATCATTATTGCAGTTTACCGGGCAACTTCTTAATAATGGTTGAAGTGATTTCTCTGGAACAACTACTTTGCTGTCTTGAGACGATCTAAGCACAGCCAAGTCAAAAGTTAGAGTGTCTATATTATATTTAAGATGGCTACGGTTGACCTTTCTGCCTAGTTTTTGTTCATAACTCCGCCTCCTTTGATTTTCTGGCCTCCAGCAATATCTAATTTTTGACTATACAATAGCATTTGCCTTTCTTGATAAGCGTTCTACGTTTCTCATTTATTTTTAAATTTAATACATGATTCTAAATTGACAAAACAATTACATCGCAATTCGTGAATACAAAAATATAAATTCATTATCTTAATTTATCAAGTACAAATTAATTATTCTATACATTTTTTTACAAGTAAGATTTTGATTAAAAATACTGATCAAAGGAATGTGACTTTTGATCAGCATTTTTAAATGACTTTGTATAATTTGCAAAATTAAAATTTAAAGAAAATATACATGCAATTGAAACTTTTAAATTGAGCTAATATAAATCCACAAACCACACACACACGAATATTATTTATCATGATTTGTGACATTTATACTCATACTCTTTACATTAAATTCTTTTTAAACAAACACAAAATAAATAACTTAAAATTTATGTGGCTTGGAATAGAAAAAGTCTCATTGTGGGTAAATAGTGGTTTAGAATTACCATTCTTAAATGACAACCATGAAACTAAGATCGATTCTTCGATCTGTCTGTTTCATTTCTTCCTACTTAAAAAAAAAATAACAAAAAAAAATGTTTATACATATTTTACTGACTTACATTTCATTACAAAGTTGATCGACTTTGGAAAACAGTCTGGGTGAGAGTTTGAACCTAAACATGGGTGTGGAACGATACATTTTATCAATCATTTGTATATTAATGTCCATTGGTCTTTACTCATCATCTGAAACATTTATAACATAGTGGTCATTTACCGGGTTATCCCAAAATTACTGTTTGTTTTCTATGTTTTCCCTGGGTCAGGAGGTATATAAGGCTTTAATTGTCTCGCGCTGTAATGACTCTGCTCCCATTCCCTTTTTGTTGGAGACAAATCCCCATAATCAATCTGGTTCAAAAGCTCAATAGTTTTTTCAAACGACATGGGGCAGCTTCCCAGCATCATTCTTTGTACCCACGGTGGTAAATTATGCACAATAATCCGGATAATGTGCTGATCAGTGTACTTAAAAGCAGTAAGAGATTTAAGTATTGTAACTTGGTGAATGAAGAATGCTGCATAACCCTGTCTGTTGTTTTCATTATATTTTTGACTGGAGAGCTTGTGTAAAAGTCCCTCCTGCTTCTCTTCACTCCAATACCTTTTTAAAAGGGCATTTTCATAACCTTGAATTGTAATCGGTGGGTTTTTCAATAATTTCCACCAAGCCTTCGCGGATTCCTTTAGATAATGGCTAGCTACTGTTATTTTCTCCTTCTCGGTCATTTGGTGTAAGCATAAAAATTCCTTGACACTATCCAAATGTACATCTGGATTTTCTCTGGGGTCGCCTTTAAATATTTGGATATGAATGGATGACCCAAAGTATGGTATATTACTCATCCTTATTTGGGGATTTATTGTCTGTTCTACTTTTATTTCTTTTCCTTTGATAGCAGTTTCCCTTGCCACTATTGGTTTTTCAATTTGACCCTGCCTCTCAGTTTGCATCTCCAACTCATCATTACTAACTTCTATCTTCTGGCTTGTTTTCTCTTCACTGACTTCCTCGCTCTGAATTTCCAACTCCTTCGGTATGGTTTGGTCATCTTCTTCCTTCTTTGTATTGCTATTGGATTTCTCTTCCCGATCTGGTTTACCATCAATCCCCATACGTCTTTCTTCAATTCTCAACATCCGCTCCATCATAGCCATCATAAGTTTTCTATCCTCTCTCATCTCGTCGAGAATCGCGTAAAACTTCCCATCATCATCGTGCTCCCTCTGCTTGGCATTCTTCTCTAATCGTCTACAACTTTTTCTTTTATCAGGATATTTTTTAAAAACGATCTCATGATCACTGGATGTGTCTGATGTTTCTGCACCATTTTCAGATGATTTACTGAACCCTTCTATTTCTGCCATTTGGTATTCTTTTTTTTATTAATTATATGTGTGTTTTTTTTTTAGCAGGTGAATTAGTTATTCGCGAAATATTTTTTTATTTACGTATATATTCATAAAAGATACTGATCCCTGATCCTATATGCCAAATCCTTCCCCGCTGCTGATACTGTTCCCACCTTTCTCATCCAGTTTGTGTGTCTTCCTTCCTTTCTTTTTTTAGCCTACGTTCCGATTAATTTCTGTTATATAAAACCCCTTTTTAACTTTTTTTTTCATTTTATTATTACATGTATATATATGATATGATAACGTGTATCGAAATTATTAATAAGGGGAGAGAAAAACTTTATTTCACCCAGTTCGAACTATTCTCCTCAGTCCTATAAAACAACATATTAACAATTAGTATATAACACAATAATATTCTTATAATACTGTCAGTAACTCTCTCTCTATATATTGTGCCATTACAATTTAGTCACTAGCTAAATTTATAGTAATGTGCATGTAGAAAAGGTAAACCAAAAATCATCATCACAATTTTATATAACCATAAAAGAAGCTGTAGGGCATCCAAGTTCAAACCCTACAAGGTCCAGTTCTAAAAGCTTTAAACAGAGAAAGAATGGGTCAACAATTATATGCTTTATTTGTTTGTGTGTTGATAGAAAGGTAATACACACATTTAAACTATTTAATATTTAAATTTTGTTAAAAAGCAAAGTTATAATGCATACATATAGGCAATGTATGTGTAAATTATTTAATTGTTTTATATTTCAAATATTCAACATTTTAACTTTCTTTAAAACTAAGCTATGCTTGATCAATTCTAACATTTTATTCTATACTTCTATTTTGCTTTTCTTTAATTATAAGTGGGATTTAAAAGTTACAGATTTAATTAAATAATTGAGTTATAATTACTAAGCTAGCAATCATATTATTTAAGGTTAGTTTATGAATGATTTGAAAGAATGAAGGATGTGTGTACATTACATACAAAAATTTACATTTCCTAAATATTGAAAGAAAAGGAAGTATTAAATCTGTCAAATTATTTTTTTTTGTACAATTTTTTGTTAAAAGAGGAAATCTGTTTAATCAGATATCGATCTTTGTAGCAATTTTTTTTTGTAAATGATTGTTTCACTTTGGAAGCTTATAATGGGTCAGAGCTCTAAATTTTGAAATTGTCTTATCTCAAGATCTAAAGAAGGAAGCTCAAAGATTTGAAGTGTTACCTGGATGTTAAAAAAAAAAAAAAAGAAAAGAAAGGAAATAAGGATTGAGTCTATTTTTTTTTTTAAACAAAAGTGTCTGGAAAAAGGATTAAACTTTTCAGTTGAAAAATAATATAGTTGAAAATAAATTAGAGATCTAATTAAAACAAATTTGTCCAAAAATAGCAAGTGATGCTATCTCTGATTGGTTAAGTTAGCTAAAAATTGGATATAAAAAGCTGTCTTGAATTATTATTAAGATTATTGTGATTGATTCAGATTGTTAAACTATCAAATTGAATGCTGAAAATATAAAAAAATGCCTTGCTAGAAAAATTATATGTATGTCCCATCGGTTCCGGTCCATCTGGGGAAGCTGCACATCACATAGGAAAGAAAAGATGTGTCTAAAATAATATTCTACACCTTTCAACTGACCAGAGAAATAAGATGTTTTAATAGAAGGAAGAAAGCATTCACCTGCATTCAAAAAAGATGAATTAATCTACTGATAAATATTAATCATCAAGTCCAATTAATTGTTACAACAACTG
Source organism: Epiperipatus broadwayi (assembly GCA_028023455.1). NCBI lineage: Eukaryota > Metazoa > Onychophora > Udeonychophora > Euonychophora > Peripatidae > Epiperipatus > Epiperipatus broadwayi. Next base: position 1,491,403 of record JAQFVV010006318.1, on the reverse strand, counting down.
CTGTATTTCATCCACATGCTTGACAGGAAGAGAAGAAAAATTAATATAATGATTTCCAAATTATCCACTAAAGCAAATAACCTCAATAGAAAGCATTCACCTGCATTCAAAGAAGATGAATTAATCTACTGATAAATATTAATCATCAAGTCCAATTAATTGTTACAACAACTGATTTTAAACTCAAGAAAATTTACAAATGTGAAAACAACTGCTGTATTTCATCCACATGCTTGACAGGAAGAGAAGAAAAATTAATATAATGATTTCCAAATTATCCACTAAAGCAAATAACCTCAATAGAGTCACCATCATCAAATAGTTATACACCTCAAGAAAGAGATTGTTCCCAGTAAGACGGAAATGGTAGCTGCAGAAATATAAACCTTATACAAGACAAGTTTGAACCCTTGGAAAGTCGCCACAAACAAAAGATCGGTAATATGACTTTTTATATCTATTTTCTTTATATCAGTCTTAATAAACATTTTAGCAATAAAGTGGTACATTTTATTTAAAGAACTTTTAAAGACTATTCAGATCGATTAAAAACAAGAATGTCTTACTAATAATAACTTTGAGCTTCATAAATGACCTTGAATGTATGAAAATTATTTGTTTATTAATTTTACAGTTATGAAAAATATTAATGTGTAAAACAATTTTTTTTTTATGGTATTATGATTTTAGTTTTAACTAATATATTATTATTTTGGTTTTAAATAATATTTTGTTATCATGGGATAAAACACGCACATACATAATATTTTATATGTGTATAATTGTGAGTGAATGTGAAATAATGAGTAGTATTAGAATATTGGATTATTTTGTTTCAAGTTAAGTATAGCATTTTTGAGGTAGAAGAACGGGGGAGGAGATAATGATTAAAAACTCTTTTCTAAAAACTTGCTCTTTCAATTTTACTAACATTTTTTTTACATTCTATTTACATGTTGGATTTTAAAGTATGTATGCTAATGAGCAGATACTATTTTTTTTTTCTTGAAATACTTTTCTCATGGAGTGAAAATCATGGTCAATGTGACGTTCAACTTAATACAAATACATTTAACGGGAAAGGGGGAAGAACTTAAAATTAATCTGATGATTGTTATATAATCAATTATTATTATTGTTATTCATGTCAATTTTCATATTATCTAGAAATTTTTATGTATATGTTAGAAATGTAGTAATAAATATTAGTTTGTTTTATTAAACAAGGCGTATATATTTCATTAAGTGTAGTCTTGGTTAAGTGTGATTATTCATCATCATCAATGGTTGAATATTAGTTATTTAAGATATAAGTAAGTATGCTAAAATTAAGCAATAATTATGCATTTCTTTATAAAATTTAGTTTTATGTTTAGGCTTAGTCCTAGAGCTGTAGTTGAAACCCTTGTCATTATTGTTATTATTATCATCATCATCATCGTCATCAACGTTTTAATTAATGAGCTGTTTAACTGTTTAAAGGCCATAAATAAATATTGATTTTATAATATTTAGTGATTTCTTAGTATTATTATAACCACATCCCATCATCTATTTCATGCAAGGATGAGTGAATTGCCATCCTAAATTAGTTATATATAATCTGAGCTAGTGAACTTATAAAAATATTGAAACACATTTGTTATGTTAAGATCTGAGAAATGATTTATGTCTAGTATACTCCACTTTGGTTTATAGAGGTTTTACTTTTACCTAAATATTAGTGCATATAGTGATATGGCTCAAAAAGCAAAATCTTCCATTTTATTATAAATAAAGTACCAAGAAGGGATTCAAACCCGGTACATGTAAAAGGTTATCAGATATAACCGTGTCTAGATTCAGATAATCTAGTGGCGCCCTGCTAGACCATATTCACTTAGTATTTGTTTAAACATGCACTTAACATCAAACCAAGAAATGAAAGTGGATAAAACCTACTGCCTGTATACCTGAGTTATATTTTATTGAATTACTAGTGTACTCACCTCACGTGATTTCTATAATACATTGCTATAATACTTATTGATAATAATTTGCTTATAATTCTTGATAGTGTTATATTTTGAACCTTTACTTAGTTATTTCTATTTGAACTCATTTATTATGTTACAATGGACACCCAACTGGGGCCTGATATTTTGCCATATACCTGAAAAAGAGAGTCTATAGAATGATAGGAGATGTGTGGTTAAAAATAGAGAAATTTTTTTAGTAATTTTTTTTTTTTTTTCAGTAAAAATTTTTTTTTGTCTTACAAAATTTTCTTGGCCATACAGTCTTATTTTAGATTTGTATATGATGATGTTTAATATGATTTAATTTTTCATTGATGATGATAAAAGGGGTACAGCCATAAAACAGCTTGTTTTTTTTTTTTATCAATTTTGAAAATAGAGATGAATATCACAACTTAAGACAAAGGTGAAATAAATAATAGATTTTTTTGTGGAACATTAAAATGATTTATTGCCAGATAGGATAGGCATAGTATAATAGTGATGAATTATGGAATACTAGTCTCATGTGTGTTTGGGGAGTTCATTTTGTAAAAAGTCTATGATTTTAGAGGTTTGATTGGATGGTTGATCGTTGGAGTTTGGTTGGTTAGATTGCAGTTTTGATGATGGGTGGAGAGTTTTGTCATTGCCTTGAGAATGCTGTGTATTTCGTGTAACTTATGAATGATCAAACCCATTCACTGCTCCAACCCAATTTATATGTTATCTTTATTTTATCATGAAGCAGTTAACAGTAGTCCTGCCATGATATCAGCCTATAAGTCTCCAAGAGAGCGAGCAAGGTTTCGTTTTTGTAGTCTATAATAAGCAGGGCATTCCTTGATACTTGCCACATAAGACTCCAAGAGAGAGAGCAAGGCATTGTTTATCTACTTTAGCCCCTAAGACTTAAAATACATCTTTTATTGCAACAGAGTTTGCTTCATTCAATCAAGGCTTGTGGTAGTTAATAGTGATCGAATTGGGATGATCTTCTGAGTGCTCGTGATGCATTGTATGATTATAGTGTTGTGACTGAATTCTTTCATTTATCTCAAGATTGTGAACTGCTAGTCATTCTGTGGACTGTCAATATCTGTCGGATTTCTGGGAAAATGGATGAAGGTATAATTTGGGCTATTACAGACAGACATGCACTATATAGATTATTGTTGTGTAGTTCATTAAATAAGGATATTAAAATTTTTTTTTTGTTGTTGTTGTATTTGTAAATGCATAATAAGGTGAAAATCAAATCAGTCAGTTGGTCAGAATAGGTGTCAGACAGGGAGAAGATGTGTGGATTTTGGATGGTCAGGGAAGTACAGATGGGATATATATAGTTTTATAACATGAGTGAACTAAATTATAGTATGGAAGAGGTTATGGAAGAGGAAGGTGCCCCAATACCAGGAATCAGTGATCGTTTTCATACTGAAGAAGAGGATGGGGAGGTTTTCTTAAAAACCCAAGAGGAAAGAGAGGAAGTAGAGGAAGATGCCTTTAATGTTAGTAGCAATAATACGGCCTCAAGTGTGGAAGTAGATGAGGAGTCAGAAGTGGGCCAGGCTCAAATAGCAAAGATGGCACCATCAGACATGGACATGATAATGCAGATGCTCAGAAGTATGAGAGAAGATAGTAAGCAAAATATAGAAAGTCTAAGAGAAGATAGTAAGCAAAATATAGAAAGTCTAAGAGAAGATAGTAAGCAAAGTATGGTAAATCTAGAACAAAAGATAGAGAAAAATAATAAAAGTATAGAGAGTCTAAGAGAAGATAGTAAGCAAAATATAGAAAGTCTAAGAGAAGATAGTAAGCAAAATATAGAAAGTCTAAGAGAAGATAGTAAGCAAAGGATGGAAAATCTAGAACAAAAGATAGGTCAATCTGTGGAGAAAAGTATAGAAGGTTTAAGGGTAAATCTAGAGAACTCTATTGACAATAACAACCAAATGATCATCGCTTTGGAAACTAGGATAGAAGGGTCCAATATAGAGTGTAAAAATAGGTTTGTGTCATTAGAGGAGAGGATAGAAGGAGTGTGTAGGTCTATGGAAGTCACCAAACAGGAGGGCTGTCAGGGACTACAGTCATTAAAGGCTCAAGTGGAGCAGTCTATCGAAGAAAATAAGAGAGAAATTGAGTTAGTTAGGAATGAGGTCCATGGTTTGGTCTCCCAATCCATATCAGAATGCATAGAAAAGAATGCCGAAATAACTTCTGCAGGAATTCATATTAGATTAGAGGAGGTGGTAGCCAAAGTGGACTCATATAAGGAAGCCACTTTGGGCTGTATAGATCAAACCCTCACTATGAAAAATAAGTTTAGTGGCTTAGAAAAGGAAATACGAGAAGTTAAGGGAAGCATGGCCAATGAGTGTGTACAAATTGACCAAAATCTTAGGAAAGAATTGGGGAAACAAATGGATAGCTTTAGGGAGGAGATAGTAAAAAGGGACAAGTCAAGTTCTTTAGAAGAGGGATCCATAATGAATCAACATGAATTGGGTGTTATGTTGGAAAAGGTTGAGGAAAACCAGAAGGCCTATGTTGTGGAATACATCAACCCCAAGATGGATGATCTCTACCAGAAAGTAGGGGAATTAAAAGATCGTATTAATGTAGGGCTGCAGGATCAGTCAAACCCAAATTCAAGGCAAAATGATGGTAGCACCAGTCCAGATGACTGTAGGGATAGCTCAGAACAGAGTCAGTCAGAGAAAAGGATGCCTACTTTAGTTAACAATCCACAAGGTGAAAAAGAAGTAGAAAGGCCGATATTAGCCATAATACCCAATCTCCCAGTAAAGAAAGTAAATGAGATGATGACCAAAGAGCAGATTGGGATAGATCATGAAGTGAAAAGAAGGACAAGAGAGTTGAGGAAAAACTTCATGCATCCGATAAGATGATTGATTTAAGAGAGGCAATAATGGAGATGAAACCAGTTATTTTAGAAAGAGAGCAAAAGTTTCAACAGTCTGTAGTTCTCAATCTAGTAACTAACCAGCATGTGTGGTTTCAAAAATCTGTCTTCTTAAATAGATTGGAGATACCTTATATATGGTATAGAGAGGCAATCTCTCTGGAAAATGTAAATGTCCAAATCTCTCTGAAAAATGTAAACGTCCAGTGTGTATCAGACAGAGAATCAATCTCTCTGAAAAATTTAAATGCTCTGGAAACTTTAAGTGTGCCTTATATTTGGTACAAAGAGTCAACCTTTTTAGAGAGTTTAAAAATAAATTATACATGGCACAGAGAATCAATCTCTCTGGAAGATTTAAGGATGAATTATATATGGTACAGAGAGTCGATCTTTCTGGAAAGTTTAAAAATAAAGTATGTATGGTATAGAGAGTCAATCTCTCTGAAAAACTTCAAGGCATATTACATAGGGTACCAAGAGTCCATATTTCTAAATGGAGTTTGTAATAGGAGGTTATATAAAATAAATCCTCCGGATATGTTTTATAAATATCCAGTCAAGATGAGAAATGGAAATATTAAAAAGGGACTGAATGTATGTTTGCAATTTTATGCAGACCACCATATGATTTGAAAGAAAAAGCCATTCCAAATTACCAAGAAAATAGGAGAGAATGCCTTTATGCTTGCTGCTCTTGATGGGAATAAGGGGACCTATAATGCTAGGAGTTTGATCCCTTATACTTCAGCAGAGTAGCTTGGCAAAGATCTCCAAACAAATTAGGTTTTCTAATGAAAAATATGATATTTACCAGTAGTTAATTTTTTTTTTTTTTTATATATATCTTATAAGTGTTTATTATTATTAGTGTATTTATTAGTTAGGATTTTTTTTAAAAATATAGTTAAAACAAAAGTGCTGATGATTTTATCCGAAGGGGGAGAAAGTTGTGCCATTACAATTTAGTCACTAGCTAAATTTATAGTAATGTGCATGTAGAAAAGGTAAACCAAAAATCATCATCACAATTTTATATAACCATAAAAGAAGCTGTAGGGCATCCAAGTTCAAACCCTACAAGGTCCAGTTCTAAAAGCTTTAAACAGAGAAAGAATGGGTCAACAATTATATGCTTTATTTGTTTGTGTGTTGATAGAAAGGTAATACACACATTTAAACTATTTAATATTTAAATTTTGTTAAAAAGCAAAGTTATAATGCATACATATAGGCAATGTATGTGTAAATTATTTAATTGTTTTATATTTCAAATATTCAACATTTTAACTTTCTTTAAAACTAAGCTATGCTTGATCAATTCTAACATTTTATTCTATACTTCTATTTTGCTTTTCTTTAATTATAAGTGGGATTTAAAAGTTACAGATTTAATTAAATAATTGAGTTATAATTACTAAGCTAGCAATCATATTATTTAAGGTTAGTTTATGAATGATTTGAAAGAATGAAGGATGTGTGTACATTACATACAAAAATTTACATTTCCTAAATATTGAAAGAAAAGGAAGTATTAAATCTGTCAAATTATTTTTTTTTTGTACAATTTTTTGTTAAAAGAGGAAATCTGTTTAATCAGATATCGATCTTTGTAGCAATTTTTTTTTGTAAATGATTGTTTCACTTTGGAAGCTTATAATGGGTCAGAGCTCTAAATTTTGAAATTGTCTTATCTCAAGATCTAAAGAAGGAAGCTCAAAGATTTGAAGTGTTACCTGGATGTTAAAAAAAAAAAAAAAAGAAAAGAAAGGAAATAAGGATTGAGTCTATTTTTTTTTTAAACAAAAGTGTCTGGAAAAAGGATTAAACTTTTCAGTTGAAAAATAATATAGTTGAAAATAAATTAGAGATCTAATTAAAACAAATTTGTCCAAAAATAGCAAGTGATGCTATCTCTGATTGGTTAAGTTAGCTAAAAATTGGATATAAAAAGCTGTCTTGAATTATTATTAAGATTATTGTGATTGATTCAGATTGTTAAACTATCAAATTGAATGCTGAAAATATAAAAAAAATGCCTTGCTAGAAAAATTATATGTATGTCCCATCGGTTCCGGTCCATCTGGGGAAGCTGCACATCACATAGGAAAGAAAAGATGTGTCTAAAATAATATTCTACACCTTTCAACTGACCAGAGAAATAAGATGTTTTAATAGAAGGAAGAAAGCATTCACCTGCATTCAAAGAAGATGAATTAATCTACTGATAAATATTAATCATCAAGTCCAATTAATTGTTACAACAACTGATTTTAAACTCAAGAAAATTTACAAATGTGAAAACAACTGCTGTATTTCATCCACATGCTTGACAGGAAGAGAAGAAAAATTAATATAATGATTTCCAAATTATTCACTAAAGCAAATAACCTCAATAGAAAGCATTCACCTGCATTCAAAGAAGATGAATTAATCTACTGATAAATATTAATCATCAAGTCCAATTAATTGTTACAACAACTGATTTAAAACTCAAGAAAATTTACAAATGTGAAAACAACTGCTGTATTTCATCCACATGCTTGACAGGAAGAGAAGAAAAATTAATATAATGATTTCCAAATTATCCACTAAAGCAAATAACCTCAATAGAGTCACCATCATCAAATAGTTATACACCTCAAGAAAGAGATTGTTCCCAGTAAGACGGAAATGGTAGCTGCAGAAATATAAACCTTATACAAGACAAGTTTGAACCCTTGGAAAGTCGCCACAAACAAAAGATCGGTAATATGACTTTTTATATCTATTTTCTTTATGATATCAGTCTTAATAAACATTTTAGCAATAAAGTGGTACATTTTATTTAAAGAACTTTTAAAGACTATTCAGATCGATTAAAAACAAGAATGTCTTACTAATAATAACTTTGAGCTTCATAAATGACCTTGAATGTATGAAAATTATTTGTTTATTAATTTTACAGTTATGAAAAATATTAATGTGTAAAACAATTTTTTTTTTTATGGTATTACGATTTTAGTTTTAACTAATATATTATTATTTTGGTTTTAAATAATATTTTGTTATCATGGGATAAAACACGCACATACATAATGATATTTTATATGTGTATAATTGTGAGTGAATGTGAAATAATGAGTAGTATTAGAATATTGGATTATTTTGTTTCAAGTTAAGTATAGCATTTTTGAGGTAGAAGAATGGGGGAGGAGATAATGATTTAAAACTCTTTTCTAAAAACTTGCTCTTTCAATTTTACTAACATTTTTTTTTTACATTCTATTTACATGTTGGATTTTAAAGTATGTATGCTAATGAGCAGATACTATTTTTTTTTTCTTGAAATACTTTTCTCATGGAGTGAAAATCATGGTCAATGTGACATTCAACTTAATACAAATACATTTAACGGGAAAGGGGGAAGAACTTAAAATTAATCTGATGATTGTTATATAATCAATTATTATTATTGTTATTCATGTCAATTTTCATATTATCTAGAAATTTTTATGTATATGTTAGAAATGTAGTAATAAATATTAGTTTGTTTTATTAAACGAGGCGTATATATTTCATTAAGTGTAGTCTTGGTTAAGTGTGATTATTCATCATCATCAATGGTTGAATATTAGTTATTTAAGATATAAGTAAGTATGCTAAAATTAAGCAATAATTATGCATTTCTTTATAAAATTTAGTTTTATGTTTAGGCTTAGTCCTAGAGCTGTAGTTGAAACCCTTGTCATTATTGTTATTATTATCATCATCATCATCATCATCAACGTTTTAATTAATGAGCTGTTTAACTGTTTAAAGGCCATAAATAAATATTGATTTTATAATATTTAGTGATTTCTTAGTATTATTATAACCACATCCCATCATCTATTTCATGCAAGGATGAGTGAATTGCCATCCTAAATTAGTTATATATAATCTGAGCTAGTGAACTTATAAAAATATTGAAACACATTTGTTATGTTAAGATCTGAGAAATGATTTATGTCTAGTATACTCCACTTTGGTTTATAGAGGTTTTACTTTTACCTAAATATTAGTGCATATAGTGATATGGCTCAAAAAGCAAAATCTTCCATTTTATTATAAATAAAGTACCAAGAAGGGATTCAAACCCGGTACATGTAAAAGGTTATCAGATATAACCGTGTCTAGATTCAGATAATCTAGTGGCGCCCTGCTAGACCATATTCACTTAGTATTTGTTTAAACATGCACTTAACATCAAACCAAGAAATGAAAGTGGATAAAACCTACCGCCTGTATACCTGAGTTATATTTTATTGAATTACTAGTGTACTCACTTCACATGATTTCATATAATACTGGTTATTAACAATTTCCCCATAATTTTTGATATTTGAACTCCTTCACTTATATTCTATGGACTACTCAGGTATGGTAATATCTTTTCGATTTGAACTCATTTCATTATGTTACAATATATATCGCCATTTCTCTCTTTTATAGACCAAACAAAAACTCTACTGCTGTATGGACAAACATATTTGCTGACAAATTTATTTGAAAGGCGCCAGCCAGCAACATGTGACCAATAGATAATTTAATCCACTGATCCCCAAATATATACTTTTTACGTGACTTAATCAAATCATTTGATTCAAGAACATAATGTTTTATGTAGAACGTTTAATATTGACGCTACTTCTGCGGGTTTATCATACAATTTCAAGTTTCTATAACGTACGTGTATATACCGTTAACACTTTGACGACTGTATTTGGCTGATTGGTTTTATACAAAAACTTAACCTAAACGGTTACTCTACTTAATATCGGATAGCACATATTCTGGCCAAACTTTATTCAACTGATATTTATATTATGCAGTGGCTTTGATAAGACTTCTATATTAAACAATATATATACACACATACACGCGTTTATTTTTAAGACATGAAAAGTAATCCTACTTTCTTTGCTTTTTTTTTTTTTTTTAAAAAAAATTTTCAAACAACAAAACAAAATTGACTTGCAAAAAGATTTATGAAATAACATTCGTTTATTTTGAATTAAATAAATGCACAAAATCGATACAGGTTTTCACTTGCTTTGAAACTATTCTCAATATTTTTGTCGTTAAAACAAAACTTCAAAATCGCTTTCACACTTTTTTTCAAAAAAAAAATCTCACTATATTATCTTAACAATATTAGAAGGCAATCTATTCAACTGAAACTACTTGCAAGCACGGGTGAAAAAAAAATTAGTATATTTGACTTACTCAAACATCGTTTTAAAACTGCGCATTTTAATAACGCAAAGTATATATATCTCAACGGTATGAAAAAAAAATCGAATATTTCTATAATTTAATATTTACTCTTGTTCACTCTGCAGGGTGTGGGAGATTTCTTCATTCGAGCACCACGGAGGGCGTCCAAAATTTTGAACACTGTACCGGTAAAAATCACCATGCTTAATCACACACAGTAATCCGAATTCAAACCCAGTCCACGTCTAGGAATAAATTCCAAAATGCAAACTAAATTCAAACCCAAAACCCTGGCATGACCCACTGATGACAACATTACAACGGTACGGGGTTTTCCCTTTACTAGCTCATCGAAAAACACAGACTAAATTACCTACAATCAGCTAGTTCATAGATATCTTATAGTCGGGATATTGGTACGGCTAATAATTTAATGTATATATTTAAGTTGTCGATACAGACAGCAGGTGATTGACTAGATTTCGAGAGTAATAATGCAAGAGAGACAAAATTAGGTTAGATAATTTTTTTAATAAATTATGGAAAGCATTGAATAATATCATTTACAGGTACGGTAAAACTTTCATATGTATTTTATAATAAATTGCTGCTAGTCATTAATAATCGGTTTAGACTGCTTAACAAAACTCATGCCAATATTTATGTGTTTTAACTGGTTGTATAGGTCGATATGAGAATCAGAGTAACTGGAGCATTTAAAATATTTAACTACTATTTTATATTAAGTTGTTTTATTTAAATAGATTCAAACCATTGCGTATACGGATAAATGGGAGGCGGTTTTATATAAAAATATAATATATAATACTGATGTACTGATGGTTGCAGGGATTAAGGTATACTACAAATAATAACTTGCGGTGCATTGACTGAATACCGGGCGGCTTGTACTTTGACAAGTCTTAATGCCCCCAAGTAGATCCGGGACACTACAACCAGCCGGGCTCATTTTCGAACCCCGGTGATCCAAGAGATTACCTGGAGAAGAATTTCTTTCTCTCCATGTGGTAGTAAAATGAGACGCCAACTTAAGCGAAGGTAAAGGCATTGCCACAGTAACATCGAGGAAGAGTGACCGGAAGTGGATTTTAAAACGAAATTATATAAAACCTTTTCTCTCCGAAACATTTTCTACGCAACAGTCCGATATAACTATTAAATAAAACTGGCAAAATCAAACGATCGCAAAAGTAATAATTAATTAATTTCACTCTGAAACCCATAACTACCCAGATTGTTCGGAAGGTAATAATAGCAAAAATATTCACTTATTATTCTTACTCCGTAATAATATATAAAAAATTATAATAAAATTTTAGACTATTTTAAGTATTGAGATTTGGAGTATAGATTAAAATATTATAACGAAGTAAAAGAAACAATAAAAATATTTAAATATTTCTCAACTCAACATAAATGAAACAATTTTTAGTTCGATAAAAGAAAATTACTTTTAAAATGAATATAATAAATATTATGAGATAAACTTTACTGACTTTAATTAGAGTTGAGACATATTATTATTGGCATTGTTTTGTTTGTAAAATAAGTAATAGTAAAATATAAATGTATTCACAAATGGATTATTAGTAGGCACAAATATTAAGAATTATCATCTAAAGACTAGAGCACAGAAATATTAGAGAAAAGATTTACTGACAGGTTTTAGTGTAACATTTTCAAATGGAAAACAAGAAATTTACATGCAATTAATTAGGTTTACAGATTAAATATAAAATTATTACTGAGAGGAAAGTTAAAAAGTTCATGTAACAAAAGTTACCATTCTTTCTTCGTCCGGCTTTTCTTCTGGCGGTGATATGTATGAAGAACGTAGGCGCGCATTTTGAATTTCTTAGAAAGGCATGGTTAATTTAAATGTTGGAATTTGGAAGACTGGAAGCACGGAAAACATTACAGATCAGCGGTATGAAAGATTTAAATTGGCAGACCAGGAATCAGCTTCTTGGACTTTAGCCCATCATTATTGCAGTTTACCGGGCAACTTCTTAATAATGGTTGAAGTGATTTCTCTGGAACAACTACTTTGCTGTCTTGAGACGATCTAAGCACAGCCAAGTCAAAAGTTAGAGTGTCTATATTATATTTAAGATGGCTACGGTTGACCTTTCTGCCTAGTTTTTGTTCATAACTCCGCCTCCTTTGATTTTCTGGCCTCCAGCAATATCTAATTTTTGACTATACAATAGCATTTGCCTTTCTTGATAAGCGTTCTACGTTTCTCATTTATTTTTAAATTTAATACATGATTCTAAATTGACAAAACAATTATATCGGAATTCGTGAATACAAAAATATAAATTCATTATCTTAATTTATCAAGTACAAATTAATTATTCTATACATTTTTTTACAAGTAAGATTTTGATTAAAAATACTGATCAAAGGAATGTGACTTTTGATCAGCATTTTTAAATGACTTTGTATAATTTGCAAAATTAAAATTTAAAGAAAATATACACGCAATTGAAACTTTTAAATTGAGCTAATATAAATCCACAAACCACACACACACGAATATTATTTATCATGATTTGTGACATTTATACTCATACTCTTTACATTAAATTCTTTTTAAACAAACACAAAATAAATAACTTAAAATTTATGTGGCTTGGAATAGAAAAAGTCTCATTGCGGGTAAATAATGGTTTAGAATTACCGTTCTTAAATGACAACCATGAAACTAAGATCGATTCTTCGATCTGTCTGTTTCAATAGTGAGGTATAAAAGACTCAAATGTAAAATATTACAATATATACTTTTTTATGATTTATATTGTCATATATATTCCATATTTAATATTAATAATTATGCAAGTGTAAATGATATTATATTGTTTATATTCTATTATTGTTGTATTAAATAAAGTTATTATTATAATTAAGCATGGTTTCTTATTAAGTTTATCATTTACCATGCAAGGATATTGTTTTAATATTTGCATTAGAATAATAATATAAATATGGAGTGAATAATGATAAGGAAAATGATTAAATCTGCATGAAGGCTTGTACTTGATGTAGAATTCAGTCTGATTATTATCTACAGCTATTAATAAATAAAATAAAATTTTGGTTATGGTTACTCCACTTTATACATTGTCACCTGTTGATGAACAGATAATAATTTTCCCTACATTAAAATTTTTCATAATGGTAATCAAGTAGACACACATTTTATCTTTTGGGTGATTACATTATAATATATATATATATATATATATATATATATATATTATATACTCTCTCAATTTTTTGATTACATATATATATATATATATATATATATAATCAAAAAATTGAGTAAAGGTTTTAGCTTCTAAAAACTTTTTCAAAATAAACATAGTATTAGAGATAAAAATATGACTATAGGTATATTTTCATATATATGATAGAAAGATAGTCATTGCATTAATAAATAATATATACATATTTGCAGTTATTATAAATATTTTCAAGCAAAATTAAATTTTAGAATCAAAAATTCCTGGATAAAAACTCATGTTGTGAAGTTGTTTGTCATAATTATTGAAAATATTCCAATAACAATGATTATCCATACAACAACAAGCAATCTCCATGAAAGAGAAAGTACATATTTTCTGATTTATAAACGAATGAGATTTTGTTTTCTCAATATAAAATTTCATTAATTAGAATACTCAAGGTGTATTAAAAAAAAGCATATAAACAATCTTAACTAAATTATTGAATATTTTTCAAATTGTAATTCTGGTATAGTAAAATTATGCCTTTTTAAACCTCATTATGAAAATATTTAGTTAAACAACAATGATATCTGTCATAAAATTCTATGAGACAAGATATATAAACAAGAAAGTGTATCAATGATGAATAGGTAACAGTCAAACTAATTTTGCATGATTGATTTTTAGTTAATTGGCCTACTTTTTCTAGGTGTTAATTGAATCACTGTTGCCTATCAAATATCTTAAAATCAAGTTCAAAATTTTCTATATATTCAACCTTTACCGATAGATGATAGAAATAGTCTAACATATTATTACATCTAATATACCATCATCACAAACCCTTTAGGCAAAGTCTAATGTCTTGTATACATATTGACTAATTTGTATAACTAGTAGATGTGGCATTTGAACATGAATTAATTATTACAGCAATTTTCGCATAAGTTAATCATAGATATTTTTAATTATTTGGAAAAATAATTATTTTAGTTATCACTTTTAATTATCAAATCATTTCCTAGCATTCATTTAATTAAGCAGCACAAGTTGATTGTTGTAGATTCTTTGTATTAAGGATTCATTTTATGACATTTTACATTAGATAATGATATTTACATTAGATAATGATATAAAATAGTATAATATATAATGATAGAAATAGTCTCAGGATGTAGTGATTTACCTAATGTTTACCATTGATATGATCTGAATTTTGAATTTCCATAAAACTTGGAAATGTTTGAACAATTAAGGAGTTCTATTATATAGCAAGACCATAATCAACTCATTATCATCAATAAATGAGTATCAAGCTATTCTTCAAGGAAGTTTAGTGAATAATGTTTTTTTTATATAGTATTACTGTAGAAGGATGCTGGAAAATCCTTTGTTCTTCAATTGAACATTTGGAGTATAATTTACCTATATATATATATATATATTCTGAGCACTATATATTTAATATTATTTAGTTATATGGTTGCTAAAATTGATAATATATATATATGTGTGTGTGTGTGTGTGTAAAGAGTTAACATATAAATAAATAGTTATATCAATAAAAGCCCAAGAATGTTTTCCAAATGACAGAACTCTTAAGATAAATATCTGGTCAAATGAACATAAAGTATTTACAGGATGAGTGGATCAATCAATCATACTTGAAAATGTGAATCGATAAATTAAAAAAAAAATTGATGCATATAAAATTAATTAAGTATAAATAACATCGATAATAATCAAATTGTGCCAAAGTTTTATTTAATAAATTTTGATAGAATACAAAATAAATTTAATTTAGACTAGAAATATTTGAAAATATTAAATGATTATATAATCGAATTTGAGAATGCAGAAACGTCTACAACATTTTGTGTTTCATTATTAAGAGTGATATTTTGCTCATTATTTCTTTCTGAACCAATTTCTTCTGCCACACAATGATAACTTGGTGGAGGTCGTGATGGCAAAAGAGTCAAATTACTGTTTAAAAAATGATAGGGTGATACTAACTCTGGGATACATTCTGAATTTGTTAAGGGATAAACATTCTGAATAGTAGAGGATATAGATATATCTGAGTTCGATCTTTGTCGTAGTCTTTGAAAATTGATTATAGGATTTGAAGTACAACAAAGAGAAGCAATTTGAGAAACAACAATTGAAGATACAATTCCGGAAAATAATTCAATGAATCCTATGACAACGATACTTGTGTTAACTGCTATGCGTGAAAAATATAAAGAACGTGAAACCGAGTCAGATAATGGCCTTTTTTCATAATAAAGCCCTGTTGCAGCAAACAAAATCATTAATAAACTCCCTACCATAGAAATTATAGATGTTACTAAAAGCATTAAAAGAACTGTTTCACGAGACCTATTTGCCATACGCAATTCAATAATTCCTGTGCTAAAAAATAAAAAACCGCCCCATAATCCAAAGTACAGAGCATTTAAGGCTGCATCGTTTAACGTCGCTATTAATCCGCAAAACATCGCTAAAAATCCACAAACAATATGGACAATTCCAATGAAAAATCCCCATTGAGAAGCGCATTTTCTTGAACGGGAAGGCATAATAAATTAATTAAGCAACAAACATAGTATATATATATTTTAAATGTTTTTGAATTATACTCAAATTTTTCAATATTAACGTAAAGGAAAATGCTTATCAAAGTTTTATATTATCTGATAGCTTGCATGAACTGTAAAGATTGTATCTTAAATAAACATACAGATAACGCAAATGCAAAATAAAGGTGAAAATTAACGTCAATTATTTATTTGTAAATTGAATGTATAGTAACAATAAAAGTATTGTATATATTTTTTACTTTGTTTTGTGTATAAACATATTTACATATACACATACCTATTCATATTACGAATATTAAAAGATATGCTTACAGTATAAAAAAGAAATAGATAAATGGTTGTGATTTTAACACAGAAATTTAAAAAACAACTATTAATGAAATAATTAAAAGATCTCAACAAAAAAAAAAAAATGTAAAGAATAAAAAATATATCATGAAAATGTAAAAAAAAAAAAAAATGCAGAGCATACTTAGAGGGCAAAATAACAGTAAAGAAGAGAAATTAGAGTGATAAACAATCATCAATCTAAAAACAGAATATACCAGGGTAAATATGGAATTCAGAATTTTATACAAGTTGATGTGAAATCTTAACAGAAAATTGCAGCCAAATCAGAAGATAATGAAAGGAAAGAAAAAGAACCCACTAGTAAAAACGAAATATTAAAACAATTGAGCAATCTGAAATTTTAAACAAATCGAATAATTTATATATATATAAAAGCATATTAATATTGCTTAAGCAGTCTTTAAATATGCCACAGTACACAAAAGATCTCTACAATAATAAGCAAAGAGAAACCGTTAAATTAAAAAAAAAAAATTTTTTTAACAGGTTTGTCAATATTAAGTAGTGATAATTTCATGATTTTCATCCTTGTTTTATCTTCTAGATAAAAGTAGCAGTTATTTTTTTATTGAGAATAATTTTAAAACTAATGAAGTTTGTCATCATGAACATGGCTGATTAATCAACAACCATAATATTTTTGCTATATATGTATACATTGCAATGGTAGCTCCCTATGTATATGCATAATGATGGACGGTTGGGAATCATAAATTTGTCAAACATTGAGGGGGGGGGTGTTATTGCTCTTTGAGTTGAGATCCAGCAGAAATTTTATTCTCTTTTTGGTGTTGAACTTGTTCACTAATGTGAATTAGGAAACTTAAAATTTAATAAGTCTAAAAATATTTAAATGATTATAATTTAAGGAACAGATTAATAACAAATTATGTAAAAATACAAACGACATTAATCTACAATTTTATTTATGCTAAGCACCTAACAATATAATCTAGTGAAGATATTACTCATAATAAGAGGATTCTAGAACCAAGTTCCAGCTTCATCCAGTCACAATGCGACAATACATGTAAATTAATATTACAACCTAACTGAGGTTGATGATGCAGCAACATTATATAAATATTTAAGAAGTATTTAGTACCTGATCGATGATAATTGTTTCTGAAAAGAGAAATCATAATAAAACTTGTATACTGACTTCAATCAAAAGGATCAGAAATATAATTGACAAAAAAACTGATTTTAAATCTCATTTGTCAAAATCATGAAGTCTAAAACATGTGAACAAATTATATTGATAATATTTGTTAAAAGGCAGTAAATAATAAATAGGCAAAATTTCAGACTTTGTAAAGCAAAAAAAAACATTAATCTTTATAAACAAAACGGAGAATCATAAATGAGATTTGAATAAGTAAACACACACACACACACACACACACACATATATATATATATATATATATATATATATAGAGAGAGAGAGAGAGAGAGAGAGAATATTTAAGAAAAATAAATCTAATTGAGAGGAATGAGGATGAATTAATTTTAATACTTATTAACATTTATGCAATTTGAATGGAAATACATATAAAGGAATGAAATGAACTTACAATATGTAAGATCATTTAAACCAAAAGTATTTCTCTAAACTACAAAATTAAAATAGGTAGCTATATAAAAAGTCATCAGTATTAAGTAACAACTCTTCACTGCATTCCAGTCATCACCTGCTGATGGATGAACTTTCTGACCAATAGTTCTTCAGTTTGTACAGTTCTTAATCAATAAACAATTATGCAGATCAAAATTGGTGGTGTTAATGTCAGAGGTCTGAATTCCCTTAAACATGTCTATGCCATCAAAAACTGGTTGCAGAAATCCAAGCTTCAAGTTGTATGCTTTGCAGAGACAAAGTTACACATCAACTCAAATTCTCAAATATCACAGCTAATGCAACAAATGGGTTCATTTCACTATGTTCCATTTCAAACCGACTCCTCTGGAGTTGCTTTCTTTATCAGCAAACAATTGGCCTATACTAAACTTAGAATGCTATATCTTGACAAAGACTTCCTGATGGTCAACATCTCCTTCTCAAACTACACACTTAATATAATATACTTATATATCAACAGTGAGCTAGTGTTTTCAACCTTAAACAAGATTAATTCTCTTCTGTCTTCTGATAAGTCTCCCACAATACTTTTTGGAGACTTTAATATGAGTTATACCAAGTTTAACCACAAATACCTCCATCTTCTAAACAGAGTTTTTCTCTGTGGAGAAGGCTGTTTCCCACCTAATGACTTCTCCTTCTACACACGTCAAACAACTTCCCTCATAGATCTACTGTATTATTCGCCAGAAATTCATTACAATCTCAATGCAACTCTTCATCTAGTTCCATTTACAAATCATCTAGCCATGCAACTCTCACTGACATTTGAATTACTCAATTCAATCTCAACTTTCTCTCACAATCAGATTATTAAACAAATCAGCAACCCTGGAATGTATTTTTTCAGAGGCATACATATTATTCCAAAAGGTCAAAATTCTCTCCCTTCCACCAATTCAAGGGTGGTCATAATTTGTTGGAATTCACAGCTCATTAATTAACTCATATACCAGGAGAACCAAAGGTCCCAAACACCTTTTGGGTGATTTGGATGCAATTGCTGGGAGGCTTGATAGTTCCTCTCCTTCTGACAGTTGTCCTCAGTCAATCATTGAATTGAAATCACAATATCTAGAAAAACAAAGTTGCTTGGCACAATATATTGCCACAAAAAGAAACAAAATCTTCCTTGCCTCCCATCATAACTGGACCCGAAATTATATTAGATGGGCACTGGGAGATGCAACCAGGCCCACCCCCACAATGCTCTCCATAAATCAGGTTCAGTGCAGTGGTCCTTCAATGCTCAAAGAAATCCACAAGCACTTCAAATCCAAATTACAGATGAAAGATTTTGAAATAGGACACATTTGGAGGAAGACTGAGACTTGTTCCACTTATAACATCACAGAAGCAAAAATCATCCAAAAGCTAAAAGCATATCCAGAGAGTATACATCCGGGAATTCATGGCATCCCTAGATTTGTACTCCTACATTTATCTAACTTTACTGCACCCATAGTTCGACAGCTCATTGATGTGCTAGCTGGAGATTTTTAAAATATCTCGGATCTCTATCCAGTGGCGATGGTCCCCTTTCTAAAAAAGCATATAAATCCATCTGAATTGACCAACATTAGACCAATTTCGATGATTCCTTTACTAATCAAAACCATAGAGTCCATAGTAAAGAATTCAATTCAAGACCAGCTGCTTAAACACATTTCCCACTTCCAATTTGCTTGCAAGGGACTATCGACCACTGATGCAGTACAATGCTTTCTTCTACTTATTGAACATGTTAGGACTCACAGGAAAGCTAAACCCACAGTGATTCAGTTAGATTTTTTCTCCACTTTTGAAGCAGTGGTTCCCTCAATTCTGCTTCAAACCCTCCAGGATTATAATGTTCCAGATGTCTTCATCCATATAATAGGAAATCTCCTCAATAGGTCAGTCTTCACTTCACTAGATGGAAAACTGACCAAAGGTTTCAGACCACATTTGTCAATTCTACAAGGATCTCCACTTGCACTTATGTTTTATAACTTATTTGAATCCACTGCTTAAAGAGATTGAAGCCAAGCTTCCAGGAATCTATGTTACAAGCTTAAAACAAACAGTACATCACATTTCCTATGTGGATGATGTTTCAGTCTTTCTTCCTGATCTCACTCATCTGCCTGCCTTCCTCCAACTTGTAAACACCCATGCTAGCATATTAAACCTTCAAATTAACTTCGTAAAATCATCAATGTGGAACATTAAAACAGGACAACCAATCCCTTCAGTTTTCTCTTCCAAACCTCTCCCATTTTTGGGCTTTCCAATTGCATTATCGAGACTGGCGATGACAAAGGCAATTCAGACCCAAATACTGGTTAAAACAAAGAAAATAGTTGAATTGCTCACCAAGATCTCCTTATCACTCATCGGCAAAGTTACACTATTAAACACACTGGTTTATTCTAGACTGTACTATTACCTTTCCATCATCAAACCCACTAAGCTTTTCCAAAAATCAATGAACTCTCTGTGTTCCAAACTTTTCTGGAAAGGCAAGGTGGTGGCTATTAGCATGGCCAAGGCTCAAATGCCTAAAGAGCTTAATGGTCTTGGTCTGCACTCTGTCTCCACCCTCTACCTTCAAAAATCCATTTCCCTTCTGTGCTCAACATGCTTAAAATTGCCAAACCTCAATCTTCCAGAGGTTTTTGACCCTACTGATACTCCACCTCCACTTACAAGTAAATGGATGAGTGAGGTCTGGAATCAAGTCAGTATAGCCTTGAATCCCAACCAACTAGCCCTTGATACTAAAAAGCCTTTCTGGACTGTCTACAAATTAAAATACAAGAATCAAGCTCTGACTCAAAACATGTTCCAACAAAGCCTTGATTCAAAAGTTGAATCACTGATATGTTGAATCCAAGCACATTGACTTTCTTCTTAAGCTCAATCTGGCTTCCCTTCCCACCAGTTGCTTTCTTGTGGCCAGGAGGGGTTTCTCAAAGATTGGACCACAGTTTCAGCTCTGCCACTCAGCTGATGAGACCACAGCCCACCTATTACACACATGCTCCACCTTCTTTCCGATCAGGAACTTCATCATTAACAAAGTTTCACTGGATATCAGAGATGTCCTATCAATTCAAAACATGATCAAACAAGGAACCTATGCCTCCATCAGACTGTCCATCTTCTTGACCTTCACCTTTTGGCTAACCAGATGCAAATTAATGTTTGGACATTCAAAAAAATACTCCACTTCAAGTTTACATCAAGATACTCACACAGGCTAAAGCCAGAGACTCAGCCCTTGCACCTCAGCTGTTACATAGAGATACTTGGAAAAAGATTGAGCTTCCAAATGAATAACCCACATGAATATCAAGACTGTGCAGAATGTGTTCCCTTTTTTTAAATGTTTGCTTTAAATACAATGTAAACCTTTCAGTGTACAAAACACTTCATGTTTAAATAAAATATTTTTTTTAAAAAAATGGAGCTTAAGGAATATATTATACCAGACAAAAGCTTTAGACTCACATAAATTGACCGCCAGGGCGCCACTAGTCCGAAATTTGGAACTAGACATTTATTTTTAAGGGGTTACAGGATATGCGAATCGAATGCGCCAGACTAGCTCAATCAAGCAAATGAGATCTATGTTTTGTTCAGTGAGTTGGAAAGGTAGCAACAGAAAACAAAATCAACTAAGTAAAGGAATAAATAAATAATTTTATTAAAAGTATAATTAAATGAACATAAATCTAAATAATAAACTTTAAAGCACATTTAAAATATGTACTACACGTACATTCGCAAAATTAAACTAAAATATTTATATGGCTTTGAAAGCGATTTCCTGTGTGTGAAAGAGTGCAAAATACTGGCAGTAGTGGAAGTATTAGTAAGTATACAGTAATCTCACACCAGACAGAGGAAGTTAGCTTCCTGCTTAATTAATTTTAAAAAAAGTTTTAAAAAAATATATATGGATAAAATATTAACCCATGAAATATATTGTATTTCATTTATGAAAATTAATTTGTAGACCAGAAAAATATGAGAAAAGTTAATATAGTATTTTTGCATTTTATAACAACAACAAATAAAGTCTTGATGATAGAAAGCTCAAAAAAATTTTGTTCTTCTAAAATTTATAAGAAAATAAAATATTTTTATTTATTCTGGGTTGTATTAAACTAAATTGAATTTTAAAGAAAAAAATAGAAAAGAGGAAGACCATATCTTCCTTCTTATCAGCCAGAATTTGAGAGAACTGTAACAATCAAGTTAAAATTTGAATTATGTCATCTCATCATAGATATGGTACTTATTTAACTGCTAAGAATATGCCAAATATCAGATCTTAACTTTAAAAAAATAATCATGCCATTAGATAGGAAACTGTAAAATACATCACTTGCACATCAAAAGATGCCAGAAGAAAATGATTTCAGACAGGATAAAGATAAAAAATAATTCAAACAATTAGTAATAAAGTAAAACAATTATTACAAAACACAAATGTAAATTAGGAAAATTATATATATATTTTTGATTTCTTTTATTTTCATACATTAGTTTAAAATACAAAGAAACTAATATTAAGAATATTCAAAATTGTCAATTAAAATAATTATACATTTATTGATATTTGTGAAGTTAATAATTAGTAATATATAAATGTTTTTTTTTCAATTGCATTAAAGTTTATACATATTATTTGTATTTATTAAAGTAAATAAGAAGTTTAAAAATAATTCATAAATAGATATTTTACATTTTTTCTATATATTCCAAATATGCTTTAATAAATGTAAATGCATCAAAATAAAGCAATAAAATAAAACATTATTCCAGATTAAAATACATAATTAAGAATAAATATGTGCTATTGTTTTATAACATACTTATTAAAGAACACTTATAATGCTACATTTAACATTATATTAGAGAATGAAGATTTATTTTTATTTTCTAATGAGTTACATAAGTTGTCTTATAAGTTTATAAACATATTTTGTACATACAATAGTGTTAATGCATCTTGGTCAAAATAAATTATAAATGAACTTATTTATTTATATTTTAAATAAATATAGATAAATACTCTATGACACAATAGTATAAAATATTTTAATCGACATTTGTGGTGAACGTTAATTTAGAAATTTTCTTTCAATATTTTTGATCAAGTGATCTTTTAATAACACAAAGTGATTTTCAAACAAGCAAGGTTATCTTTAAAGAAATAAAATGGACTAAAGCATTCTTCCAATAATGAATAATAATTATGATTATTTTTAATAAATAAAATAATCTCTTTCTTAGATGTACTTTTAATATCAAAGATTCAAATTTTAATAAAGTGACCATCATGTCAAATTTTATGTATTCGTGTACTCTCAATGAATAAAAGTAATTATATCTGTGTAATATAGTTTATGATATTACACTTCTAAGAAAGTGCAGATGATGAGAAACAATCGAGAAAGTAAGGTAATAATAAAAAGACATTTATTTTGACATTAAAACATTTAACAAATAGTTTTGATATTTACAATATTATTAAGATGAATTCTTCAGATATACTAAGCAAAATTTCATATGAATGGGAATTTCAATTTACAGTTTTTAATGCACTACTACTACTACTTCTACTAATAATAATAATAATAATAATAATAATAATAATAATAATAATAATAATAATAATAATAGTAACTAATTGTAATTGTTTGTCCATTTTGTGGTGGTAAAATAGTAATAAGTAACCTTTCTTATTATATTAATAATAATAATAATAATAATAATAATAATAATAATAATAATAATAATAATAATAATAATAATAATAATAATAATAATAATAATAATAATAATAATAATAATAATAATAATAATAATAATAATAATAATAATAATAATAATAATAATAATAATAATAATAATAATAATAATAATAATAATAATAATAATAATAATAATAATAATAATAATAATAATAATAATAATAATAATAATAATAATAATATTGGAAGGTTAATGAAACCTTCAACCATATTGATATTTAAATAAATTCTCTCATTTTTACAAAAACAATTGTTCTATTATAAAGATCCTAATAATTATATTTAATACCTTTATATATTATAACTTCACAATCCATGTGGTAAGATGAATGCTGAAGAAATTGTATATTCTACATTGAAGCTATATATACAATTTTAAAATTTTAACATTAAATATTTATTGGATTTACATTTTGGGGTATGCAAGCCCTACACATCAACAAACAACCTACACTCAGATATACTAAGAGTGCAACTGTAAGTAAGGGTAACTAGTACTGTAATGGGATGGGGAGGGGTATCAAAGTGGAATGAAAAGATTTAAACTGGGTGATGGAAAATCATCACACTCCCAGTCCATTTAAAATGAAATATTTATAAAAAGTATATTTAAGCAAAAAATATTTAAGGGAGCATGAGATCAGAGATCTCTGTGAACATTAAGAGATCAGCCAGCTAACTAAAAGCATAATTAACCATCAAATATCAACCAGCATTATCAACAAGTCAAAGTAAGTATGAGTCCTACTCAAATATCATTCATCATCATTAATGGGAATAAACAAATCAATACAATATATCAACAGTCAACCTTGTGACTGGATTTGAGACAGGTCTTCTTTAGACCAGGCTAACTACTGAGCCTTTGCCAGCTTGGGCAATTATTTAAATATAACTTGGATGCACCCCAGCTTAGTACCCATCCATTAAAATACACAATAATCAGAAATTGAAACAATAATACTGGGACATTTAAAACATGCTGATCATCATCAATGCTCTGGCTACTTGTACTGTCCAACTGTAAACTTAACTTTTAATAAGACTAATTAAAATAAAATATAGTGCATGGGCTTTAATGAGTATCCTCTTTTGCATCAACCAGGATGATGATCGATCATCTCTGGATGCTCCAAAAGCACTAAATACACATCCCCATTTATCTATGCATGAATCTAGCTCAGAGAACATAAGCTCTATTACTGTATGTAACCAAGAGATGATGGAAACAATTTTAACAATTAAATACTTTTATTAATAACAATAAAAATGAATTTAGGTTTTATAAGGGTTCTGATTTTGAAAAGTACACAATAATAAAGTCATCACTCTGTAATTTACAAGATTACTACAAAATTCAAGTTATTACATTAATTGCATTATTTCTTAATGGGTATCTATAAACACATAGATATATCCGTACACAGAGATGCATTTTATAATATATGATGAAGACATTTCAATTAAACAAAATAATTATTACATTTGTGATTTACATAATTGCTATTCAAAATTTGAAATGTTACATGGATTTACATATATGTGCACACAAACATGCAATTTGTAATATACAATTAATATAAAAAATGACTTGACATTTAATCAAAAAAAATATAAAAATTTTATATATATGAGTGTGCATGTATATAAGCACACTGACTTTCATCTATTTCAACTTGTTACAATAATATTATATTTTTTTATAATTAACTCACTTGAAAACATAAATTTCACACATATACATGTTTATAAATAAAATATATAATTTAAAATTTAATTTCAGTTTATAAGTTCTTTTTTTATCAAACTAAATAAAGTCAACTTTTGTTTGACAGGTACTTGTTGATTAATTATCAATGTTCTTAGACCAATTTAAAAGATTTGCTTTTATGATTTTAATTCAAACAAAATTATGCTTGCATTTGTATAGTCTTCTTTTAATGTCTTTTTTTAAGGAATTACCAAAACAATTTCTTTAAAATATATATATCAAATCATCTTTCTTTTAGACATTTGACTCAAGAAAATTATTTAGATGTTTTGTTTTAAGTTATTAATTTATAATTTTATAAGTTGTTTTAAGAAATATTAAAATAAAATAACTCACTGTATATACATGCAATGTGATTATCTGTGATTCCCTGCACATATAGATAAACAGCAGCATAAATATAATTACTTCTTTATTCAGCTGGTGTTTCTCTTGGGCAAGCTGTTTTTTTGTCAATCCAGGCAATTGTCATCATCTGGTAAAAGTATATAATTCAGGTATGATTGGCTTTTTTCCCTTCTGTAGTCATATCCACTTATACTTGGATTTTGTAAGCTTCAGGTCAGCATGCTGTTTTCCAGAACACTTTTAAGGCTATGAATTACAAAGAATCTTGACCCTTTTTTCTTCATATAAATTCGAACTCCTCCAGTGAACTGTAGAGCAGCCACTTCCTTGCATTCTTAAATCCTCCTGGCAGTTCTCTTGATAATTATTCTAGCCATTCTGCAGCTAGCTTTAATATGGCCATTTTCTGCTACAGTTATCAACTCTTCACAAAATATTTTAGCCAACTTTACAGCTAGCTCTTCTGCAAACTCTTACAAAACTGCAAGCCAAACTGTTCTCTTTAAAATCACTATCCAGACTGGAGTTAATTTTGTTATCAGCCCTTTTATAAAATTGTCTGAGGTAATAACAGCACCTCCATTGAAAACAGAATTTTTATTTTTATCTCTCTAATCCCTTTGAAAACATATACATGTTTTTACTTAGGGGATTTCTAATAGATAGAGATTTTGTTTAATTAATTAAAATTTCAAATATACTATACTTGTTTTTAAATCTCAAAATCAGAATAATAATAATAATAATAATAATAATAATAATAATAATAATAATAATAATAATAATAATAATAATAATAATAATAATAATAATAATAATAATAATAATAATAATAATAATAATAATAATAATAATAATAATAATAATAATATATATATTTATTCAGACCTTTTAAAAGTTTAATTTATAAAACAATATTTTAAATCAGAGTTATTATTTATTTATTTTTTTATTTCAATGAATGCAAAAAATATCTACTATAATTTTTGTCTGTGTTTATTTCTACTTTTCCTTTACACTATATATTTATGCACACACCGTGTGTGCTATGTAATCCAGCTGGTTACAATACCTATAAAAATATCAATTGCCAGGATAAAATCATGTAGTACACTATCTATGGCTTTATAGAAACTATATCACAAATAAAATCCACATTAGGGATGTTAAGTCAAAAGCAAAGTAAACGGCATGAATTCAAGGGAAAAGCACCTACATCTGAGGGCAATAAATGAACTACTACTTTATCACTATTCATGTAAGTAATGAGAATAGACTATCAATAAATAACAATAATAATAAAATCTAATACTAAATAATAATAATAATAATAATAATAATAAAATAATAATAATAATAATAATAATAATAATAATAATAATAATAATAATAATAATAATAATAATAATAATAATAATAATAATAATAATAATAATAATAATAATAATAATAATAATAATAATAATAATAATAATAATAATAATAATAATAATAATAATAATAATAATAATAATAATAATAATAATAATAATAATAATAATAATAATAATAATAATAATAATAATAATAATAGAAATTTACCTTAAAGATTAATATGCTTAAATATAAGATAAACAGCAATATTATTCATTGGAAAAATATCACAACATAAGAGAGAGAGAGTCAAAGCCACAATCTTTATTAAATACACTGGCAAGATAGGAATATATTTAAAACAAGAGAGAGACTAATGTCATGATCTCTTTAAAATAGTGCCAACTAACTGATATGTAAACCCAATAAATTGATAATTAATACTAAACATATCTTGATAAAAATTATGGCATAAAATAAACAATGAAAATATATATCAGCTTCTACCTCTGTCAACATGTTTTCATATACATTTAAAATAAATGCTTTCTGATGGAGACAAATATAATCATTTTAAATATAACATCAAATTTTTAATATTCTAAGAACTTTAGTCAATATACTGCTTAAATAATTGATAAGAAATATATCAAATAAATTGCACAAAATAATAATAATAATAATAGTATTTTACAATATCATGAATATATAAAACTTATTAACTATACCCTTTTACCAAATAAAATAAAAAGTCATTTTCATCTTGGTTCCTACCATTTGACAGGGTACAGTCACTGAAAAGTAAACTGAAAATATTATAGATTTCCAGTTTATTGCAATATAGTATACTGAACTTTCATAAACAATATTTTACACATGAAATTAAGCAAAATATTTAAAGATGCTAGCACAAATGCATATGGTCATTCAAATGGATGAAATATATTGATTAATATAGCATAAATAATGATGCATATTTAATCTTTTAGTAGAATATAATATCAATTTCACATATATTTTGAAAGAACATATGTTATCAGCATTAAGGAGCAATTTTTTTAATAGTTATATTTTTAAAATGGAGCAGAATTCTATTAGCCATAATAAAAAGAAGAAAGCATAGATTTTGTAACACACATAATATAATATGTTCACAAGTAAACTTTTAGTCTTATAATACTGGAGCATTCACATTTTAAATTATATATAATTTATTTTGGTTGTAGATGAAAACAATAATTTTAGAAATAATGTTATTCAAAGGAATAAATTTCCACTGGTATCTCAGGAATATCATATTTAAAAGTACAAGTCAAAAAGTTTAACACTAGTGTGGGAGGAAAATATATTTCCTTGCTTTATCATGAAGTAAGTATAATAAATATATTTAGCAAGTAAAAGTCAATGTCACATCACTGTGACTCAAAATAAGTCATTTTAAAGATAATAACTTTTTAAATAATTTGTTCTTTAATAAATGAATGTCATTCTTTAAATAAATGCCTCATAATAATAACAATAATGTGTGTTATATAATTTTAAAGCCATTCATTCATAATGCTTTTTAAAAAAATAAACATGCATGTAAGTATCCAAATAGTATGACGTTTCCAAGAAAACTACTGCATTTTAAAACTTAAAATAAATTAATTATTCCTTATTGTACATGTAAGTATTTAGATAAAACATTTGTAAAAGCATTTTCTACCTTATGTCATTTGAAGTATTTAATTCTGGCAGAAATGATTTAATTTCTGTTGAATGTTAAAGTTGATTTTCCCATAATGCAAATCTGTAATATAATTTCAACCACCAGAAAGATTAAAAGTTTAAAGATTGAGCCTGGATGAGGTTAATTTAGAAGTTCGTATTTTAAAAACTTTAACATAAAATAAAATCAATTAAAAATAGTTACAATTTAGACAAAAATAATTAGTTAATTCTTCTACCAGTAAGCAAAAATAGACAAGTGTGTGTGAGTGTATTGACAAGCTATTTTAAAACCTGTCATATGACTAAATTTGATGAATAGAAATTGACATTCTGACTACTCTCATTTGATCTGCATTGATTAGAAATCATTTACGTAACTCTATCTTAAGAAAATTACCAAAAACATGAACTATTTTGCATATTATGGCTAGACAGTAATTAATTATTACACATTTTTTAAAATAAACATTTTTAAAACAAATTATTTAGAATGATAATATAAATGATAAGTAATGAATGCAATAAGGGCAAACAAATAATCTACAAATCAAATTAGAAACAAATATAAGGAAGTATTATCATCTTACGTTCTATCATATGAATTGATAAAATTATTAAAAAATAAACAAATCACGTTTTTAATGCTTTTTTTTTTTTAAATTTAATCAACCTTAAAGTTTTTTTCTCAGGAATCTTCTTTAGATTTATAACATAAGTATATCAATACATGAATATACAAATATTTTATTGTATAAACAAATAACTTAACATTCTATTTTCTTATAAATTGACTCATTTTTTATATATCTTGTAAATGCATAAAAATATTTATATATACCAAATATGTATTTTCATCAAACGTATTATCCATACATATATAATGTCCTAATTATGTGCAATACATAAATGAATATGACATTATATATATATATATATAATATTTAAATACATGTAAATTGTCTATAATTAGAAAAGATTTCAACTCAGACTTTCAAACTCCTTCTAGCTATCCACTCCAACTTATATACATGACCACATACATGTGAAAAAGAACCAGCACTCATCAGTTGATTCAGATTTGTTATCTTAATATAAATTGAGCACTGATTGTATATATGTGTGGTAAATGGTAATTTGGACCAACTGATGAATGCACGTTCAGCACAAAATACATATATTGGAAATCATTTATCTTTTTTACAGTGTTGTCATGTGTATCAGTTGTATAAGATGAAGTGACTAGATAGAAGACATTTGAAAGTCTGAGTTTCAGTTCTTTATATATACCTTAAATATATAATATACATACACTAATATATTCAAAAGTTTATAGTACATTTATATCTTATGATATCACAAGGGCCAAAATCAGTAGTGCTTAGTATTTTATAAATTATACTGATGAAAAAATCTGCTTTAACATAAACTATCAAATATGAAAATAACATGCACAGCTTAATGTATTTAAACATGGCAATTCAAAGAAATAAAAATAACTTGGTTTATAAAATGATAGCAAAACCATGTAAAATTAGAGGAGTTATCCATCCGCAATATAAAACACCTATAATTCATAAATTAGCAGGCTTCAAAACATTTATTAAGAAAAATTTAATGCTATATAAATATGAAACAGATAGAAAGACCAACCGAGATGGTAAATAAATTATCTTTGTAGTATAGATTGTAATAAAAATATTCTAATAAATGTTATCAAACACTTCTATAGAAATAGAAAGTGAACTTCAAAATAGCAAGTTGAATATAAACCATGTGTTAGCATGCTTTCAATTATAAGATTAACAAACAAAATAAAAAAGATCCACAAACCAACTTTCAAAGTTAGTTTTCATACTCACTCTAATATTAATAGTTTGATTAACAAAACTACAGGCAAATTACAAAAGAAGGATGTACTGCAGATAATATGTGAGATTCCATACAACAGGTTGTATACTACTGGGGAACCTAGGGCTAATATCTCATTTATATTAGTACTGCCTAAATAAATACATAAGATGCACTAAAATAACCCAGAATATAAATCTGTTTTTTTGGAGATCATCAAAAACAATTTAGACATCACTTTCACCCACAAACAATCAATGTAGTGTATAGGGAGCATGATGACAGAAAATTTAAGATCAAGGAGGCATGTTTTAGTGCCAACCATAGAAGTGTAATAAACCAAAAAGAAAACAATATACCTTTATCTAACAAATGAAATATTTAAATAGACTGATTTAAATAAAAATGCATGCATAATTACAATAATTAATTTAAGAGAGCTATGATTGTGTTGAATTTCAATGAAAGTATACTTACCATTAGGTCATAAAAAAGAAAAAAAAAAACTTAGATATGCAGATGAACAAATATTAGAAAATTTCAATTAATTAATATTATCACATGTATAAAACTATAAAAAAATATAGCTAATCTATGAAACATATAATCTTTTATTATTTATTTGTTAATTTTCTATTATTAATCTAAATATTAAAATACAGGCTGACTACTTTTAATAAAGTGAGCATTGTAACAGTAAAAAGAAAAGACGATTTGTTTAAATAATAAAAACTTGTTTATTCATTATTTTACTATAATTTTATTTTTTTCCATCATAATAACGTTTCAACTACATTCTATAGTCATTATCAAGTTTCCTTAAACAAAATAAACATAAAAATAACAATAAAATAATAAATTACTAATACATCATAAATATATACAATATTCAAATAAAATCACAATATTATTACATTTACAAATATAATTATTTACCTCTTCCTCATATTTAACTATTTCTTTTTAAATACCTATATAATTTAATACTTCTCCCATCTAATTTTAATATGAGGAAGAGGTAAATAATTATATTTGTAAATGTAATAATATTGTGATATTATTTGAATATTATATATATATATTTATGATGTATTAGTAATTTATTATTTTGTTGTTATTTTTATGTTTATTTTGTTTTAGTTTATTTTGTTTAAGGAAACTTGATAATGACTATAGAATGTAGTTGAAACACTGTTTTGATGAAAAAAATAAAATTATAGTAAAATATTGAATAAACAAGTTTTGAAAAAAAAAAAAGGAGAATGTATATATATTTATTATGTTGGTGCTATAATTTAAAAAGAACAAGAAAAAATGAGAAGTTGTATATATAATTTTGTTTACATGATCAGAAATAAATAATCATCAATAGTCATTTTTCGTGTTTGAACTTTAGAGAAGCATACTGCAAAATCTTAAGTTATTTATTATTAAGCCAATGCCAATAATGAGGCATAATATTATAAAGGAGTAAACATAAATAATTATGTTGCCTGCTTATACATAGGTGATAAAATAATTATCGAACTAAGTATAAATTGAAAAGTGCTTTATAAAAATGTTAAAATTATTATATCAACGCTGATCATCTTCAATATTCAACTTCATCTATTACTGTGACTGTACTGGCTACAAAACTTGGTAATGGTAATCATTATCATAAAATTTATAACTAAAGTAAAATGTGGAGTCATTAAGGGTAATATTCAATACATTAGTGGATGTAAATAACTATAAAGAAAATTATAGAAATATCCACACATATACAACAAATATCATTATATTTGGACTAGCATTTTGGATAGTAATCAATTTGCTAGATACATGTGAACAATAACAAAATCACAAAATATCTAATCCACTGATAAATAAATTTAGTGGAATAATTAAAACAATATTTATTACATATAAATAATACGTAAATAAATTTACATCTATGATTTTTGATACAAAAGTCAATATTTCTCATTAATTAATTATCATAATGATGTAATTTTCTTATATCATAATGTGTTATATTAATACTTATGTTAATTATTGTGGTACTGTTCTATTAGCATGTTGATACTGCTTGATGGCATTGTTTCTATGAAAACACAGATAAATATAATGTTACTGGGCTCACCATGTTATTTGTGAAATAATAATAAGAATAATCGTATGAGTTAACATAATTAATTTAATTTATTTTCCTCAATAAATTACTGCAATTTTTTTTTACAATTTCTTTTTATCTCTGGATATAACTATGAGAAATTTTTTACACTCAGATTGATTTTCTTAATAAATTACTGTCAAATTTATTCAATAACAATTTTATGATGATAAATTGAAATTTTTAATAAGTGCCTACAAATTTCATCTTAGTCCTGCAATGGAGGGGGGAGATGGTATGCCTTTCCACATCTGCAAGAATTAAAACTTATCAATTAACAGATGTTAATGCAAATATTCTATCCTAGTAGAATTCCCTATATATGCCAGTGCTTTGCATTGGCAAAATTACTCAATCTCCACAAACTTTAAAAAGTCTATTATCATTGCTTGACAGATAACTAACTGCATCGTGATGGAAGAAATGAGAATACTTTAATTACTGAACTATATTTGACATTTTTTTTATCATTTTTGAAAAGGAAAATTAAATCTTTATTTATTCCAATAGCTATATTTGAAAAAATATGTGACTATGGTATAGTGGATAACATTAATGGCACAACCTATTAATAATGATTAATAATTTCCACCTCAATTGTTTGTTGTTGTTGTTGTTTTTTTTTTGTTTTTTTTTAAGATTAAGAAATGTATTCTTTTACAATTTCTTTTTATCTCTGGATATAACTACAAAAAATTTTACAGTCAGACATTTTAATTCTCATAGGTGTTCTCATGAACCATGACATTTTTCAGGAGAACAATAATATTGTATTTCCCATAACCTTTTCTAATTATTTACACTTTACATTTTGGGTTCAGAAGCAGGGTAATGGGCTCATAATTATTACTTTTTAATATTACTTTAGTTAAGTTGTACCATAATTACTTTTCAATGCAGATTGTAATAGTTCTGCAAACTTTAAATCCACCCACCCTGAAATGGTATGGTAGCAAAGGGTTAACATTAGTAAAAAATAGGATTGTGTGCACTCGCACAAATTGCACAAGACAAAGCAAACTGTTAGTTACGACAGAAAAAAAAGTTGTGGTTATTTGGTTAGACTGTGGCCCACTAAATGGTATATTTATATGTGTTTTGATGGGGTCAACACCATTAAGTGGTTTCAACATGCTAATAGAACAGTACCATTATTGTTATAAACAAATATGAATATTTTATTATTTTATCACATGCAACTTCTTTTGTCATCTAATATTATTTATTTCTTAAATGCTTCATCTTAAACAATTAATATTTTAATTATATATCTAATGTTTTTACAAGTATTGTATTAGTGTAATCTAGAAATTGTAATTATCTCTCCATCAAATTTAGAAGACTATTATTCAAACATTATGTTGCAAGCCTTTGTGAGTTGTTGACTACAATTAAATTTCCTGATATACTGTAAACTTTGAATTATACCATGTTTTATCACTACTAGATATATTTTTTGATTTCATGCTACTTACTGTTTAAAATATACACACACTTATTGATAATATTCATAATAAATCTTCAATTTTACTGTCTAATGTGTATCCAATTTATTAAATAATTCTGCATTCATGGTAAATTCTCAAACTGAAAATGCACTGACCTATGTTGTGACCAAGAATATTCTCTAACATAAACATAAGTTACTTTTTTTCTATAAAAGAGATTCAGAATATTGAGATTTCCTAATATAATTCTCTGTAATATTTACAACAACTGAACAATAATATCTGGGAATAGGGCATGGGTCCGATGCCACCCGGAATGTTCCCCTGTTGCGGATGGGGGGAGGGCCTTCGGATATGATGTTATTGTTTTAATGACTATTGTTTTGATGATTCGATTGTAAATTAGTAGTGCTTTGGAGAGTTAAACCAGAGAGTCTTTTCTCAATGTTAGCAAGTAAGTAAAGGTACAATATATTTATATATTAAGTTTTTCTAACATAGATTTTGACCTAATATTGATATAGAAGATCTGCATTAAAAATTGGAAACTTGGCGTAGCAATTTTTTAAAATTTTAACAATGTATTGTATATTAATTATGCCAAATAATATATTAAACGAAAATTTTTCATTGACTTAAAATATAAACTTGGAAATTAGAATGGGAAATTTTTATGTATTAAATTGGATTAAGTCTTCAGTTATAGTTCAAGAAATGACTACAAAATTAAAATTTGTAATAAAAATATTTATTGATTTACTACTCATATATCATCATTAGTGCTAAGCTTTTAAAATCAGGCAAATGTCATTGTTAATTTTTGCAACACTGTAGTTAGCATGATTTATTTTAATTTGTAGTGACTTGACGGCATCATGGCTGAAAGTTTATTCTGACTTAATAAATGAAATATTCC
The DNA here is from genome assembly GCA_028023455.1 of Epiperipatus broadwayi. Lineage (NCBI taxonomy): Eukaryota > Metazoa > Onychophora > Udeonychophora > Euonychophora > Peripatidae > Epiperipatus > Epiperipatus broadwayi. Next base: position 1,456,030 of record JAQFVV010006318.1, on the reverse strand, counting down.
CATTATAATTTCTTATGACTACACACACACATATATATAACCAATGTAGTAGAATATTACCTATACAAAAAATCATAGTTTAATTTTCTGATAAGCAAACTTTATCACTACTTATAACTAAATGTTTACATGTCTGATGAACCAATTCAAAAGAACTTTTACAATTTTTATGACTTAAAAAGTAACAGTCAAGCGTTGATAGCCGAGAGATCATAAAAGCCGCCTTGCAGTTGCTTGCAGACGGTTGTCGCGCGTTCGCTTCCTGGCCGATGCTTTGACATACGGAAAAAAAAAAGTAACCTTATGAGCCAGCATATAATATTTGGATCCCTTTAGTAATTTTATTATAATTTTTAGAAGCTTAATATTAAAAGTATTACTAATATAGAATACTAGTGAGTTTAATTTTAAAATATTAAAATTAAAACCATCCTAATCAGAGTTTATTCGAAAGTTAATATTAATGTTGAACTTCAAACCCTTGCAAACGTTTAAACTACTTGTAAAAAGTATATTATTTAATTTTAACTGTAATAGATTGGTTTAAGTAAACAACATTAAAAGTTGAGTCAGTCAAAGGAAATAAGTACATAATTCTTATAAGAGAATGTATGTGAGAATGCATGCCTGATAAAGCTTATTAATTTATTAAAAACTTCCTTTTTGAAGTTAATGTTAAAATTATTATTAAAATATCTATATTTTTAGACGACAATTTAAAATATTCAGGGAACTTATTTTTTTTAAAAAAAATGTGTTTAAAAAAAATAGTATAAAGTAATATTTTTATTAAAGCAAATGTAATTTTATTATGTGATATTTTATTTTCATTCATTGTAATACATACCCCTTTTTTTTCTATATTGTTATAATAATCACAATTCACTCTCTGTACTCTTGTTAAGAGTCCACTTTATAATGGCTATTTTAATATTAAATAATTGCATAAACATATTTTTATAATATATATAAACAATTTTTCCTATTCTAATATTCTGTGAATATTGATTTATTTGGATTTAATTCATGGGTCTATCATTTATTTTCTGTTGAAAGTTAACATTTCTATCCTATTCCTTATAATTATTCTGTTACCTTTGGTTGGTGCAGAGTTTTTACTAAAAATGTCTACTCTTCAATCAATTTTGTAATCTCCATGTATTTTTTTAGGCCTGTTTACTTAGTCCCCTTTTCTGACTCCATTCTGCAAGCTAATGAACTTTACCATATTTGTCATAACTCTTTTTAATTTTTACAAACTTTTCTGTATCTACAAGTTCATCATTATTTTTTTTGAAATTCTGGAAGTGGAATCATTCTGTAAGATATTTTTGTTTACTTTTTAATGATAATTATTTGTGACCTATACATTAATCTTTGAGTTATTGATATACCCCATCAGCCCATCACATTTTTTTCACTTTTATGTCTTTATTCAAATAATCACCTGTATCAAGAATATTAATGTTATTTTTATCTTTGCTAATTACATTTAAATTTTTTTAATCCAATAATTCGACCTCCATGCTACACTGATTTGCAGTATCAACATATCTTCCTTATTTGTACGTAATAAACACATTTTATCTTCATTATTTTACTATACATTTTATTTGATACAACTGGCAAAGTTGCATGAAAATCCTTAAGTATTTGCATTCTGTAAAATATCTTCAATATTAATTGTCATTCATGATAGGGTTATTTCTTAAATCTTGTTTCAGTATTGTAGCTCATTAAACTTCTTTACACTTCTTGCTTATTATAGTGTTTTACAATTTTTCTTCTTTAGGTACATGAATTTTGTTTTTTCTAACCCTATGGCATTCAGTTTTGTCTTCAAGGATTATAATACTCTCATTTTTTCAGACCTTCATCACCTCATATTTTAGAGTACCTGTATCTGTGTGTAATTTTATGTATAACTGAAATTGGACATTTTTAACTATAGCATCATCAATGAGATTTTTCTTTTCTATATGATCCACTTTCGATTCTTTAACTAAATTTATATCATATTCTTTTTAATGGTAAAACTTTATTCAAGATGTAGCATTGCATTTACATTTGCTTTGTTTGGTATTTTTCATAGCTCTCAAAAATATCAACATTCATTTGTTTAATTTTTCTGTTTTCTTTGATATAAGTTTCCATTCACTCTATTTGTGAGATTGTTCTAATATCTTAGCTTTCATTTACTTTATTTGTTCTGCTACCATATTAGCTTTCATTTGTTTTATTTATTTCTTAATTATCTGAGTATATGCCAATGCATTTTTTTTTGCTCTCTTTTCTATAATAGCCTTCTTGTCTTCCTTTAAACTAATCTTTATACTAGCTTGTTCTTCACAAACATAGTCAGATATTTCCATGTGCAATTCTGTGCTAATTCTATCATTATTCTCATATTGCACTATTTCTGATTAATTTTTTATTTCCACTGTACTCATTTGTTTACTATAATTATAGCGATATTTAAAATTTTATTTGAACTCTAACTTTTACTTATATATATATATATATATATATATATATATATATATATATATATATATATATATATATAAAGAATATTTAAATATTAAAAAAACAAAACAAATATTATAGACAGAATTACATAACGTTTTGAGAGTAGAATTATCCTCCACTCTTCTTCAGTGTTTCTGGCCTGACAAGTGATAATATTAGCATAGGAGTTGAACTTATATCTTTAGATTCTTGAATATAGAATTTTTAAATAATTCTCTAACTGAGCTATTCTATCAAAATTTTTAAATAGAATCTTTATCTCTTTTGACTGTTCTCCACAACTTCTTTTAATGTCCCATACTATATTTTAATTTTACATTTAACTCAAAACAAATTTATTTCATCACCAACATGTGGGTATGTTTTTCCTCTCATGTAATATTAAAAAAATTTTCTTACTAAATCAAAATATATATTTACATTAAGTTTGTTTATTCTATGTTTTCCTTTGATTCTTATCTGTTTATATGTTTAATTGTTGAACCTAATTCAACTTTAAATACTCTTTGTGTTTTTTTGTCATGTATAATGTTGGTGAACCATTGGTTTGTATTGATTTTAAATAAAGTTTAATCATGGTTAAATAATATTTCATTGATCTCTTGTTCTTTTTCCTTATAACTAATTATAAACATGATGTCTATATTCTTTCTCTACTTTATTATTGAAAACCTCCCTAAAGGCCAAGAGGTATTCACTTTTATTTTTTCTAAACTTTGCTAATTATATGTAATGCATTTTGCATATACATGTTACTATGCTTCCAAAAATGTGTATTTTTCTCCATCTGTAATGTTTGTGGTTTTATATTCAGTTTAATACATTTTTCATAGTTGTGCACTATAATTATAGCTGACTTCACTGATTCTGTATGTTGTTTAACAGCTGCTGTTAATGATATATACTGAACTGATGTACATATTCCAGTAATTCAGTATCTGGATTCTGTTTGATCTTTTATTCATTATGTCATTATTGTTTGCAATGTACTAAGCATTCTTTATTTTTCTATTTCTATCATCCTGCTCCTTGCATATCATTTTTGACATTCTATGGCTCAAAAAATTGTCTATCTGTTTTTCCATGATATCCAAACACCTTACATGTCTATTGTATTTTATTTGCTCTTTTATATTGGTATTTATGCTGTATTGTCTTTGTGGTGCTGTTGGTTTGGGATTCACCATAATATATTGCTGTACTTCATATACTATTTGCAGGAATGTCAAACTGGTAAGTATTGAGTGGGATGATAAAGTTGTTACATTACAAATAATAATAAAGTAATAGATAAAAGTTCAAACAGTATCCAGCTATTAAATCACTGGGATAATATATATTAATAGCAGTGACTATAAAATAGCATATAGAAGTAAAAAAAACAACTACAATTATGATGAGTAGCACTGAAAATGCATTAAGCATCACAGATAGAGAAAAAATACCAATTCAGAAGGCATATCAACATATATATGATCAAGCTTCTACAGATCAACATTACTTATTTTAATTTTAGATGAAGTGTTATTTTTTTCACTGTAAAATATATCATGATTCAATTTTAAAACTATATTCAAGTATATTGGTCACAAATAAATACACAACAACATATATGAGGTAATATTTCATAAAATTAATACCTTTGCTCTAAATATTAAAGCAGAAGATCATAATCATAAGAATTTGCATAATATTAATATTTAAAGATAAATTTGAGTCCTCACAAAGACTGAGCTTGACCTAATTAGATAACACTCTAGTTATAAAATAATTTCATGTATGTAATGGATAATTTACAAGAAAAATATTTCATTAGTGGCAGTAAACCTTAGTATCACTATGCAACAAGGAAAATTTTTTGGGTTTAAACTCCCAAAAGACTACTCAAAATTGGCAATATTTTACATAAATTTAACATATATTGAAACACTTATTAACAATTAACTATGACACACATATTTTCTAAAATAAGTTTTTTCTTTAAACAATGACATTTTAAAATCGATAAAACCAATCAAAATAACTGCCATACAATTATTCTACCATATTTCCAGATTTATCATATGCCAGCATCCTTAAGAACAATCTCCATGTCAGCAATAGCAAATATATTTCAAGTCCATTAATGAATAAACCTATTTGAAGTTTTGAAACAACCAATATAAACAACATTTAAACCTAGACTTAAAAACACAAGATTGTAATCTCCATATTGTGTGAATACCTGATATTCTGATAACAATTTGTCAAAATATATTATTATCATGCCACAGGGAATATTTTGCATCATTTAAAACATTTTCCCAATAAATCCATAATTATATCAGCCATGGATTCCAATTGCTCTCGATATCACTTCTACCCCAGTCTTTGGAACTTAAACTAGTTCAAATACTTACCACATATGAATTCATGACTCCAATGTTACACCAGGGTAAAATATGGAATAAATACTTTATCATTTGAGAGCAGCGCAGTACACCCACTGCATCAACTCACTGATTCAAAGAAGCCTCAGATGAACTTAAAATGCCCAGCACATGAACTGTAAGACTTAAAACTTGACACCTATAATGCTCACCAACTAATAAGCAGAATTTATGTACAATAGTGTAATAATGGAACACTAAATCCATTCACCACCTCTAAATGTATTAACAAATATCACCATGTGCTTTCATGTATTTATTTCATAATGATTTTGTAAAATTTATGTAAACCTACTTTGAAATATATATCTTATTATGCAACATATTATTATTTGTCCAACTACTGTAAATCACTTTTTTTATCATAAGTAAAATTGTAAATGCTCATTGCATATGTAATAGCATGCATAAAATTGTATTTAGAAACTCATGTTTTTCACATGCAACTTATGTAAAACATGAACAATACGACAGTCATGAAAACTATAATTCTTCACATTAAATAGGCTAAGACTTGTAGAGGTCCTTACCTTCAAATTTTTCAGATGCTTATTCTTAAATGTGCATTTAATAAAATTTATAAATACAATCATATGTTAATTTACCACCAAATCCAACCTCACATCCCATATATGTTTTCACCATACTATCATGTACTCCCATATATTTTTCTCAAGATCCCATTTAAAAATTATATGTAAACCTAATTTGACACATGTATCTTGTTATAAACCTAATTTGATACATGCATCTTGTTATGTAATGATCATTCTTTTTTCAATTACGGTAAGTCATGTTTTTTTCCCTATCACATGCAAGATTGTAAACCCATATTGCATGTGTAATATGTATTAGTTTGTATCTAAGATCTTATGTTTTCATATGTAACTCATGTAACTCTTTTTGAGTCTTAATAAAGTTTTAACTTTGAAACAACAACAACAATAATAATAATAATAATAATAATAATAATAATAATAATAATAATAATAATAATAATAATAATAATAATAATAATAATAATAATAATAATAATAATAATAATAATAATAATAATAATAATAATAATAATAATAATAATAATAATAATAATAATAATAATAATAATAATAATAATAATAATAATAATAATAATAATAATAATAATAATAATAATAATAATAATAATAATAATAGAGGTCGCCTCTAACTTATCACTCGGTCATCAAAGAACAGATGTATGTTTTCCTTATATCCCCAGTACAGAGTGTGCACTGATACATCTACTTCCTCTAAATATCTTATAATTATAAAAATAAAGAGTAGGAGGCATTCCAGATTAAGTTTTACTAAGAAATCAAAGAATTTACCTCAGGTCTGCACCCAACTTTTAATTATTTGACGCAAGTTATTGAGACTTTAAAACTGACTTATCCCCATCATTACAGGAGGGTTGGAGGCGAATGTCTAACTTCCCCAATATTTACATTGTCTAGGAGAGGGAAATGAGATTGTTCTATGCTAAAGGGTCAAGGTTTTTCAGTAGCCTTTTGTAGGTGGTGGTCTATCAGTTGGTGTAATTTTACAGGAGCAATGTGAGGGAATAATTTAGTAATAGATGAGATGAGGTTTAGTGTTTTCTGTATTCTAAATGAGTTAACTGGAATGAAGTCCATCCCCATTATGTATGTTGCACTAGTTTTCTGACTGTGATGAAACGACATGCTGACTTATAAAGTTTTGAGCATTGAGTAGATATATGTAGAAAGGTTTTATATATATATAACTATTGAGTATATATATAATTTATATGATTAGCATGTTGGAATAGTGATACTTTTTGCGTAAAACTGAGATAAGTTTTCATGAGCTTGCTTTGGTTGCTATATTTCTCAATTTTTATCTTGAGCATATTCTGATTTTTACCTCATTGCTGCATTATTTCCGATGCAGAATGGAACTGCAAAGTAAGTAGGCTTTCTTAAAGAAAGTTGATGCTGATAGCGTTCATTAAAATTTCTTTTCATGCACATGATTTTATTTACTGAATTCAAGTCTATATTCCTTGAGTATTCTTCTAGCATTTATAACAGCTTGAAGATATTTTTTATTTGACAAGAAAAACTGTGATATCATCCATGAAGGCTAAGCATGATATGTTAGTATTTAATTTCTAAATGTATATGCCAGGTATGCTTTTTTCAATTTTGTTCAAGACAAAGGATATATGGAATAAGATATAATTTAATGTATATCTTAGGGAAATGGATAGCAAGGGTTGAAGAAAAGGTGAGTATTTATCTATTGTTAGGGTATTTTATTAATCAAGATGTTGGTAATGACATATAGTATTGATCTGGGAATTCGTGTATCTACCAATACATCAATAAGTTTTCCAATTGGAACTGTAATAAAGGCAAGCTAATATTCACTCGAATTGTTACCAATTTATGTTTCTTCCTGTTTCTAATGTCATCAATAATTGTTTTGAATAAGATCTAGCTTATCCGTAGGGATATCCTTTTTGCAAACTGCCATCTTGAGATCATTGGTAGAATATATGTCTGAATTTTGTCTTTTATTACAGATTCAAGGATTTTTCATTCCAAGGGGGCTCATAGAAATGGGCCGATAAGCTTTTGATAAGCAGTCGCATTTTTTCTGGTTTTTTGTGAAACGGGACTAGTAGTATGGGATATATGACTCTCAAAGAGATATATATTCTTTTGACAAATTTGCCAGTCTTGGACAAGTATTTTCCAGTAAAGTGCCCAAGATGAAATGCATTACCAAATTTAGGGTATGCCATGTATTCCAGGGGGTGATGTACTGACATATCTGCCATTTTCAATGAAATCTTCTGGGAATAAATGTCATCATCTGAATTCCAAAAATAATTTGCTTTGGATAAAATTTTTCACTACCTTGAGAAAAGGCATTTTTATAATGCAGATAATAAAAGAGTTAAGAATGTTGTTGGCTCAGATACCATCTCATTTTAGGCATTTTAAGTGTACTAGGGACTCTAATTTTGGGGGTTGTCCCAAAGCCCAGCTAACAGTGTATTGTCTTGACCATGTATGAGGTTTGTCAAACATATTTTCCTTTTAATCGACAGATATTCTGTGAGTAATTGGGTATGTGGAAAAATAAGCTTTTCTTCACAGAGCAGCAATTCTTGGGTATTCATCAGCTCGATGTAGAGCACCCTTCTTTATGCAGCTCAATGCTAATACTTGGTAATTTGTAGGTGGGGGAAGAAATCCGTGTAATATGAGCATCAGTGGAGATACAATGTTGACAAAAAGCAATCCATGCTATGGAAGATCTAGTCTAAGCTTCATCATTTTGAAGATTGCTATGTAGATTTCAGAAAACAGAAATTCTGTGGTTCTACTTGGAAGTAATATCTTAATGTTTTATTAGTTGATAATTGTGTTTTAGGCATGCAAGTCAATGTTTATAAGATAAATATTTGCTAGGTGGTCTAGATAGTGTTGGTTATTATGGATATTTTAATCATATGATGCAGCATAGGAGAGTAGAAGACCAAGTCATCATGAGGAAGAATGTCTACCATTGTTAGAAGATTAACAGTATTATTTGGCAGACATCCCTCTTCTCCACTCATCAGTGGAATAGTGAGTCTGTGAAGCCATTTCTTAACAAATTGACTATAAGACATGTTGAAGTCTCTAATAATAAACATGGATATGATGATGATGTAAAGGAGGGAGTTAATTGTCAATACTAGCCTATTTAAGTTATTGCTGGCCCTGAGGTATATACAAAAACTATGTTTAGAACCAAGGCTTTGATGATTTAAGTATGACTATTATATGAGAGTCCATATAAAGTATTCAAATGATTTGAGAATGGACATGTTTTATTGATAATTGCACCCATGCTCATGGATGGTGTAATGGATGCTACTTGAGAAAATAGAGAAACCATGATTATGCAAATAGTTTGATGGTTCCCATACTTGATCTGTCATATATTTGTTTCGGTGCAACCCAAGTACTTGGGTTGAGTAATACTAAGCCATTTTTGAGAGGTCCAAGACTTTTGCCACTGAGCTTAACCTCATTAAAAGCACCAATTTTTACTTTCATTAATTTATAAAAAATTGAAATCAATACTATGTCAAAAGCAAAGTGATCATGCACACTACTCACCCTTCCATCTCTGGACTACAATCTGTGTCATTAGCAAAAGATCTGAACTCTGACAAGTCTTGCTGACTTCTGCAGGTATCCAGGAGAATAGACACAGTGTGTTGGCTGGAGCCTGAGTTCAGCCTCTTTAAACAAAGGATTAACAGATTTTGAACATGATTCAGATTTGAATCAAATTAATAATAAAATAACTGATAAACTTTTAAAAACTGCAACAAAGATAGCTGGTAGAAAAAATCAGCAATTGACCAACAAAATTTCTACTGAGACTAGAGAATTTATCAAGAAAAAAAGGAATATGAAAATATACAAAAATGATGCATTAAAAAGAATTGAATACCTCGAATTATGTAAAATGGTGCGGAAAAGAGTTGAAAATGATATAAGAAAGAATAAATGTGAGCTAGCAAGGAAATCTGTAGGAGAAAATAAAAGTCTCAAAAGTGTAAAACAACATTTTGGTACTGGCAGAAAATTTATATCTGCAAAGAGAAAAAAAGATGGAATTATTTCTAAAAAGAGGGATGACATCATGAAATGGGTAGAAGACTTCTATCATGAATTATATAGTAATAAAGAGCAAGTACCTCTTATATCTATTATATCTTCCAAATTGCCCAGAATTTTAAATGAAGAAGTGAGACGTGCAATTAAATTTATGAAAAAAGGGAAGGCTCCAGGTAATGATTGAATTATAATTGATATATTAAAAGAAGCAGGTGAAAAAATAGAAAAAAAAATAGCAAAGTTATATACCAAATGTCTAAATGATAAAGACGTACCAGATGTTTGGAAGAATACAATATTAATATTAAAGGTGATAAAGAAGACATTAGAAATTACAAACCAATCAGCCTTTTATCAGTTTTATACAAAATTTTTAGCAAGATAATTACAACTCGTCTATAAAAATCATCGGATTTTCACCAACCAAGAGAACAAGCTGGATTTAAAAGTGGTTTTAGTACAGTAGACCACATCTAGATATTGAGAGAAGTTATAGAAAGGACAAATGAATATGAGTTGCCATTATACTTTGGATTTATAGATTATAAACATTTCTTCAATGACTAAAGTATTGAATCATCAAGGTATAGATCTAGGATATTGTCATATTTTAAAGAATATTTATAAAAGTGCAACAGCAACAATTAGATTACATAATGATACTAGGAAAGTCAACATTGAAAAAGATGTATGACAGAGTGACTCCATATCTCCAAAACTTTTTGCAACAGAGCTGCAAGAAATATTTTGTGGATTAAAATGGAAAGCTAAAGGAGTGAAAGTAAAGGGAGATTATTTAAGTCATTTAGATTTTGCCGATGATGTAGTTGTTGTTGCAGTAGTTATCAGATGAAAGTAGGAAAGTAGGACTAAAAATAAATGTTTAGTTATGTTCAATGGATTTTCTCAAAATATGCAAATAAAGATTGATTATGATGAGTTAAAAGAAATTAACAGCTACAAATACCTTGCTCAGATTATTAATACAGATGGAAACATAATGGATGAAATTAATCATAAAATTAAACTTGGTTGGAGTGCTTTTGGTAGAAATAACTTTATACTAAAACTAAATATGCCTATGTCTTTGAAAAGAAAGATTTTTAATAAATGTGTTTTACCAGTTCTTTCTCATGGATCTGAGACTTGGACACGTAATACAAGAGCAATACAGAGACTTCAAACCACTCAAAGAAGTATGGAGAGATGGATGTTAGGAGTAACAAGAAAAGTTCGAAAATGTAATATATGGGTAGGAGAATAAATAGATGTTACTGACCTCTTTGAAAAAATTAAAAAACTGAAGTGTAGTTGGGCTGGACATATTGCTAGAAGAGATGATAATAGATGGACAATTAAAATCTTAAACTGGATTACAAGAGATTGTAAAAGACCCAGAAAAAGACTACATGTGAGATGGATGGATGAAATAAAAAACTATGCAGGACTGATGTGAAGAAGAGAAGCTAAAAATCGGAAAATATGTACTGAACTTGGAGAAATGTTCATCCAGCAGTGGATTGATAATGGTTGATGATATATATATATATATATATATATATATATCATCATTATCATATTCTCTATGGGTTGCAATATATATATATATATATATATATATATATATTGCAACCCAAAGAGAATATTAAAGATTAATAATATGGGAGAATATAAATGGGAGAGACTCTTACGTCTGGATATGGACTAGACTCAGTGATGGTTACAATAAAAGAAAGGATACTTCATAGACATCTATTAAGATAAAGGAAAATTTTAAAACTAATGATAATGATTCTTATTGCACAATTAAATAAGTATAAATGAAATTAAGAAGATAAAAAAACTTCACTCTTATTTATAAAATACTTTTAAGATATGACTTCTCCATCAAAATATATTCTCTGAATATATAAGTCATTGGCATCATTAAAAATATTTTATAATAATCTTTTTTTAATATCTTAATATTTAATATTTGTCATATCAGAATGTCAAAGGAAGCATGAATTTAAATACTCTACTCTTGCAGAGTAACAATAAAATGCAATGTACTTCTCTAATAGCACATGGAATAATTAAAGTGTCTTTTGTCAAACAATAATGTAATTTAAATGAATCACTTATTCAGTAATATGAATATAATAATAATGATCATCTCAGGGTTCTGGAGATTTTTCAGGAATTCTTATTTAATCATTGGTTTCCAAATAAATGACTGATATCCTGGGAGATTCTAGGAGGCATATACTTTTCTTATAAGAAAATTTATAAGAAAATGCTTCCCAATATTTCATCATAACAGAAGTAATTACACAAAGAAAATACTTAACTTGCTAAATAATTGCATAATAAAATATACTAAATTCAGAATAATCATAGCCATTTATCCAGGATATCATTCAAAAAACTATAGAAAGAAAAGACTACAATTTATGTCTTTCTATTATTCCATGGACAACAAAAACTAAAGTATCAAGTGCAATGATTACATCAAATTATAAAGAAATGATTAATAATGAGTACAGTCTGGAAGTAGCTTGAGTAATTTTCACTAAAATTGTATTAATCTGAATTTATCTTAAAATATTCAATTTTAATTTCTCTTATATGAAATTCCAATCTTTGGAATTGAGGAGTTTTTGCAAGAGATTTTCATTGGAAATGTCAAGTTTTGGAACTGCAAAATTTGATTATCTGTTACTCAGATTTCTAATAGAAATCAGAATTGTGAACATTGTAATCTTTGCAAATAGCAAGCTTAATAACTTTAATAGACTCTTAAAATTTAGTGAACTCCAAGACAAATGACATATAAAAAAACAGAAACTAAATACTTTTTAAATAACAACAACTAAATTTATTAATAATTAGATATATACAAGTTTTTTTTTTATTTACGTCAAATATTCAGAATTATTTGCCAACATAAGCGGTATTACAAATAGTTTACGTCAGTTGGCACATAAGTGCATCCAGACTTTTACTGACAATTTTACTAAGATTCAAATACATATCCTTTAAATGGGTTATACATCAATTATTCTCACATGGGATTGGTTTAACAATAAAATTAACCTGAATCATAAATTAGCTCATTGACAATTAAAAATCTGAAATAAGTAATACCAAAATATTAGCTTATATTAAGCTGAGCTGAAATTTAATTTAAAGTACACACTTTTGTCAAGTAACTTTTGATATAGCCTTGAAAGGCAAATTAGCACACTATTAGGCTAAATTAAAATTAACTGAGCTTAAATAAGTAATAGACTAACATAATACTAATAATTATGGAATCTAGGCAACTAAATTAATATTGCATTATACACTAACTGTGTTTGAATAAACAGGCTAGTAGAATATCAATAATTATAAGATTTAGACAACTTAACTAAGATTGCCTAGCACTGTTTTAAGCTTCTACATACATTTATTTAAATGAAATGTCAGTCATTTACCAGAAGTTGTACACACAATTCATACCAAAGTACTGTCCACATCATCATCATCATCATCATCATCATCATAATAATAATAATAATAATAATAATAATAATAGAAATAATAATAATAATAATAATAATAATAATAATTCAATTCATTTATTTAAGTGCTAAACAACAGCATAAAGCCAATTACAATTTGCACATTACAATAAAAGAAAAGATAATATTTATAACATAAAATGAAAATATAAATGTTTACATAATAAAACAATATTTAAAATTAAAAACAATATTTAAAATTTAAAATATCACAAAGATTAATGTTACTTCCAATCTGATTATATAAAGAGAGTAACTTTAAATATTTGACAAAGTTATTATTGTTTCCTTAATAAATGTCTTTAGTCTACTAAAAATATGTCAGATCAGGTGGGTCAGCAATATGAGATGGCAATGAGAGTAGTGGGTCGTGTGAAATTCTGAGTTCGAATCCCGCCTATATTACATATATAAATGCAGGTTTAAACCTGTACATTGTATTAAAATAGATATTATAAAAATTTGGTAATCTATATAATGCTGCCAAATATAAAGTTTCACATTTATATTTATCGAAACTAAATAAATCCTTATTCTTTGTATATACATGGGGAACTCTTATTAAAACCTTTGAAATACAATTATGTAAGTAAATTTTTCCATGAATGATTAAATAAAAAAATTTCATATCACGGATCACTCTTCTATAAAACAAATTTATACAAACATCTTTCGCATTAATTATATTACTGAATTTATTGTATATTGATTGCAATTTATCTATATGAGATAATTTATTTGAGTTCCATATTATTGAGCCATATTCCATTATAGGAAATACAAGTGTTTTAAATAATAATAATAATAATAATAATAATAATAATAATAATAATAATAATAATAATAATAATAATAATAATAATAATAATAATAATAATAATAATAATAATAATAATAAGAATAATAATAATAAGAATAAGAATAATAATAATAATAATTATTATTATTATTATTATTATTATTATTATTATTATTATTATTATTCAATTCATTTATTTATTTGCTAAACTACAGCATAAAGCCAATTATCATTTGCACATACAAAAAAGTGAAAATAAAACATATAACATAAAATGAAAATATAAATGTATACATAATAGAGTAAAATTTAAAAAACAAAATCAAACATAACATTTAAGTTTAATAAAATTACAAAATTTCTTATAATCATTTAAAAGACAAAATCAAACACAACATCTAAGTTTAATAAGATTACAAAATTTCTTATAATCAATGTCACACAGATTAAGGTTACTCCCAATCTGATTATATAAAGAGGGTAATCTAAATAAAGGAGAAAATTTAAGAATATTAGAACAACATGTTTGAATCTGATATACACAAATAGACATAGTATCATAACTCAAAGACCTAATTGAAATAGTTGAAACTATATCTGATAAAATAACTTGTTTATTAACAATTTTATAAAAATATTTCAAATCCCTATACTTTTGTCTAGATGAAAAATTAATCATTTTACCTTCCCAAGAAACATATTTGAAAAACTTCTTTGAAATAGACTGCAACAAGTTACATCCTTGCCAAAAACTAGGGTTCCAAATTATTGAACCATATTCAATAATAGAAAGAACCAATGAAAAAAAACAATTTCCACTTAGTATATTACTGAACTGATAACCATGTCTAAGAATGGCACAGTAACTTTAAAAGCCTTACCAACAATCATTTCAAGATGAGGAATAAAAGATCCATTACAAGAAAACATAATTCCAAGATCTTTTTGACATTTAACTGAAATAATTTTATGAGAATTGATATAATAACAAAATTGTAAAACTTCAGATTTTTTGGAATAAGAAACAAAGGAGCATTTATTAAAATTAACTGTCATATTATTTAACTCACATCAAGCACTAAAGTTATCAATATCCTTCTGAAGGAGAACACAATCGTTAACTGATGATATTATTATTATTATTATTATTATTATTATTATTATTATTATTATTATTATTATTATTATTATTATTATTATTATTATTATTATTATTATTATTATTATTATTATTATTATTATTAATAATAATAATAATAATAATAATAATAATAATAATAATAATAATAATAATAATAATAATAATAATATTTTAAATACTAAATGACTTACAAGTCCATCAGTGAGGTGATCCAGATGGATATACAGCTAACAAAAAGTATATGTACTATCTAAATGTCAAGTGTTAAATATTAAATGTTTAAAAGGTATAAATATATTGTTGGTTTACTTTTGGTTGGCCAAACAACTCAGCAACACAAAACAGACATTGTTATACACACAAAGCACTGTACATAGTGCTACCTGAAGAACTAACTCTTCATAAACTTACTAATCATTGTCATGTCAATTCTAATACAAAGATAACTTTACCTATTATGGTGGACAATATGAAAGTTCATCATGAGTGATAGGCAAAACATAGACTCTGTAGAGCAAGAAAATATCAATAAGAATAATGGCTTCCAAATATCTATATCTGAAGCAAAAGAGGATGTCTGGACTATGTTGCAGCACGTCAGGTAAATGTGGAAAGACACCAAATATAAATGCTCTTTTCAAGGGATCTAGGTACCTTTAATAATAATGAGGAGTGATAATTATCATAAAAATACAAAGCATTATCAAGATCATGGAATAACATAAGCCATAGGGAGAGCTTCTCGATCCCACAAGGCACAATAAATCATTATAACATAGGTCTAATTTTCTAAGACAAACATTTCATACAAAATTATGCTAAATAACAACTTAACACTAATAAGATGACTAATCTAATATACACAAAATTATCAAAACAATAAACAACCTCTGAAACCAACAGCACAGATAGTCAAATGACTATTAAGTTATTTAAAAATAAGAGCACAATAAAATTCTGGAAATTGATAATAAAAATACTCACATATATAAAATATATATTATAAAATTTAAATAAATAAATGGACATAATGCAAAATAAAATATAGTAATATAAAGCAGATAAATACAGACTTAAATTGGTATATAACTGTAAGTTATTACATTCTAATAGTTATAAACACACTAGACTTCCGATAAACACTTTTAAAACTGTTTTACCAATGAGTGACTGAAACACTCATAAACCTTATAATAGAAAATAAATGTAAGAGATAAATATCTCTAATAGATAAATGTTGTAAAATTTAATAAACTAGCACATAATAAAATGTATAAAATTTACCTGAGGATGTGTGGGAAATTCCAATACATTCTGGCATAACCCATTAAAATAACAATAGTACCTTGACACATGACATAATGATAAGAATATCATAATAATATTAAAATAATAATAAAAAATATTAGATATTTTTTTAAAACACTTTAGGTCATTAATGAAATTTTTTCCATTGAGAGCAGTCTGCTGAGGGCACAAAGGCCTTCTCTGGTGGTTTGTCCACGTAAGGAAATGTACATACCAATGAAGAATACACATTTTTTTAAAAACAGCAAGTATAATTCCAGATAAACATAATATAAGCATTAAAAATTCTTAATTCTAAGTTATATTTAAACATGAAATTCATTAATATTTGGGGAAGTTAGCCAATATGACAGCTAGCTAGAAAAATATTCATTAAATGGTGTCGAAGATTTTTTCTGGATCTGTGGTTTTCAGTGGAATATGGCACAAATATCTATAACTTCTTTATATTTAAAGAAACACACACCACAGCAAATTGAAATTAACTGAATAATAATAAAAGTCAATGTTAGGTATTTGAATTTTAACAATATTTTCTTTAAAAGCATTTTTCCAATAAATTGAATAGCCTGCAAATAAGCCAATGCATATTAAACATCTTTTGTGAATTTTTATTGCAAACTATTTTAAGTAGACAAAAATATTTCAAAGTTTTTTCATTCACATCCTTAGATGGTTTGATAATTTAAATTCAAAGAGAATGAAGCATATAAAAATTATTTATACTTTTTTAAAAAAATCCAAATAAGTTTGTCAAATCCAGGGTTGCAAATGTTTTATTTAATAGCACCAATTTGGGGAGAGAAAATATAATTAAATAGCATTTCCTCCTGTGCTAAAGATAATAAGTTATTTCTTTTTTATAACTGCATAATTACTTTTTAAGAGGTAAGCATTGTATTATATTCATTATAAATTAATACGACATATAAATATTCTAAGCTGTTCGTATAATAAGAGCAGTCAGCATAGCAGATTATTTATATTGTAAAGTTTAAGTAATGTAAGCTCGTGGCTTTGAGTTTAAATTTCCTTCTTTTAAAACAATAGATAATAATAAACAAATGAATTAGTACAATGTCCCACATAAGTTTACGGATTATCATTTTGAAATATATCCTGGTCTATTTTAAGGTTTATAATTAAGCAAAAACAAAGAAATTTACTTCTTATAACTAAATTATTTTTCCGTGGCATTTCTGTTAGTAGTTTAAAATAAAAGTTCTAAAATTGAAGAAAGGCTAAGAATAGAGCAGACTTGCCTTAACTTGCTAGCAAAGCATGGCAAATTTTAAAACTAATAAAATTAAAAAATAAAAGATATATTAAAAAATATTACTATTTTTGATGTTGCACAGAAGTTTTTTCGAAGCAGCAATAAGGTACAATGGATGGAGAATGAGCTAGATCAATCAGTTTGACCAGATGAGAGTGAGTGACTGAATGATAGTGACAGATGATGAGTGACCCTCAAAAATGATGATCTGATCTTTTTATAACCATTTACCTATCACTCAAATCCAAATTACTGCCCACAAAAAGATACATCTGTTCCCAAAAGGTTATTTTATTTCCAGTAGTTAACTAAGAATCATTGTGTCATATTAACATAGATTATTTTAAAATAACCCATGTTTTTAATAGTCTTGAGTTTAAGAAGAGATTATTTAAAATTTATTAATTAATAAACTTAAACAATAAATAAATTAATTTAAATAATTATTATATTTTTAAATAAAAATAAGTTTTTTTCCTTCATTTATTTAAATTTTTTTAAAATTAACCCTTTATTTTGCATGTTTAATAAAATATTTTAACATTAAAATTTTAACTTTTAAATTAAATAACTTGGCAATTAAAACAAGTACTTATCAACACACATAAGCGCAAACATTTACTCATGCACATAGACAGGAAGATAACTATTTTTTTTAATTAAAGCTGCTTTATTAACTAAATGAAGCTGATTTAAATAAATAATTCTAGTATTTAACTACAGAAACTAATTTTATCTAAAATTGAACTGTTTTTAAAAACTTTCTTAACAAAAATACCTATCTTTAATAGCTAGTTAGAAATTAAACATTAACTAATTTTTTAAGCAACCTATTATTATTTAAATCTAATTTATCAAGCTTTGTTTTAAATTAAAATATTTATTTTAGCAAATAACTTTATTAACTGAGACCTAGTTTAAAGTATTTATTTAGCTAAGTTGTAACCTCATACAAGTACATGTCTTACCATAATGGAAGTTATTTTAATATAATATTTTAAACATCTAGAATCATTAACTAATTATACAGATAAGAAACATAATAATGACATGAATTTTGTATTCAGGTTGACAAAATAACATGCATATACCGAAATTCTGATCTGTGACTTTAAATTATTTATTGTTTTTTTTTAATATTAAAAAAACATAGCAAATTGTTTTATTATAGTATGTATAAGAAACAATTGGCAAAGCACAGCATTACAAAATAGATAGATAGATAGATAGATAGATAGATAGATAGATAGATAGATAGATAGATAGATAGATAGATAGATAGATAGATAGATAGATAGATAGATAGATAGATAGATGGATAGATGGATGGATGGATAGATAGATAGATAGATAGATAGATAGATAGATAGATAGATAGATAGATAGATAGATAGATAGATAGATAGATAGATAGATAGATAGATAGATAGATAGATAGATAGATAGATAGATAGATAGATAGATAGATAGATAGATAGATAGATAGATAGATAGATAGATAGATAGATAGATAGATAGATAGATAGATAGATAGATGGATGGATGGATGGATGGATGGATGGATGGATGGATGGATGGATGGATGGATAGATAGATAGATAGATAGATAGATAGATAGATAGATAGATAGATAGATAGATAGATAGATAGACAGACAGACAGAGACGGACAGACAGATAGATAGATAGATAGATAGATAGATAGATAGATAGATAGATAGATAGATAGATAGATAGATAGATAGATAGATAGATAGATAGATAGATAGATAGATAGATAGATAGACAGATAGACAGACAAACAGATAGACAGACAGACAGACAGACAGACAGATAGATAGATAGATAAATAGATAGATAGATAGATAGATAGATAGATAGATAGATAGATAGATAGATAGATAGATAGATAGATAGATAGATAGATAGATAGATAGATAGATAGATAGATAGATAGATAGATAGATAGATAGCCTAAAATATAAAACCAATAAGAAATATAAAATATAAAACTTTAAGAGGAAAGAAATAGAAAAGATAGTAAGAAATAAATTTTAAATCCAAATGCAATAAAAACAAAACGAAGTAAATGTAATCGTAAACAAGATGTTCTAAGCAATTTTATTAAATATATAAATAAAAGTATTATTATCACTATGATACAAACAGATAGTGTTACTCTGTAATCTGTTCTGATAGTTTGATATGCCTTTTCTCATTCTTTTAATAAAATTTGTTACAGCATATTACTTTCAGAAATATATTTTAAATTTTGTTGAACACATATAGCCGGTTATTACTAAAAGGTAGCCAGAGATTTTAATAAAAACATGATATTAAAATGTAAATAAAGTGCGTAACTAGTTTCAGGATAAAATGAAGTTAATAATATATAAGGCTATGACTATAAAAAGGATTATATTACTAAAATAGATAATTCTATTATAGCAAAGATCTTTAAAATTTATATTCTGTATAATATAGACGGCTCATTGTCTAAGCCATAATCACAATAACAAGACAATTATATGTGAATGTATTCGAAATCTATGTTTACTTCGTTGCCATGAATTATTCGATTTAATAATCACGTATATATATATATATGTGTGTGTGTGTGTGTGTAAAATAGAAACAATGCATACCGCTAGCTAAAATATTTGAAACAACCCACAACTATATTATTCCAACCACGCTTCCCCTTTAAAGAAAAGGCTCGAATTTTAGTATTGCACCGAAATAGCACTCAGTATTGTGCTAAAATTAGAACCTTCTTTATTTACAGAGATAGGGTAGCTAGAATAATATAGCTATGGCGAGTTTTAAATATTATGTAAAGTTAGAAAAATAAAAGCAAAATAAACAGATTTCTTTGCATGTATGAAATAAAGAAACAAAAATAAATTATAAACCAATAAAATTTTAGCGATCTTTAAAAAAAGAAAAACAGTTAATAAATTAATTGTAGCTCAAACACCATAGTTTTTTTTTTTTTTAAAAAAGATTAATTATAGTAACATTATTATTATTGTTGTTACTGTAATTGATTTTCAAAAGGAAAATGCGATCTAAAATTGATTTAAAGTTTAAATCCATTTTAACAATTTATTAATACCTAGAGAAATTGATTTCTTTTAATTTTGATTACATAAATGCATAAGTAATTCTCAATAAGAATATGTTATTTAGTTTTAACCAAATAATTATTTGTGTTTATTAATTAAATACTAATTATCAAAGCTTTGTTAAATCTAAATATTAAAAGTCAATTAAAACAAAATTTTAAAATAAATACTAATTCTAATTATGATTCAGAGCAGTAGAAGCGGATTATTACTTTTAAAAAACAAAAAATAATCAGTAAATCTCACAACATGTAGGTTATATACATATAACAAAAATGTTGTTTCTTTTTTTTTTCTCATGTGTCATGGCATCAGCCGGGAAGCACAACTTGTAAAGCAGCCGTCGCTGACCTCTCGACCACCAATGATTGACAAATGTTGTTTCTTTATTAAATAAAAATTTTACATTTAAAAAATCCCAAATAAAATATCTCCATTGATGAGAATCCTTTCTTTTATATTTAATTTTAAATGATTTGTAATATTTCCAAATACCATGAAATATTGTTCACTCAATATTCAAGTTATTCCACATTTTACTTTGAATAATTATTTATGTATTTAAATTTTATTTGTGCTCGCTTTTAGTTCTTTTAAGATTTAAATATATATACATGCACACTCTATATTGTGTGCCATGAAACAATTCATTATATATATATATATATATATGTATCATTTTGAAGTTCGCTATTATTGAGATATAGACTTTTAAACAGAGGGCGTTACAGGATATTTGTAATTGTATAATGGTTTATATAATATATATATAAATTATAATTTATCTACATCATACAACCGTGAAAACATTAAATATAATTTATATATATATATATATATAATGTTACGCATTACAAGACTTCTCAGTCAATCAATCTCAAAATAAAAGATTTAGTAATAATTACCAAATAAAATAGAAATTATGGTAATAAAATAAAACAAAGTCAGTGTCCTAAATTATTTTCTTAATTAATATTATATACTTAACTGAATATATAAATTTAAATTGTGTTTAGATAGTTATATAATTATAATAAAATATGTTTTCATAAAGAGGGAAATTTGCAAACTTTGTAAAACTTATTTTTTGTAAACTTAATTCAATTAATTAAAAATCTATCAAAAATAATGAAAACGAAAAACCAAGAACTACTTAAGATTAGTGGTCAAGTTTAATTAAGGTTGAATTCACTCAAAAATATAATTAAGTGTAATTAAATAATTAAAAAAAATAGATTGCTGGGAAATCACAAAAAAATGAAAAAGAGTTTAAAGATAAAAACAAAAATAAGTGAAGATTTTATGGGAAGTGTTGCCCTTATTTGAGAAAAAGCTTTAAAAAAAGAATAGGAAAGAGATATAATGTCTGTGGAAAGCCAAGGTACATATTTCAATATTGTATAAATTTAAAAAAAATTCAAGTCTAGCGTTTGAACATTCTAGATTGTCACACAAATCCAATGTCATAGTTCTTTTTACTAGTGACACAAAACAAATGTATCAACCAATGTTCATGAAATAATCTTTTCCAACTTTGAAGAAAGTTGTAAAAGAAGTCCAGAGACAAAGTACACAATGAAATATAGCTTTTTGCATACAGGGGAGTGATTTTTGCAATTACCTGCATTTATTTAGCTTGCATATTCAAACAATAATATATATATATATTAAGCAGGTCATTTATACATATATAACCTGCTTAAAATATAAGTATAATATATATTTTAATAATTATATTTTTTCGAATGTATATATTGTTTATACTATTTTTTTTCTAGGTATCTTTAACGAATTTTATTCGTGTTCTGTAAGATAAATATATATATTAGTTAAATGCGCTAGCATATTTGCCAACAATCTTCGATATTTTTTCATGATGTTTATAAATTTATTATTTTTAATCATCAAATAACAATGCCTACAGGTAAATTTTCAAATCAGTCATGATTATCTGGAATAAATAATAGTGTTATTTAAATTATTTAGTTGTCTGTGTGTCATTATTTGAACTGTTCCACCTCCCATACATACATATTATTTCTCCACTGATCTTGGATACTCATATTCTGAGCTGAGAAAAGCGGGACTAGGACCATAAGAACTACGACGATAATGCCAGGGTCTAAAGTATTCATGTGTAGTTTTTCTTAGAAGAAAGTAATGCATTGAATGCAGATTAAAATAGTTTAAACTCGGTATATCAAATAGAGTTAAACGAGATTATCTGAGATTATATTCCGTGTATATTAATCAGGAAATATAACCAGGGTATCTGATATCATTATTTATATAAGATTCTAATGGTTTAATCATCATTAGCAAAGATCCATTTTTAATTAAATCGCAATTGTTATTCAAATATCAATTAATTTTTGGATAAACTGATGAAATACATATTGTTTTAGAATATTTCATATATACACTGAAAGCGTAATCACTGCGTTTGTATTGGCATATGAATCACTACCATCATCGTCATCAGTGAAAGAGGTTCCCAGTACAATACATAAATATATGTATTTATAGAGAATGTGGGTCTCTGTGTGTGTATTAATCAGATTATATCTATGTAAGAAAACTTTGATGTAAGGCGGTTAAAGTTATATATATATATATATATTAATTATAATTGAAATAATATTTTTTAACGGTTTACAAACAATGTACAAACAATCCTTAAATCCGCAGAAGTACTTTCGGTTACGTTCTAACCGTTAAAAATATTATTTCAATTATAATTACAATATTGTTTTTAATTAACGGATATTTTATATTATATATATATTAGTTTTCAGCTATAGTTACTTGTATTTACAATTATATAAATTTTAATATTTAAAGTTTTTGTTTTTTTTTTAATTTCTAAAGATTTACTAAAGTTTAATGTGAATATATGGATCCTTTTGGAAATAATTATTTTTAAATTATGGCAGAATATCCATGAATTATAAATTACAAGCACATTTTCATAAAAATTGAATTAATGCAAGAAATATATCATCATCGTCTTCAAACATTATCAGACCACTGCAGGAACAAAGTCTCTCCAAATTCAATCCCTCTTCACCGAACTCTAGTTTTTTTTTTTCAATATCACCCCTATAAACTTTCTTATTTCATCAAGCTATCTCATATGTGCTCTCTCTTTGCGTCTTTTGCATTTTCTTGGAATCCAGTTTGATAGTTCAATTGTCAATCTATTATCACCCAACCTGGCTTCAGAATTTTAATCCTTTCAATAATGTCACTAACACCTGTTTGTTCTCTTACTAATGCATTGTGTTTTGACTTTATTTTAGTTATTCCTAACATGCAACTTTTCATACTTTTTTAAGTTATCTGAGGTCTCTATGTTGCTCTAATATTAGGCATCCAATTTTGAGATTCATAAGTAAGAACTGGTAAAACACGTTTATTAAAAACCTTCCTTTTTAAACACATAAGCATATTTCCTTTTAATATTAAGTTATTTCTAACAAAAGCACCTCAATCAAGTTTAACTTTATCCACTATATTTCTATTTGTAGTAATAATCTGACCATAATATTGGTAGTTGTTAACTTCTTTTAACTCATTATTATCAATCTTTATTTTCATCTTTAGTCTTTTTAACCTTCACTTTTAGTCATAACTTTCTTACTTTCATCTGATAACTCTTGCAACATGTCCTGAAGCTCTGAAGCATTATTTGTAAAAACAACTATATCATCTGCAAAATCTAAATGACATAAATAATCCCCATTTACTTTTATTTCTTTAGCGTCCTGTTTTAATTCACAAAATACTTCTTGTACCACTGCTGTAAAAGGTTTTGGAAATATGGAGTCATTCTGTCTTACATCCTTCTCAATATTAATCTTCCTAGCATTATTATGTAATATAATTGTTTCTGCTGCATTTTTATAAATCTTCTTCAGAATATTCCAATATCCTGGATCTACATCTTAGTAATCTAATGCTTTAATAACTGAAGAAATTCTTATAGGATCAAACGCCTTTTCATAATCTGCAAATCCAAAGCATAATGGCAATTCATACTCATTGATCCTTCTATAACTTCTCTCAATACTTAGCTGTGATCTACTGTACTAAAACAAATATTAAATCTAACTTGTTCTTTGGTTTGTTGAAATCCAAAGTTCTATGTAGAAGAGTTATAATTATCTTACATATATAAAAGCAGATTTAAGCCTGTACAATGTATTAATTATCTTGGTAAAAATTTTATACAGAACTGATAAGAGACTGATAGTTCTGTAATTTCCTATTTCTTCTTTATTAACTTTTTTAAATATTAATATTAATGTTGCATTCTTACAATCAACTGATACATCTCTATCATTTGGACGTTTGGTATATAACTTTGCCAAAATATTTTCGATTTCTTCATCTGCTTATTTTAAGATATTGATTATAAATTCATCATTACCTGCAGCGCTTTTTTCTTCTTCATAAATTTAATTCCATACCTCACTTACTTGTTCTTTATTACTATATAATTCTTGATAGAACTCTTTTGCCCATTTTATAATGCTATCTCTTTTTAGTAATAGTTCCATCCTTTTATTAAAGATATAAGTTTCCTACCAATACCAAAATTTTCTTTTCCACTGTTGAGACGTTCATTGTCTTCTATAGCTTTCCTTGATAGTATACAATTATAATTTCTAATATCATTATCAACTCTTTTTCGCAACATTTTACAAAATTCAAGATATTCAATCCTTCTTAATGCTTTATTTTTATATTTTTTCATATTCCTTCCATTCTTCATGAATTTTCTATTCTCGCTAAAAAATTTATTGATATATAGCTTCTTTTTTTACCAGCTATTTTTGTTACAGTTTCTAAAAATATATCAGCTATTTTCCTATTAATTTCATTCAAATCTGAATCACGTTCAAAATCTGCTAATATTTAAAAATGATTTACAAGTTCTAATTTAAATTCATTAGAGTGCTTCTGAAGATTAGGAATATCAACTGTGAATATTGCTTTTCTTAATTGCTTTTGTCCCCCTAGTCTTGCATTAACATGTATCTGACTTCTTACTAATCGATTATCACTTCCTGGGTTGAATTTATTAAGAACATTGCGATCTTGAAATATGTATTTTCTGTTATTCAAAATATAATCTAATTCTGATATACCTTCATTTGGATGCTTTCATGTCCATTTACTTTTAACATTTTTCTTAAAAAAAGAATTCATATTATAAAGATTTTTTTTCTTCAAACTCTACAAGTCTATGTCCTCTCTCATTTTTATTACCATAACTAAATTTACTATAGCGTTTTCATCTTTCATTTGTTTACCAATTCTAGCATTAAAGTCCCCCATAAAAATTTTAAAATACTGTTAAGTCTGATCAAAAGCCTTTTGTACGTCTCTATAACATATATATATACTTACATTTTTTTGCATTTTTAACAAGTTAATATACATGTAAATTATTTAATAAATGAGAACTCCGTTATAGGAATAAAGTTAAAACCCCAGCAAAAGTGGATTAATTAAAGTGAAGCAACCAAAATGTTTCTTGCATTAATTTAATTCCTTACATTAATTTGAAATTTGGTTGAGCTACATTTTAAAATTAATTTTATGGTTCTTTAGTAACAAAAAAAAACTCATGTTTCTTTTATGTTTTATTTGTAATTCTTATTGTATAATATATATAGTTAATTTTAAAATATTTGTCCAAAAATTTTATCTACTAATTTTACCTACATTTGTTAAGGCAATAAACATTTATATGAAAACTGAAATTAATTAAGCTAGTAATTCTTTTAATGTATTATATGTAGTAGAAAATAAATTATCTTTCATGCAATCTTAAGTAATAATAAGACAAGATTGTTTCTTGAAACATTAGATTACTGAAGGCTAAGTCACCTAAACAGACTTTACAATCTATAAAAATGTAAAAAAAAAAAAAAAAAAAGATCTGATAATTAATTATATTATAATAGGAAGTTGGCATTAAAAAGGTAGCTATCTTAACGTTTATTGGATTGAATATTGCATTCCTAATATGTATGTTGACTTTATGATTGTTACATATGCATATATAAATAATTTAATTTAACACCAAAATCTATAACAATTTTAGATAATACCAATTTAATTAACTCTATCTACCGTATTTTTTATGATCTTTCATTCAATAATATTTAAAAAAAATAGTAATAATATTTGTCTCTATCTTAACCAATATCATCAGATTTTTTATCAAACGTACACACATGCACACTCACACATATGTATATATATATAAATTCACTGCAAGCAGTCAGTACTTGAAACAGACCAATATCAATAACAATCGATAATCTCAATCTGTTGTCAAGGCAACTTGCTTTTAACAATAAAGATGAAAATTCACCTTTATTTATGATCTGATATGTTTATATGAACATAAAAGAGTCCAAGTTTACCACAGACAGGAACATTATTGATATAAAGAAGTTTACATAAATATTATAATACAGATAAATATAACCTATTCTGAAAGCGAATTAACAAATAATCAATTATAAAGTTCAAATTGCAATTATAAATTTCAAATTGCACTCCAATAATAATCATTTAAATAGTAAAGCTAATAGTGTGCAAGACCAAATAATATAATAAATGTAAATTCCTTGAAAATAGTCAATATTTAAATCAGATCATATTTATATATATTAGACATTCAAGATTTACACTTTTTCCCTGCATTTTATTTCGATGTTGTTTAGAGATATTTTGAACTAATGTAATCAAGAAATGTTAATAAATCCAATACAATATAATAGGCGTATTGTTATTCAACAAATTTATAAATAATTCTAATACACAATATATTTTTTTAGCATTTTTCAAAAAATTTTAATAAATTATCTAATATAAATTTTCTTTAATTTATTTTTAAGGACATAAAAATTACTCAAATTAACTATTTATCCAATATTACTCTGGGCAGGTTATATCAAGAACTGAAAATAAACCCTCAATACACCCTAAAATTGTCAAGTCAAGTAAGAATTATATTTTGTTCTCTGTTCTTTTATAAAACGCTGTTGAAAAAATATTACCTTACAGTCAGCTGTTTCCCCACTATATATGCATGATAGCATACCTTTTAAAATAATATACAATGAATATAACTTTGTATTTAAATTATAAAAACATAACTGATATCCATATGGCATTTACTATTTCTCCATTTGAATGGGCAGATATTGTTTTGACGTATATAATTAGTATTGTATCTATATTTGGAAATATCCTGTTATTATTAACTCTCTATTTGATTTCTAAAGATTTTTCTGTCATTAACACTTTAATTGGAAATTTAACAATCGCTGATATTATGTTTTCATTATTCACAGAGTCACATTATTTTTATAGTGTGATTAGAAACAATAAACCAGAAACCGGATGTATTACTACTGTGTTCTTTACTATAATTGGTGGAGTAATTATGTTTATAACCGAATTTTTAATTGCTGTGAATAGATATGTTGTTATCTGTCATCAATCTTCAATATTTAAAAAAATTTTTAACTCAAAAAACATTTATATTATACTATGCCTGTCATGGATCTATGGTGCATTCTGGGGTGGTATTTTTGCGTTGTACGCTGATATTACTTTCACACATATGCTGGATATCTGTTTTATAGTATTTAACAAAAGAAATATTATAATTCTCAGTACTAATGTCATTTTCAACTTGTTCTTGGAAACACTATTCATTGGTATCTGTTATTACAAAGTGTTTTTAAAAATTAAAGAATCTCAAAACTTTTTAAAAAATGTAAGCAATTTTACTGTAGGATCATCTATCTCTCTGGATCGTAGACTACTTGAGAATGTTAAAATTACTAAAAGGCTATTTTTAATGTATGCTATGTTTTGTATTTCTTATCTTCCTCCAGCTATTTCTACTTTATTAATGCTTTGTTTCAATTTACCTAAAGCTGTAATAAGAGTAGGTATGATGGGAGCTTACTTGCATTCGTTCTGGAACTGTATAATATTAGGAGTCACTAATAAGCAATTTAGAACTATTTATTTATCCATATTGTTTTGCAAAGTTTGCAAAAGTTCTGTATCAGAGATAAGAGATTATAAATAAAAGATTAAGTATAGACAGAATTTTATTTATGAAGAATTGCCTGTCAATAAAAAAACGTTAAAGAATGGCTCGATATATATAATTACCATGTATATAATTGGGTTGCTCTTAAAATCAAGCTATTTTTCTTACTAAAGCTGGTATTGTGAAAGTAAATATAGCACACATACTGATACATATATGGAATAATATTGTTTTTAATATTAATATTATGTTGAAATACTATACTAACCTGAAATTCCGTTAGCCATGGTTCTTAAAACAGCACCAATTAAAAATCAACTGTCATATTGAGAGGATAATAAACTCTTAACTTTTATAGTCTGTTAATTGTTTACAATCTTCTCAGTCAGGACATCTGATTTCTAATTGAGTGTTATTTTCAAGATCTTGACTATATACTTTTAACGACAACCGAACCAGTTTATATTTCATCATATATATATATATATTGGAATATACAGCGACTTTCTGATCAATTGCATATCATTTAAGTTAATTATTATTTATATATTTATATATGTGTGTGTCATATAGGATATCATACTGTGATCTGGTTTATATACTGTTATTATTTCGGCCAGGGGTCCCCAACCTTTTTGCACTTAAGAGCAAATTCTATAATATCAGCCAGGTGACGGGCACCATTTATTTTTTCAATGTAAATTTATAATTGGATATTGTTAATAATACACATAATGTACAAAAAAAATATTTATTTCAAAAATACAATTTTAACATATAATTAACGTTTATGTTTTTACGCTGTAAAAGTATAGTATGCCCTACAATTTGATTACAATATAATACAATAATTTATAAGAAATTTTAAAAATTTAATTTATTTGTATCAGATAAATAATTTTTTATCGTGTTCGGATAGTGGCGGGCACACGTAAAATGGTCTGTGGGCATCATGGTGCCCGCGGGCATACGGTTGGGGACCCCTGATTTAGTCAATAAACTATGGAGTTTAACATTTATCTATTATTTTAATCATATTTTGACTATAATATATATATATAAATTATTTTCATAATCTCATTACTAGGGTTTTTTTCATTATTTCATTAAATGTAATTATTGAATGAAATTGTCTCTATCTTGTATGAGAGTGTAGTAAAGAAAGTTAAAACTGACAATATGAGAATGTAGACTCAGGTATTAAATAGACGTATTCACTAATTGAGATTTCAAACATATATTTCAACCAGGGATGCTCTTTAGTTTAATTAATAAATAATTAATAATAATCAATAATATAAATGGTTTGTATCAAAGTTGTGAGTGAGAAGGTTTGACACTTGTGAATCAAATTGTAATAATTTTCTATTTATAAATACGAAACAATTGATGAAGATATGTATAAAAGATTGTAATCTAGGTTAAATAATTATTAAATATTAGAAATAGTAAATAAGCACTATTTAGTTTTTTTGTTGGTGTAATTTCTTTTTGCATGTGTACAATGGAAGTTATCAGTGTGTTTTGTATTATCTGTTTAATTAAAATAAAGTTAAAAGTGGAAGGAATAGAAATACATGCAGATTGTTAATCCAGATAAACAGAAGAAAGAAATTCCAAATGCAAGTAATTACAATCAGAGTAATATTTCTTTACCGATAATTAAATATGGTACTGAAGGAATTTATGGAGAAAAAACTTTGTAATTAGAAAGCAAAAAGGAATGTACAAGATTATCAACTTGTATTCCAATAAGAAAACAAAAGATGTAAATATATGTGCAGAAATTTCAAAACTAGTCATGATCTAAAAGAAGACCACTTTGGAGCATGGACTTCTTCCTGGTGGTTGTCTTTGTTCCTGGCTGGAATAAGAAGACAAGAGGGTGAATTGTGGTTTTCTTCTCCTTGCAACCATAATAAATGTCTCCATCTAGGACTACTCATATGCTTCACCAATTCATCATGCTTGAGTAAAAACTACAGGGTTTGCTGTCACTTTCTCTAAAAAAAGGTCACTTAAAATCTTTGATTCTAGCTTTACTTTACTACTATGGATCAGGAACATGAAAATGTTGCTAGAATAAAACTAAAGTTAATTACTATGGAACCCTTTATAAGAAGATGATGCATTGTACAATAATCAACGATCTACATAAACCCAAAGAACTTACTGGTAATATATTTATCATACAATAATTTGTATCTGATTAAATAATACATGCACAAACTAAATACTAACTATAAGCTTATCCAATCACTAAAGAGACATTAATTTTTCCTATTCTTCAAAACATAAATAGAAAATTTAATATGAACTGTTTTAATTATTTGATTAACTGTATTGTCAATGTTGCTTCCATTGTGGTAATACTTCACAATTATCATCTAATATTTCACTTTGTTAGATTTTATTACTTAAAGAAATATTTTGAGAAATCTACAAATTACCTATGCCAACATGTTTCTTTAATAGTTGAACATTGGGGAAAATTGATATAAAAGATTATGTGATCAGAAAGTGAAATCCTGATATTACATTTAGTTATTTGCCTTGAATCAGTGGGTAGTGTTAGGATAAGAATCAGTGGTCTATAAATCTTGGTGCCCTCTTAACCAAATAAAAAACTGATTCTGGGACACTTCAAATCAGAACAAAATATTTGGTCAGTTAATCATAAAATAGCAATGTGTTTTAGAAATATCTGAATTCATGCATGAACAGAATAAATTTTACATAGTTTGATTAACTAATGGATCATTATGTGTAATATATGCACCTAATCTACCAATAAATAATATAATGGTGGCCCAAATGTGAGGCCTCAAAACCCTCAGTCAGAGAATACATAAAAGACTTTTACTTGTAAAAAAGAAAGTTATTGCATGAGATTTAATTTTTTAAAAAAAAAACAGTAGCACAGAATATAAATAATAATAAATTAAGTTATAATTTTAAACCAGACTATACACTAATAAAATATATACATATAATATGTTTATAGAAAACAAAATATGAGTAATACCAATAAAAAAGGAAAAATTAATGTGGCTGATGTAGACAATAAGTCTGTAGTGGTTTGGGTGGCACATGACTAGATAGGAAAAATTAATAGTCCTATATTTTTGCATACCATTGGGTATGTTGAAACCATCTTTAAATGCCTGTGATTCTATTTGTAGCAGAGTCCCTAAAGTGGAAAGTGCTGGGTATCTTTGGAGCAGATAAATCTCACAAAGAATAGTTGAGCAATGTTTCAAGGTACATAGGTTTGGATTTTTCATTATGTTTACTGTGGTAGATGTTTTATGTATATGATGAGAGTGGAAACCATCCTTATTAAAAGAGTGATGTAGTAAACCCTACAATATATGCTCAATAACTACATAACACCATAAGTGGATGATCTATAGAAGTATATCAGTGACACTAATACATGAAGAAAACTAAAAATACAGACTTAAAACTTATTGAGTATAAAATAAGATTCAAACCCCTATTTTTTCTTAGTCTCTGATCCCAAATGTATTTAACTATCTATATATTGAAGTAGTCAGATCTAAGTTTGATCCTAGCTTCATGATCTTTCACATGTAGCCAACTTCAAACCCTTGTACTAACCTTGAATTTCTGATGCTATGGGGCTTTATATGTTCAGTCCACGCTAGTTTCCTTAAAGAAAAACTATTATAAATGTGTGTTAAAATTAACTCATGTGAGATTTAAACTAATCATTTCTATTAATAAATTCATGTTAGAATTATTCATGAATTTATATATATTATAACTGCGTTGATTGTGCGTATATATTTATAAATATTTAAATGTACATATTCGTTCTAAAGTTTCATTGCGTCAGAAATGTTTTATTTTACTTTAAATAGTTTGTTCAAATTTTTAGTGATTAAAAGCTACATTCTTTCGATAAGCTTTCAGATTGTCCCTTTCCAAAAACAATGGGTAAAGTTTTTATTAATTAGAAAAGGATAAGTATTTAAAATGTAAGGACGGTCCTAATTAAAATCATTTTCTGATTTTAAAAATTCATTTTCTAATTAGAAAATGAATTCAAGTTAATGAGTTTGAAAACCTTATCGAAGGAATGTATCTAAAAACAACTAGTAAATTTTTGTAAGATTGATTAGGAAAGAAGCGCTAGCCTGAAGGCATCAGATACAGTATAAAGAGCCCAGGAAAAGTTTCCAAGCGGCTATTATTCCTCATTAAGAGAAGCCATCTTTGTTGTAGAGAAGTGCAGTAAACTCTATGCATTTTAAATCATGAATTTAAATAGTGTTTCAATTATGGTGAAGGGCTAGAACATCAGGAATCTGGCTACAGTTCCTGAAGCCCTTAGAGAATCTTCAATGAAGCTGCTAAATTCTTTCCAGACAAATCATGCTGCTAAAATTATGAAAAGCCACTAAAATGCTGTTCCAGTAATCGACTAAATGCATGCCTACGTTTTTTTACCAACTCGGACGTGTAACCTAAGGATCCAGCCAGGAAGAAATGGGTAATATATATTTTTATAATGAACCTTAAACTTTCTGGCCAGTTCTGAACTTTACTTTACACTCCCTTTAAGAGCTCTTCTCATTTATAATGTAATAATCTTTGTAAAACTCTTTTATTTATGCTTTTTAAATTAGTAATTCTCTAAATCTCTAGTCTTTAAATTTAACTTTCCTTCATTACTATGGCGGTTCATTTACTATATTATATATATATATTTATCGTGTGATTTAATAATGTCATTTATTTTTAATTATATGCCAATAATCTTTCGACTCGATGATCTCCTTTGTTTTCTTTGCCTTGTGCGAATAATAATATATTAATTCTATTAGTAATTCTCACCATTAGAACTAGATTTACCGTTCTATCAATTATCGAGTTAAAGAAATTATTAAATGTGTGTTATTTTTATAATTGGCTAATAATAAATTATTAGCTCCATTTTTAATCTATGCCCCAGCTATTTTTTGTATTCACCAATATGGATTTATTCATATATAATCTTAAAATGTTTTTATTGCAAAAGGGCCAATAAAGGGTCAAATATATTCTAATTCAACTTTGTTATTTTCTATTAAGATTCAGGAAGGGCACAATGATTGGGGCATAATTAATATGATTTACAAATACTTTAAAATAGTTTTACTTAAAACTCATTTTATTTTAATTCATTTGATCAAGTCATCACATAGAGCATTCTATAATTGGGTTTTAGTTCTCAAATGGTGACTAGTAAGTCATCATCTTCAACGTTGCTGACGTAGGGCAATCTTCCGCTCCGTTAGGCTGGTCGGTGATCATATTTCTGTTATTTTAAATTATCAAGGAAGAAAGCACTTCCTCTCCT
The DNA here is from genome assembly GCA_028023455.1 of Epiperipatus broadwayi. NCBI lineage: Eukaryota > Metazoa > Onychophora > Udeonychophora > Euonychophora > Peripatidae > Epiperipatus > Epiperipatus broadwayi. The sequence continues at coordinate 1,421,764 of JAQFVV010006318.1, read as the reverse complement.
GTTCATATTAGTCAAAGGGCATAAGACTTGTCAGACGCAAGCCGCCATTGGACTTCGATTATCGACTAGCTATTGTCTTTCAATTTCATTTTTTAGCTCATAATTCGTCAGCACAGTTGCCTCTCTGTCCGGTAAAGCCCGTTCTGATGCTCGTAATTCATGACGAAGTGATTTCAATTAAAGTCAAACAAATTCTCAGTTATATTTAATTAAATAAGTTTTCCAATAAAGATTAAAGTTATGCCCTAAAATAAGTATCTTGATCTCACATTCGTTCGTATAAAATTAGAGTAATAATTTCCTTTACTAATGAATACCTTTATCTGCCTTTTATTTCTTGTTGGGAGCATAGACATAGACTTTCAAATATTGCATAATACTCATTGGCATATAATAAGGACCGCCACTCTTATTATAATTATAAACTCTGTTAAAGGCTAGAAGTGATTAATATAATCATTATTTAAAATTCAAACAAAACAAATTATTATTATTAAATATTTTCTAAACAAACTTGGTTTCTTAAGTCTTTTTATTCGTAATTATTTTAATGTTAATGCTCGCTGTCTGTGTTGGCAACCGAAACATATACATATGATTCGATTTAAAATTATCTTAGTTAATTAATTATCCGATATTTGTGTCAGTTCAGGGGTCTCTAATACTCACCAACCGTTGAGCTAGTTTCTGGGCACATAGCACTGTGTCGTCGATTTCTACTAATCTGAGCTAGAGAGTTGGGTTTGAATTCAGTTTGAACCAGCTGAGTTTGGATACTTTCAGTTCTTTTGGTGGGTTTTTCGAATGGTACAATATATGATACAAAAAGATTGGCATTTGGTAATATTTAAAAGCTAAAAAATAAAAAATTAAAAATAGTGACTAAATATTTAGTTGTTTTTTTTTGTTAATGTATTTTTGGGGGGGGCTGCAGAAAGGGGTTTGCTATTAACTGAAAGGAGACCATTTGATTCCTCTTGGAAGCCTTAAAGAAACTGAGCAGATCACATTCCTAATGCCCACTCCATATGTTCTTGTCATAGCAGCTGTTATTACCATGTGATTATTCATATAGTATATGAACATGGATGGGCTGCTCACCAACACGCATTAGCCAGCGTGGTGAGTTTATTGGCTTTTTACTGACCTCATTGATAAAAATTAAAAGATTGAAGTGGAGTTGGGCTGTACATATGACTAGAAGAGATGATAATAGATGGACAATTGAAATTTTAAACTGGGTTCCAAGAGATTGTAAAAGACCCAAAAGGAGACCACATGTGAGATTGATGGATGAAATAAGAAAGTGTGCAGGGATGATGTGGAGAAGAGAAGGTAAAGATTGGAGAAGATGGATTAAACTTGGAGAGACCTTCATCCTGCAGTGGATTGATAATGTTTGATAATAATGATGATGGTTATGAATTTACTTTTTACATATGTATAATGAAAGTTATTTGTGTCTTTCGTATTTTCTATTTAATTAAACTGAAGTTAAAATTGGAAAGAATAGAAATACATGCAGATTGTTAAACCAGATAAACAAAAGAAAGTAATTCTAAATGGAAGTGATTACAATCAGTATTATTATTTCACTGATAATTAAAGAATGCACTGAAGGAATTTATAAAAATAAACTCTATAGCTAGAAAGCAAAAAGGAATGTATACGATTATCAAACTGCATTCCAATAAGAAAACAAAAAATGAAAATATATGTGCATAAAATCTCAAAACTAGTCATGATATAAAAAGGTACAATTTTGGAATTGGGAATTTTTACTGATTTTCTTGGGTGCTGGGTGGAGTGAGATGATAAAAGGGGCAAATTATAATTTTCTTGTCGCCACAACCACAATGAAATGCCTCCACCCAGGACTGCTCATATGCTGTACCAATTTGTCATGTGTGAATAAAAACCAGAGCATTTTCTGATGCTCTCTCTTATAAAAAGAACACCCAAAAGCTTCCAGTCTAGCTTTACCTTACTATGGACCAGAAACATGAAAATGTCACCAGAATTAAACCAAAGTTAATTACTATGGAACCTTCATAAAAAGACCACACATGGTTCAACAATCATTTATCTATGTAAACCCAAGAAAGTTAACAGTAAAATATTAGTCATACAATAACTTGTACCTAATTAAATATGTGCACAAGCTAAATGCTAACTATAAGCATACTACATCACTAAAGAGACATAAATGTTTCTAATTGTTCAAAACTTAAGAAGAAAATTGCAATATGAACTGTTTTGATTATTTGATTAACTTTATTGTCTGGATGTGTGTGTATGTTCCTTCCATTTTGTTAATATTTTACAATTATCATCTAACATTTTAGTTTGTTTGCTTCAATAAACATGTCTCATTAATATAACTCTTTTATTGCACATTCTTAACTTTAGTTTGTAAGATTTTATTATTGAAAAAAATATTTTAAGATATGTATAATTTACCTATGCGAATATGTTCCTTTTTAATAGTCGAACACTGTGAAAATGAATATCAAAGATTAAGTGATCAGAAAGTGAAATTCTGATATTACATTTAGTTGCTTGCCTTGAATTAATGGGATGCAATGTGACATGTGTCAGTGAGACTACAATTTGGCACCCTCTTAATATTTCCTTTGGTTAGTTTGTTATATATTAATATTTTGATATATATATATATAGTGTAATTGTATATTTAACCCCTAAGGTTAGACATAATCTGTATTTTTTTTTAAAATTTAACTTAAAGGAACATAAGTCCATAATAAATAAACTTCATTGTTGTTAAGCTTTATAAAGGATTAACATGCTTTTCTAATTTATTAAAGCAAATGAACTCTTAAGGCATGTTTTAATGCAGGATTGTAGATTTCCCACCCTGCAGATACTGACCACAGAGAAAGTCATCAGAAAATGTCATACACATTGTATTCTGAAAGATAAGGCTGAATCATATAAATAGCTAAATTTTGACTATCAGAATCAATCAGAATCTTGTTTTCAGAGTTACCCTACTTCAAGCCAGTTTAAGTTTCATCCAAATAACATCAGGGTGAAAAGAAGACTGTTCATGCCCTGTACTCTGTCTCTACTAACTGATCACAATGTCAACATCTAGCCCATGATATGAACTGCATTGAGAAAACCTGCCCTAATGAAGCCTGTTTCCAGCTATGTTTAGAGGTAACCCTGTGTGCTGCAAGCCTCTGATCTTTTAAAAATGTTGTTTTTAAATTAATATTAATCTATGATTACTTTATACTTATTTAGTCACTCTAAAATATTTATATGTAATGTCTATACAACTTTCTTTAAATATGTCATTAACTTTATTTTCTATAAAATCTAACCATTTTAATCTTAGTAAAATTCCATATTATTTTGAAATAGCAATTTATTTATTTTAATGTTGACTTAGATTAAGCTCCCAAATTAAGTACAAAATTCAAAGAGCATATTACAATCCTAGTTTATTATTTTCTTCAGTCAAAATTATTGCAGGAGATGTAGGTTTTCCATTAAGCACTTAATAGATACAGCTCATTTAGTTTTGTATGTTTTTTTTATTTTGGAAATGATTTAAATGATAGGAATAGTCTAAAAATTTTAAGTTTTCTATCCATCAATTAAACTTTACCCGTAATCATTTCTCAAAAGAAAATGTAAATTATTAAATTATTTAAGAAAAAACCCATCACATTTTCCCAAACCAAACTTAGCTCTTTAGGTAAAATCTATTATAGAGATTTTAAAATTAAATTTGATCAGTATTTATATTGTATATCCTACTTGCATTTGATCTTTAGAGCCTAGGTATTAATTATCATGCAGAATTTGTAAAATCGCACCAAAATTGAATTTGTTTTTTATATAGGGTTTATTTTAATGTTTTGTTATATAAACCTTGTTTGTCTATAAAGTCTAAGCCATGAGAAATTTTAAAGTTTGAATATGTGGGAAAACAATCTACTCCTTTAAATTTGGTTTTAATTCTCACTATTTCTTTTATATTATACTTTCTTAAAATTCATTTATGGCTCTGGGTTTTGTGGATGTTCCATTATGCTAGAGATCTAACTATTTAAATCAGGAATAAATTCACATGTGTTTGTGCAATATATATATACACACCTGGGTCTCTTTTTATATGGATTTATTTAACGCGATTTTGAAGTATGCGATTCACGTTTCTCCAGAAGTCGAACTCCAATAATGCGCTATTACTTTAAATAATAAATTTCACGCACTTACGTCATATTGAAAGTAATAGCACATTATTGGAATTCGACTTTCATCTTAGTAATTTCAATATTTTCAGTGCTTTATAATAGTAAGATTTTATGCAATAATGAAATTAAAATCATGATTTCCACATTTTATGTATACACACATTAAATTTTACAAGATTATAATGTAAATTTGTTCAAACATTGTGCGTGTTAATTTTGCATTTTAAATCACATTCTGTTTTTGCGCTTTAAAAAAGAACGTAATCAATTATTAATCATTTTGTGTCCGCAAGTTTATTTTTAAAAGGTGAGTAATAGCAGTGGGCACAATTAAAATTGAAAATTAAAAAATTAAAGACAAAAATAAGAATTTAATTTTTAGTTGTTAGATTAATTACTAATTACGTTGTCACCAGAAAACCATTAACACAACATGAGAGTGACATTGGCGCTAGTTGTATTTCCTCTTGTGAAGAATCAGATTTTTTACTAGTTTGCAAATGAACCTGTTTAATGGAAAATAGTGATAATAATTAAAATGTGTATAAAAAAATGTAAATTACTGTAAATCATGCATAAAAATATATTGTTTTGAATAAAATTAAATATTATAGTTTAAAAAAGTTTGTCTTGTATCAATTTTTTTCAAATTTGAAATTTTTTATTAATCATATTTTATTTCCTTATTTTTTTTTTTGCATGAATTTTAAAGTAATTTTATGTTGGTGCTTTGCTTTTACATGATTTTTAAAAAATCACAGTCTATATCCCCTCCTTTTTCAAGGTAAGTTACGTCAATTTTTGTGCAATTTCGTTTGCGCGTGTTTTCTGAAGATCTATTGTGTAAAATGAGACCCAGGTGTATATATATATTGTGACCTTCTGAATGGCCACAAGTAATTAAATCATATTGTGTCAGTAGTGAATAACTGCATTTAACTAAAAAAAAGTAAAATAGTGCTAAAATTTTAAAAAATTTTGTTAGTGGTCTAAAACCTTATGTGAGAGATGCTTATGAATGTTAGTTGTGAGTTTTATAAGCATTTACTATTATTATTATATTTGATGAAGTATTTAATGCAAGAAAGGGGGTGGATTATTACAGAAATTGTTGATATGCAAGTTAAGTTGATGTAAATTTGTTTTATTTATTTGTAGAATAGTGGTTTATATTTGTTTAGATGTTTTTCTGATCTCTTTATTCATTGGCATACCCATCCATGTATAAGTAATTTAGTCAGTGAAATATGTTTAGCCCATAGCCATATCAGTCATATTTTAGTCAGGATAATTTAGTATTCATATAGCAGCATATGTGTATGCATGTATGTCTGTATCATCTTTCAATTTCATTTTCATATTTAATTACATTATAGAATTTTATATTTTACAATAAAACAGTTAATCTCTAATAACAGATGTAAGTATATTTTGAGTGATTAATGGATATCTGGATTAGTAAATTATTTGACAAATTAAATTGTGTTACCAACTACTTTATTTACTAGTTAATTAATATTCATTTATTTCAATAGTATAAAAAATATTTTTTTATTTGTTTTGTTCAGTTTGATTTAATTTAAAAAATCAAATTTTTTTTTTCAAGAAAAGATTTCTTGAATATCTGTTCCTTAATTAATTGAGTGCAAAGGGTGGAGCTAACCTTTGTAGGATAGGATAACCTTTTGTTTGATGGAAAAGAGATGTATTTAAGTGATAGTCAGTAATAGAATTCATTCATTATTTGCCATTATTATTCATTCCTCTTCTGCCACTTCTTCTTTGTGCATTTTTTAATCTCTTCCAGAAATCAAGTCAGTTAAACTCCAAAGTGTAAAATTTTAAACATTATTGTTTTATAAAATTCAGTGTGAGAATTCTAGCTACCAGACAGCTTTAAGGAAGAATGTCAGGCTAATTTATTTATGAGATATATTTTCTGTATTTTTTCTGCTCAGTTCAATGTTAAATTAACCCTATCATTTTAAAATGTATTTATATGCTGATAACTTTAATCTACACTGTTTGCCTATGTCTTCTATTATTATTAAGGAAAAAATGAAATTGTGTGAACTTTCTATTCTTTTAAGGAAATTGTGTGAACTTTATAATCTTTAAGGAAATTTATGCAGGACTGTTTAACAAAACCTACCATAGACTCGAAGTTTTAATTCTCTTCTCATTATATAAAAGTTAAGTTAAAATGGGAGGATGTGAGTATAATTTATTGTGGTATATTTTGACCTACTCTATCATAATAATTATGTTTATTATCCATGCTTATAAATTACTTTATTAACAAAGTGAATGCATGGCTTACAAATAATTAATTAATTACTAGTGTTTATTAATGTATATCTATTTTAAGTCAAGTAGAAGAACATTAATATTTTATATATATATATATATATATATATATATATATAATGTATAGTATAGAATATTATATATATATATATATATATATATATATTCTAACTAACAAAAAATTTAGAGAAATGAAGATTTCTTAAATATATAAATTAATGACAGATGCATTTCTTAAGTATCAATTAAATATGCAATGCATCAATTATATATATTCTAGTATAATAGGTATAGATTAAATAATTTCTAAGTATAGATTTAATCTGATAATTTTTTTAAATATAAGGCATAGACTAATATATTTCATACGTATAAATTAAATTTAACCTCCTTCGTGTGACTGTGTTACAGGCCAATAGTAACTATATAAAATCAATTCAAATAAATGAAAAGTTATTCTTTATTTTGTTAACTTTATATAAACTTATTAAAGTAACATGAAACGCATTTTGCAATCTCTCAATCGGTCATCCACAATGAATTTCAAACATAACTAAACGATTGGGAGAGCTTCCAAATATCATATATATTATTGGATAGTTTAAGCTAATTATAACTTTATTATAACCAATGAGAATTTTATTCAAATGATCACACATCCACGTTATGGATTAATTATATTATATTCAAACTATATGGCATTTACACATTTGCAGATAAATTGCATGCCAATTACAACATTTTAAGAATGGATCAATGGATACTTCATCATTCCCAGCTGACAATAATTCTGAGGCCTACTGAGATGATGATGATGATACAGAACATTTATAAACTTATTTGCCAGGGTACCAAATTGCAGCTCCAATAAAATATAGAGGTGAAATCTCAATACAATACTCTTAGTAATAATATTTCATGAATGGGTTAATACATAATTAATTTAGAGAACACTGGGAATGCATTAAAATTGACAATATTAATATCTTTAAGAATTCCAGGCTATTCTCAGCATAATCCCATTCACTATGATTAAAGCTACAATTAAATTTTATTCTAATTATAAAGTTATATATTCATCTCCACCTTCCTGATCCATCCCTTCATCAATTTCAGGTCCATATGTCTATTACACTATTATTTATTTTATCATTAAATTTTACATCTTTGCTAGCTCATCTCCTCTCATTCTAATCTCTTCTCAGGGTTTTTCGAACAATTAGGTGTGGAAATCGAATAAGCTGCTATACGTTATTGGTGATAGACATTCCTCTCTTGATCGCCTCCAAGGTGATCTCAGTTGTCTTTAATGCAATCTAATATCAATTTACATTAAAGCTGAAATATTTTAAGCTTATTAAATCTTTATAAACACATCATAAAACATAGTCGCAATTATAACAAAATCATATAAAAATAAAATGCGTCTAGAGGAGTTTGAATACAACGGATGGAGAAAGGATTTTATGCCCACTCTCTGCACTCGCTATCACTCAATACTATCTCTATTCTCGATTTATATTTAAACAATATTAAATTATTTGGTAATTTTATGCATTTAAAATTAACCTTTTAAATAGTTTTACTAAATATTAATTACGTACATGATAATTCAAATATTACTAATATGATATTGATGTATGATTGGATTGGACATATCTAGATAATAATAACCCACAAAAATGTGGAGACACACGCAAATTTTTATTTAAAACAAATAACAAATTTTATTTGACAAACTATAATTCAATCACTACAAAAAAACATATACATTATATTATATCTACACTTTCTTTTTACCTTAAATATAGTAAATACCAATTTCTTCCCGTTTTCAATGCTTTCTCTTTTTACTACAGATATATTTTAGAAAATACGTAATCGATTTTTTTTTCTAATTAAATTTGATAATTTTGTTTAATAAATCTAAAGGTAATATTCCCTTGCAAATTTCTTGATCTTATCCGATCATCCTGATTAAATATTCTTTGGCCCTAATCTTTACAACAGAGATATCTTAATAATAGTAAGACTAAGTTATTGCAAATAAATTGGCATTAAGATCAAACATCATCATAGTGCACTCTCTATGTTCATGTTCTTATAACATAATAATATTTTAACAATACTACCTTTCCAGCGAAGTTCTCAGCTGGCCATGTAAATATTTATTAAATACATTTATATACGCATTGCTCATGCCTAATCATTCATAAGTTTTATTTAACCCTTAACAGTTATTAACTTAATTATTGTTGGCTCGTATGCTAAATCAAATCTACAAAAACATTATTCAAATACACCAATTGCACATACATTATCTGCATTCATTCAGACATTAAGTTGAGTTTGCGACCTGGTATCCAATACTTATAATAATGCTCATCATGGCTATTCTCTCATACACACGTAAGGAATATCAAATATTAATATGAGGCAGGCAGTGACCCGAATAAGAGAGAACCTTTTCACTAAGGTTAAGATATGCTAGGATTTTTTTTATCGCTAGTCATATAAAAAACATAGGTATACCAAATACCTCTGGCCATCAAAATAAGAAACCTTCTTACGGTGTAGAGCATACTTAAGTGGGAAAACTCTACCACTGAGTTCACATACTTTCTGAATATAGAATATATCTCAGTGAGTTAAACTTCACTGAATTTGTGGAGATCTTTGTCTATCCACACACATACAGGTCGAAACATCAAATTATACAAGTAAAACTTTCACAACTTTAATATTCTTGCAAATTAGTGTACTGGAACATGAGCCCATAAATTTTCCAAGCATAAATCAGCTTGTTTCTGGCCTTAAATCTATGATAACAATAATAATAAGCAATAAGAAATGCGCACAAAATTCTCAAAACTATTTCCAGGCACTTTTATAAAAAAAAAAAAAAAAATGATGATTATACTCAATAAACAAGCAATTCATTTATAAATCTAATCATTCAATAATAACTTCTGATGCTAATAACCATATCTCTTAATTGTTTTTTTTTTTTAAATTGAGGGGAAAAAAAATTGTTTGTAAAGCATTTTAAATAAGGCATATCAGTTCTACCCCAAATAACCACAATAGCGAAAGCATTTAAATAAACATATATAAAATCATATGAAAACAATTTCTACCCCCAAAATAATGCAATAGTGATTACATGAATTAATTTTTAAAAAAAAAAAAAAAAATGCTATACGTGATATACACTACAAAGAAAGAAATTCGTTTTTTTTCTATATATATTAAATGTCCTACACACATAAAGAGCGAATAATAATAATAAAAAAAAAATTATACTTATAGCAGTCTTTTAGCAGGTGTTCTTCCAGGTTTCTGATTTCTCCTTTTTTCTTTTTTTTTCTTGACCGGTTTATGAGAGCATATAAAGTCCTTGTTGTAAAAAGTTCTCATGATAGAGTTCAGTTCCTTTTCTCTCATATATACAGTTTATATTTTGCTGAATGAGTTCCTCACTTCCATATCTAAGTAGATTATCTTTAAACTTTATAATTTTCTGCGAGTTTCAGTTAAACAGCCTTCATTTAACTTTTTCACAATATCATTCTGTTTTTGATTGTCCTTTTCCAATTTTACTTTCATTCTGTAGATTTAAATTGACTTATATATGCATTAAAACTTTTGAGTCTTATATTTTACTATTTGCATATATATATATATATATATATATATATATATATATATATATATATATATAAACGATATCAAACTCAAATTTTAACTTCTGTGGTTTAAATTTTTATTACATCTGTTGAATAGCCAACTTCTGGAAGGTTCCAAGTGTGTGCCCCCTTAAAATTTACTCACTATACATTGTTATATTTAGTCAAATTATTCTGAAGAGACAAAGTACAATAAATATGATTTTCAATTTTATAACACAGTTTTCTTTTAGTCAATCAAGGAAAACTGCAACAGATAAGTTTTCAAAATACAAGCAAGTCCCCTCTTTTCTTTTCTTTTAACACAGCTTTTATAGAGATGTCCTTTATCTCTATAATTAATTGACATTTCCTCCCCCCCCCTCTCAATTAAATCTAACCTGTTGCCCCTTCAGAAAAACCAGGCATAAATTTCATGTCAAATAGACAGATTAATTTTACAATCTAACCTTTAATTGCCAATTAATTTTTGACACTTTGACAGACCAGAATTGACCATTCATCATTAATGGCCTAAACTAATGGTCCCTTTAAATTCCTTAGTAGGACCTGTGTATTTTAAGGAATGATAATTAACTGAGTAAGATAATACACACTAAAATAATCTTACTTTTTCCCTTTAAAAAACCAGATATATATTACAGCTGTTTCAAACTCAGACTTTAAAATAAATTTAGCTGTTAAAAATAAACTTAATAAAAAAGATTTTAATTTTTTTTTAACCCTTTAACTGTCCAATTGTTCATTCGCTGCAGGTGGTATCACTCAAAGCTTTTAATTAGCCGATGCACAAAATAATGTATCAATTTTTCAAAAGTTATTGACCGTTTTTTTAAATATATTCACTTTAGTTTCGTTTTTAAAAAGTATATTAGTAATTTCTCACATTATAAAAATAAACGAAAGTTTGTTCAAAAATAAATTTTGATTTTTAATTTTAAAAATATTTGTTACGGTTGACATGAAAAGAAACGGCAATCATAATTTCACGTTATGATTTTTTTTTCCCGACTTTGCAATAAATAAATAATTCTTGCTAAAATCGTAACTATTTTTGTAAAATAATATTTATTTTTGACATATTATATGAAAATAATTTGTATTTTATTTGTATTTCATCAAAAAATATTTTTAAAATGCTCTAAAACATTCGTTTATCATTTTCAAAATAAAACAAAAGCGTTCTAAAATTTTTAATTTTTGGCAGCCATATAAAAATTTTAACAGCCAATAAGATTCAAGAAAAGATGATGAGAAGGCGGAGCTTTTCCATTTTCTTTTGTTTACAAAATTTCAACAGCCAATAAGATTCAAGAAAAGATGTGAAAAGGCAGTGCTTAGTTTTTGTTTGACATAAATCATCAATTAATTGATTTTTTACTTGTAAAATAATTCAATAGATGGCAGTATATTATAAAACTTTTTGCGTTCTAAAAAATGACGTTAAAACCGTAAACGTAGTCCAAAAACTAAGCAATTTACAGCGATGTCAAATTTACTCGATTAAAACGAATATGTATCAAAAATTGCCTCGATTAAGAACGAGTCAAACAGTTAAAAGGTTAATAGTGAAACACAATATATTACAGCTGTTTCAAACTCAGACTTGACATTAAATTTGACTGCTAATATTAAACTTATTTAAAAGATTTTAATTTCTTATTTAAAATTGCTTTACATTATGTAAAAAATGATTATTAATTGTAAATTGTACTATCAAGATCTACAATTAAATTATATATACACACACATCGCAGGTATATACTTTTCTTTAAATTTAGATTTTTAATGCCTTAATCTTTATTTATTACAACTATTCTACCTATATTATTATTATTTATTTCCATAAATTATTTATTTCTAGCCTAGCATAAAATAATGACTATTCATCATCACTATCCTAATGTAGTTTTCAATAGTCACCCATCTTCCTCTTCTCAGTTAACCTCTCAACAAATATATAAATCCTGCTTTTCTAATATTTTTTTAATATCAATTTAACCCATAAATTAAAATAAAATAATCCTCTGGTTATAAACACATTAACAATAAATTTTTAGATTGCTCACTAGTCAAACATATGCAATCCCTTATAAATATGGGTTCAAACTCGGTCTTGGCTTAAATTTTCTTATTACACAGAAAAAAATACATATATTATGAGGAAAATTTGGATAAAACCTTCTGTTTCATAGCTAACTTAAAAAAATGGAGCCTTGGACAAATCCAAGGGCTACAATATATATATATATATTTCTTGTTCTCCATGGTATGTGGACTTATTATAAAAATAATATTATTGCTTAAAGAATTGTAGATTTTACATAAACAATTAATTAGCAACAGACCAAAATAATTCTATTTGTGCTAGTTTATGAAGTTTATGGGAAGCTAATATTTCCTTTTTGGAAACCTGCTAAAGTTATTGCTAAATCAAAAAATTTCCAGAATTAATTAAATAGTCAATACCAAATAAATACATAGCTGAAATTATATATCTATATCTCCATCATTATATAAAAATTTATTACTGTGTGTGCTATATTGGTGAACTCAATTAGCTATTGCTAAGAACATTTGAGATTGCTGAATTAAATCTAAATTGTGAATGTCTATCCTATAGGAATTTGTCTTTATGTTTAGTAACACATACTCATTTGGAATCATCATCCCTGTCTTCATATCATTTAGAAAACTTTATGTTGAAAACTTTACAAGTGAATTTTTCTTAAGTTGAAAGAAGAGTGACTTTTTTTTGTTTGTTGCTATTGATATATCATAGATAGATAGACAGATTTATTATTTATGTATTTTTTTATTTAATTTATGTTATTTCATTTACTTCAAGAATGTCTCCGAGAATGTATTGCAAGTTGCAATATGATGGTAAATAATTATTATTTTAAATACAATTTCTTATGTAGGTTATATGTATGTTTGGGTGCTTTATTGAAAAGAGATATTTTTTTAATTTATTAAGTGTCTCAAAGTGAGCAATTGGCTTAGAGAATACCAAATGTATGAAAGATAGGCATTGTTATCAAGAAATGGTAAAATTCTTTTACAATATCTACTGTCATTTAAATATTTTAAAACGGCTAATAATTTGTCACAAACTAAAAGTTTTATTTTCAATTTACCATTTATTTTACCATAATATTTACATATTATATAGTTTGAAGTTATTTTCATGCTCTTATTTATATGTATGTGTGTTTATCTTATGCATTTATTTCATATAATTAGTAAATATTCAGTTTTATGACCATTTTTCTCTCTGTTATTTTCAAATAATGCGATATGTTAAAATAGAAACTAGTGACCTATTTGTATGTGTATTTATTTTTCAAAGTATAGAATGAAATGTATAGAGTAGTTATGAGAAAGAAAGTTATTTGTGATATGTTCTATGTTGATTGGGATTGAGAACTCTTTCCCTTAATATATCTAAGTATTTGCCATGAGTGAAGTATATTCCTAGATTGTGTATGTATGTATTATAAAAATATTTTATGAAGTTGAGTAGTATATGTTTCTTTTATTCTGGTGGTGAGACTGAGTTCTGCACCAATAATTTACCTCAAAGTTAGGCAATGATTCATTATTTGTCATTAGATTTATTAGCCAAAAAGCTTGTTTATTTCTCATGTACTTAAATTTTTCTCTTGAATGTTTATTTTTGTGTTATCATAGAATTATAACTATATGTAAAGTAGTTGGTGGTTAAATAAATGATAAGATTAAAATCTTTATGAAATATTAAAGCAGAAATACTGTTATATTTGTTGGTTGGTTTATGGCATTATCCGTCATATGACACTTATTTAGTAATTCATAAGTAAACTGATTTTGTCTTAATTATAGCATAAGATGCAACACACATATAATGCAAATAATCTTGCAGACATGAAAGTATAATACTGTTAAATTTATACATCGGGAATTAAATATTTTGAATTATATTATGTTAATTTACTGCAAGTTTTAAATCATCAAATCATCAGAGTGATTATTTTTATTTTAAATGTGTGAAAAGTATAGATATTTAAAGGAATTATTTGATTGAGCTATTTAAGGTTACTCTCTTGACAGCCAAAATTATTAATTTGTTTTACCCCAATAATTGATAGTGTGACCTCTCCAACTTGTATATTTGTGCTCATAATAAGATATTTAATTACCCAGTGTTGTTTTCTAATAAAAAGATGTTAGAGTTAATTAACAGCCTAAATATATTCGAAGCTAGAATATGAGGGTATTCTTTATTTGTAATTCATGTCTCGTAAATGTCTAGTCAATAAATGATAAAAAGTGTAACAAAAGAGATATCACACCCAGATTAGTAAATGTATGAGAAAATTTAAGAATTAGAACAAATAGTCCCATTGTGAGTTAATTATATCTATTTTAATTGCAAATGTAAATAAATGCTTTATTTATTATTCAAATCTTTGTCTCCAGTTGTTCTTATATGCATTCGTACTCTAGTTTCTACATTCTACATATCTATTACAACATAAATGCATTACTTTGTAAATTTGATAATAAACATACTGAAGTCTGGTAATATTGTTCTATTGATCCAAACATTATGTGAAATACTTTACCATTTGGTAAACTTATAAAAAAAGGTTGCATACTTAGTTTATTATTAGATAATGAGGTGAGATTAAAAGGTGCCCTATTTCCTTCATTATCTAATTGCTAGTCCAGTGAAACATCACCCAATTCATTCCATTCTATTATTATTATTTAATACAATAGTTATAAGTTATTGTGTAATAGAATTTTTTTAATCAAATCATATTAAAAATTCCCGATATCTGATTTCATAGTTCCAAATTGATATTGATTTAGTTATTTAGATTAAGATGTGCTAGATAGTGGAGTTATTCAATAACGCGTTTTTTGTTAAAGCTATATTGTATTTAATCTATGAGTGTATTTAGATGATGGAAGAGATCAAATTAAAATTATAGTTTACTAGCTTGAATAAATAAAACTTTATTAATTTCTATCATTTGGTTGATTAACAAATGAGGCATATATTTTATTTTAATGATCAATAGTATTTCTTCAACCTGTGGAATTTTAATTATGACTAATCCAATAACTTAAGTCTCCCTTAAAAGTAGATGTATTTCCTATTAGAAATTTCCCATGTTCCAGGTACTGCCATTAACATGGATATGGGAAAACATGGATAAACTATCCTAGCACTCAACTTTTATTGATATGCAGAAATATGTTTTGGTTGGTGGGCCAGCATGTCCTCTCATTCATTGACTTCTCTGAGCAAAGCCTCTTTGAAGATTGTAAATGATCTTATGTGTCCTTTTATTGTAGCCATAATGTCATACCACCTTTAGCATTCTTTATTTATTCTCTATTTATAAAACTGAAATCCTCTCTTTACTGTGATGGCACATCTTTTATTAGCCAATCCAGTTAATTAATTAATCACATATAATAAGGGTTTGTTATTTATGTAAGATAAATATTTGTTTTCCCACATTCATAACTTACAACTTATTTAAATGTAATAATGGTCTAACACAATTCATTCATATTCAGTTGTCTATATATGTAAAGAAAAAAAAAGATTTATTTTTTTAAATTTATAAATTTATTGAGGGCTAAAATGATTTATTGCTAATTGGTGCTTGGCATATTGCTTAACCAACTGTTTATATTTATAAAAAAATGTATTATATGTTTGGCTGTATCAAAACCTAATCTGTGTCTTAAATGGATCATAGTTGCTTGCTGAATTGAAATGTGTTAACATTTATTAATTACAATATTATCTGATTTGCTTAATGAATTTGAAATTACGAGTCCTATATGTATAATCAAGTTATGTACACAAACATTGATGTATTTTGTATGATGACCCTTAGATGTATAATAAATATAAATTATCTTTAATTTGAAATCTCAGTTTGTCATTATTCCGAATCTCTAACATAAATACCTTTTATTAATTATAAGATTTGATAGGTGTAAACTCATTCCTTTTGTCATGTTGCCATGAAGTTATTATTATTGCAGTTCAAATCAATCAAATCTTCAGCTTATATAACTTATCAATCAATGTCAGGTATACTCCATACCATTCTGTAATTGTAATAAATTCAGAGAGGTATTAATTAATGAAATATAAATCTGTTGTATTAAGTCGCAACTCTAGCTGGGACAAAGTAACAATTAAACTCACCAGTATCATCTAAAGTGTTGTTCATGTAGTCATAGACCCTGGAGCACTGTTAAATAGGTTGATATTTGGTATTGTTCCTGACTTATGTATATTACACATACTAGATGAATATAAATTTGCTTGGATTCTAGGTCTTGTTGAATGAACACATGATTTTGAAAGGTACATGATTTTTTTCTCCGGGTTTGGCACCTAATGTGAGACTTGATATATAAACCCACATACCTGAGTCATATATAAAGTATTTTTCTCATTCAGATATATATGAAAATTGTGTAAATAATTTATAAATAATTGTAGTACTCTGTGATGGCTGGTATCCTTAACAAAACAAATTTCGCTAACCAGTAGTGGGTCAAATGCAAAAATGTTGGAAGTGGAGGTTTCGAATTCATAAAAATTATTGAGAGCAAATATTTTTTGATGTAATGCTATAATGATTTAATGTAAAATTTTAAATATATAATAACCAGACTATGAGTTTTCTTTTCAGATGCAGGTGTGACCAAGAAAAACCAAAGGGAGAAATGGATATATTAGTATAGTATGCATAAAATATCAAATAAACTGTTAAATAAACAATTTCCTTTCCAGCAAGCAAAAGATAAAGTTTCAGCACAGCTATAGTTTGGCAGAGATATAGAAAGTGGGGAAGCAGTGATTGGTTAGGTGTGAGATTATTTTTTTGGAAAGGGGGAGGGGATAACAAAACACTAATTCAGCACACAAAAAATGAAATGTACATAAAAATTAAAATTGATTTTTTTTTCATTGTTTCTTTTGATCATCACCTGAAAACTCCTAGTCAAGTCATTTTTATCTATTTTTTATTTGTTCCATTATAAGTGGGTAAAAATTAAGCAATCAATCTTACTTTAAGATTGAGTTTCATGGTTCTATCTAATAACATATATTTAAATCCTACATCCTATCCTTTTCCTTTAGTCATGTATATATATTTTATATATATTTAAAAAGCATGCCTAAAAATTATAAATTTTGGCTTTTAATATTTTTTATTATTATTAATTTATTTTTTTCACATTAAAATACATATGTGCAGCTCAGATATATATATATTGTACCGGGTTTGAATATGTGACCTCAAAATACCGGCCTCTTAGGCAGAGAAGAACATACTCAAAGAGTATGTATGTCCAAACGATAGCTATAAAGTATATAACTAGTGTTACATTTCCAGGATATAATTTCTTCTCGACTGTTGAGTTCAACACCAGGTTCAAAGCACTTTTTTTGTTTGTGTATAAACACGGGTGCCAGCTATCTATTCAAAAAGAATAAACAATGCACTTTGAGCAATGGCCACTAATTCAACACCTAAATCCATGACTAGTTCAGCTATTTGTAATCACTAACTGATTATACATAATTAGTGGTGAAAGAATTGATAAAAGATTTATAAAAGAATTGATAAAAAGAATTGACCGACAAATAGAGTTTAATTTTAAAGACAATTTATTAACTAACATTTACTAATTTTAAACATTTTATAATTCTAATAGAACACACACATATTGTTAAATTAACATTTCTAAACTAGTTTAAATATTCTTGTAGATTTTAATAATAGAACACTGGTATTTATCTAATTTAACTAATAACACTGATATAATGATCACGCACATATTAACTCATACACTCACATATATAATAATAAAGTATTACATAGCATTTGAAATTTAAACACACATATCAATAGTTCATTTTATGTATGATATAGAGTTCATATAATTAGACTCTTGGAGGATTCGCATGAATTAATGCAATGCAATGGCTATTATAGAATAAACGAAATAAGCAAATGTTTTACCTAGGATTTTGAACGTAGATTTAGAACTTTGTTTTCTTCTTGTTTGTTGCTTCTTCCAGCCGGCTGGGACATTTCCTTGATGAGTTTCCTTATTATTCATGATCATTACTATTGGAGACAATTAGATATTGATGGAGATTTCCAAGTTGTTAAGTTGACATTATTTCACGGGAAGATCTTGCTGTTTTCATAGGACATAGGCTGTGGAAAAAACATGCATTCCCAAAATCTTCTCAGCACTGCATTTTGTTTCTGGATACCATTAACTTAACTGACTCAATTAATTTCTGAACTCAATTCGCTCAATTAATTTGTGAACTGACTCTTGTCTCAACTGATTGTCCAATAAGATATTCAGTATTTATAGATGACGTATTGTCCCTTTAATATCCTCTGGAAAATATCTGTTGTCAAAATTCTTTAGCAATTAATCCTTTGACAACGTGTTTTTGAAGATTGCTTAATTAGTAATAGCCATGCAAAATGTATTGTTTTATATTTTAATTAATAACCATTGCCGTGTTTTTTAATGATAATCTTTTTTAACTTTCATTTATTTATAATAACATTTATTACGCATACATTTATTCTATTATTGATAATTGCACATATATACGCACATATATTACTAGTTTTAAGATTATTTTTCTTTAATTTGAATGAAAAGAGATTTGTAATTTTTTTAAACTTTAAATTATTTATATTTTATGAATACTAATAAGAAAACGCTTTACTTCCTTTTTATGAAACCTTTAGTTTAACTTTTCTAACTACGATTTCCCTCCCCTCTTTTAATTAATCAATTTTAACTTTTATTTCAAAACTAATGATAGAAAACTATTTGACTCTTATTCTTTCCGAAAACAAACTGTAACAAACTCTTCAACATCCAATTTTATGTTTTTCTTTTATGAAAGATTATTTTAATAATTTTTTTTAGATAAAATTATATGTGCCAATATCAATATTGGTACAATATATATATATATATATATATATATATTATATATATATATATATATATATATTTATATATATATATATATATATATAATTATTCAAAACAATACAATAATTAATACAGTAACAATATTTTAAACAAATATATACCAATTTAATAGAAGTACTTTCAACTATCTATGTAGTCGTTGTCAACTAGACTCAAATTGTATTAGAAAAAACCGTTACAAATGTAAACAAAAGCAATACGTCATACATCAATTTTCCCACAATTCATTAATTTTTATATTGGCTGTCTGTCTATTTATTAACTGTTGCTTTTCACTTTTTATTAACATAGCTTCTTTAATTTTGCGTTTATTATTATTTCTTTCAATACACAGAATTTTAACTTTATTAAAATCAAAATCAAAACCATAATTACATGTTACATTATGATCAAAAAATACTGATGGTGATACATCATCATTTCTAACATTCTCTTGTCTTGATTTTTGCACTCGTTTATATAATAACAAATGCTCCCTTGATCTTTTCTCCAATGTACATCGAGATTCCCCAATATAAGCCTTTCCACAAAAACATAGCCATTTATATATTGCACAACTTTGATTTAAAATACCACACCTATTTTTTGAATTATTTATTAATCTATTTAAATTAGGAGTAGTATAAAATGCAACTCGACATATATTTTTATATATCTGTTTTATAAATTTAACCTGTTCATTACAAATAAATGGTATTGATATCCAAGTATATTTTATTTTATCAATATATATAGCATCTAAAATATTTCTATTATTATTAAACTTAGTAACAATATTATAAATTAATTTATGATCATATCCAACATTTAACAAATCCATAATAAATACATTTATGTTACTTATTTTATCAGAACTATATTTACATAATTTATTATTCCTAAATAAAAATGATTTTAAACTGGATAATTTATGTGCAATTGGCACATTTGAATACCAAGGAATATATCCTCTTTTTTCAATATCTTTTATTACCATACAATAATCTAATTTATTTTTATTACGTGTAACTTTAATATCTAAATACTGAATTGACTTTTTTTCTTCAAAAGATTTACTCCATTTTAAACCTTCTAAACTATTTAATTCATTGAATAATACATTTATAATATCTAAACTTCCACAAACGAAAACATCATCGACATACTTGTAATAAATTTTAATACCTTGGCAATATATATTAGTATTAAGAATTATATCTTCATATCTTGATACCACAAAACTACATATTTGTGAAACTACAGGAAGTCCCATAGGCCATCCATAATCCATTTTATAATAATTTTCATTAAATATAGCATATATATTTTTATCAATAAAATATAATACATCATTTACAAATTTTACTTTTTTAACATCAACTTTTTTTAACATTAAAGCATCTAATATAATTTTTATAGATTTTAATCTATCTATTGAACCGTACATTTCACATATATCAAATGTACAAATACTATCATTATTATTAATATTAATATTTTGAATTTTCTTTACAAAATCAAACGATGAATTAATAGTATATTTTCCAAATCCAAGAACATCTTTTAATAATGTTTCTATAAATTTACAGGTTTCATAGTAAAATGATCCGCCAAAGTCAATCATTAATCTTAAAGATTTATCTTGTTTATGTAGTTTAATATTCGAAAAAATTCTAGGACAAATTGCAGCAGATGGATAAAGACGATAATACGTGTGAGCATCTATATATTTATTCTTTTTAGCTTTTTTTAAAATATCATCAATAAACTTTACACGTAAATTTTCAATGTTTATTTTTCCAACTTGTTTAAATTTAAGCTTTTCCATTTGAATTAAAACTTTATCGTAGTAATCAAGTTTTGACAAAAGACATAACCTTAACGCCTTATCTTCTTTTAAACAAACAAGATCATTATCATGAAGAAAGTTTTTAAATCTAAATATATGCGAATTCCAATTGCAATTAGTTCTATTTTTAAATTTTTTAACATTCACTTTTTGTATTAATTCCTTTGATATTTCAGGAGAACATTTAATTACACTAAAAGAATGTTCAACAGCAGCTTTTAACTCTAAATTACAATCCACCCACATACCACCAACGTATTTAGAACCATAATTCAAAATATATTCTTGTTGAAAATCAATATCCATGTTAGATAAATTGACATAGTTACTATTTTTTCTCCTATTTACATTTTTATTATATAGAAACGTAATTTTACGATTAAATTTTTTATAAATTTTTATATAGTAGTTATTCAAATAATATTGACATCGACTTTTATAATTAAACCATTCATCAACATCATGAAGATTAATAAAATAATTTAAACACTTTAAATATTTACGCTGATTAAACAGAAAACATTTGCATTGACTTATTATATTCCGTAAAATAATCATTTTAATATCTTGTATTTTAGTATCTTGCAAATTACATTCCTTATTTATTTTAACGTTGCAACAGTTTGGGAAAATATGACTCATTTTACAATTATATAAAAATTGCAATCTACCTTTTAGACGTATTATTCTCATTGACACTCGCTTCCATTCTTGTAAAATCCAAATTTGATTATCCATATTAAAAATTTTAATATTCCAAATTAAACGTAAAGCAATAAATAACCGTATTATATTCCAAAGTAAAAGTAACTCAATACATAACTGTATTATATGTAAATTATTAATCAATGTCTGTATTCCAATTATAATAAAATATATATAAATATTCAAAACAATACAATAATTAATACAGTAACAATATTTTAAACAAATATATACCAATTTAATAGAAGTACTTTCAACTATCTATGTAGTCGTTGTCAACTAGACTCAAATTGTATTAGAAAAAACCGTTACAAATGTAAACAAAAGCAATACGTCATACATCAATTTTCCCACAATTCATTAATTTTTATATTGGCTGTCTGTCTATTTATTAACTGTTGCTTTTCACTTTTTATTAACATAGCTTCTTTAATTTTGCGTTTATTATTATTTCTTTCAATACACAGAATTTTAACTTTATTAAAATCAAAATCAAAACCATAATTACATGTTACATTATGATCAAAAAATACTGATGGTGATACATCATCATTTCTAACATTCTCTTGTCTTGATTTTTGCACTCGTTTATATAATAACAAATGCTCCCTTGATCTTTTCTCCAATGTACATCGAGATTCCCCAATATAAGCCTTTCCACAAAAACATAGCCATTTATATATTGGAGAAAAGATCAAGGGAGCATTTGTTATTATATAAACGAGTGCAAAAATCAAGACAAGAGAATGTTAGAAATGATGATGTATCACCATCAGTATTTTTTGATCATAATGTAACATGTAATTATGGTTTTGATTTTGATTTTAATAAAGTTAAAATTCTGTGTATTGAAAGAAATAATAATAAACGCAAAATTAAAGAAGCTATGTTAATAAAAAGTGAAAAGCAACAGTTAATAAATAGACAGACAGCCAATATAAAAATTAATGAATTGTGGGAAAATTGATGTATGACGTATTGCTTTTGTTTACATTTGTAACGGTTTTTTCTAATACAATTTGAGTCTAGTTGACAACGACTACATAGATAGTTGAAAGTACTTCTATTAAATTGGTATATATTTGTTTAAAATATTGTTACTGTATTAATTATTGTATTGTTTTGAATATTTATATATATTTTATTATAATTGGAATACAGACATTGATTAATAATTTATATATATATATATATATATATATATATATATATATATATATATATATATATATATTGTAACATTTATTTATATACATTGCAAATATATTGGCATTTGGTAAAAGCTAAAAAATAAAAGTAAATTTAGATTTTTTTTTGACTAATTTTTTTTAAAAAAAAAAATAACGTACAATGAAAGTTAAATTATTCTTTCATATTTTTTTAATGTAATTAGAAATAAAAGTAGAATTGGAGAGAACAAAAGAATTCCAAAAGTAAAAAAAAAGATAAGCTAAGTATAGCTAATTAAAGATGGCCAAAAAACTTGATGAAAAATGAGAACTTAGTAATTGAAAAATGATAGACTGTATAAGATTATAAACATAAAATGCCATGATAATAGCATGCGCAGAAGTCTGAAAACTGGATCTCTAGTATAAAAAGGAAGGGTTCAGTTGGAGGAACATCTTGGTTTGCCTGATATTCTTTTGGTTGGTTTTGGATTAAAGAGTCCAGACCACTCTATGATGAAAAAGTTCTTCATACGAGAGTAGACTGGAGCTTTAGCTGACATCATTACCGATGGACACCAGAGAAGCTTTTGCGACTTGCCTATGGAACCAGCACCAAAATCAATTTATAATCAATGGCCATGAGCTCATGTTAACCCTGAAAAACTATGCATAGTTATCTACAACCATCGTGAATTCACTAAAACTTACCAGTAAGTTATGCTTCATTATCCTGATTGTGACAAATTTAAGCATTCGCAAACAATTCTTAAAAATATATGTATAAAAGGATCCCGATAGTGACTTTAATTTAATTGATCAAGAGACTCTTATTTAACCAAGAACTTTTTAATTGTTTAACTGTTATTTATTTTATTAATATTTCACATCTGAATTAAATGTGTTCTTTCCAATTTATTTGATAAATAATTGCCTTCAAACTTTTTTTTTAATCTATTAGAATAAAAAAATTTTTCTAATACCAATTTTCATTTGTGTGTTATTAATAATAGTTATTATTTTTTATTATTAAATTTATTATTAGTTTAATAAGATTTAAGAATGTAATTTACCTTTGCCAATATGTTTGAATAAGCCCAGGAATAATAATCTCAAAAAAAAAATTCTCATTATGGTATGATGCAATACTGATTAGTTTAAAAACATTTTTATTTTTTTTTATCCATGAGACATTATTTGGCAGTTTCAGCAGACTCTTTCGAATAAAAGGTCCTGGTGCCCATATTGAATAAATTAAAAGCTGATTTCATTGATAGTATAATTCTCAACAATTGATAAGCCGAGTTTGATCAGGAAATATAGCTATGTTTTTAGAATAGAAATACAACTTTCTTCTTTTTTAGACATAGCTTGATCAACTCGCGTGCAGTTTATATTAGTGTGTAGAGGCCTAGCAAAATGGAAATTGTTATTTATATATATATATATATATATATATATATATATATATATATATATATATATATATATATATATATATATATATATATATATCACAAGAGCAAACACTAACAAAATATTAATGTTATAAATATTTTTGCTATACATCATTTATAAAACTTTTACTTTTTAAATTGTTTTTTCTATTAAACTATATATTTTTATAAAATCTAAGATGGAAGATGCAACCATTAATTGTCCAAAAATAATTAAAGTGTTGGAAATATAATATTGTTTTAATCTTGGGAAGGAATTTTTAATTAAAGTTTTACTTAAAAGAAAATGGGGAATAAGATTAATAGATTGCACTTTTGTGATAAACATTTTTGTCAAATCTGTTTTCAATCTGGAAATAGATTTGAATATATTTTTGGAATCTTATCTAACATTTGCATCTTGAAAAAATAATGGACAAAGAAATGTAAGATTTAGATTGAAGATCAGAAAATCAGCTAGAAACAAAAAAATAAAAGCATTCCTCATATACCTGAGGTGTATAAAATGGGCTGATTTTGACCACCAAAAGGTTAGTTACTACTGAGAGAAGTGCATGGTCATCAATACTCCATGCAAATTTGCAATCTAAGATAATGATAGAGTAGATGCTGATCATCTTTTGGAACCTTGTATGTCTTTTACCTGCTACGGTACTGTCTTGCTGCTGCTAAAGAATGAAGTAAAGGCTGAACTAGAAAATTATGGAGTGTTGAAGAGGAGCCTGCTGCCATCTAAGAACTCACAGAATCCTTGAATTTCCATGCACAAACTAGATTTTTTAAAATGGCTTTTTAAGAAATGTGCAAGGTAAATCAGTATCTCATGCCACAACCTAAAAGTAAATCATCTAATTAATCTCAAATTCTGCTATTAAGATTTCTCCTAACATTTTGATTTAACTTTGTATCTTTCTAATATGTAAATTGCTCTTAAATAATTTTGATAAATGTAATTCTCTCTCATATGCTCTATTTTTTTAACTTTGGTGTGGTTATTTATTTATATGTATTTATTACTTGATTTTATAGGTTTATTTCAGTTATTATTAATATGCCAATCTCAAGCAATCTGACAAGTTTAATTTCTAAAATCTTTTCATTCTTTTTTAAAGTGAACCTCCATTTATTAAGGTTATTAATGCCCCCTTAAAACATAATGCATTATTAATTAATAGGTTCACCAGATTTTTTTTATGAGACATCATTTTGCTTATGTTTTAGTATAAAAAGTTGTTATTTGTTTAACTCTAGGTAAAATCAAATTATTTCTACTGGGGGTGAATCCAGAACTTAGGCTAATTAGCACTCTGAAACCTTATTTAATTTATAAAAGTTATTTATTAAAATCAAAAAATGTGATTTATTAGTTGTTTTCTATAACTGCTAGTTTTCTTTTGTTTTTTATACTCTTAAAATCTCAAATGTTAAAATATTCTAGTTATTATAAAATCTACAAACGTGGGATTGAATTATTTTTATATAGCAGAAAATGGAAGGGAGTAAATTTTAACGTTCCTTTTACTAAATAAAATCTTATATATGTATATATATATATATATATATTATAGCTGCATAGCATATTATTTGTCTAAATTATGGCATTCAAACAAGAGTCATTTACTTTAAAGCAATAAATCCTATTTCATGTCATTAGTGACATTCATCCATACTGCATTACTGACATCTGGCTTATCTTTATGAATTTATATATATTATGTGCTTTTGATATGGGAGTTGCAACATGATCGAACCCATAGATTTCTCCTTATGTCCTGTCCCATGGATATTTAGCTTCCTTAGAATTTCTTCATATAAAAGGCCTCTGCACATCAGTGAATCCATGCTATGCCAACTCATATTTCTCTAAGCACTGCCCTAGAAAAGAGGTCTTAGACTTTTTTTCATCCAGGAGCACAATTCTTCTTTTTGATTTCTGCACCATTAGGTCAGAACTGCTATTTTTTCATATTATTTCTTACTTATGATCTAATTTTAGTGCTAAAATTGTGCTCTGCTCAATATATATATATATGAAAAACAAAAACAAGTTATAATCACGTAACTTGCTATCACTTGTATTTATGATCAATAGATGGCACTTTACCAAAACCACCGAACAAGTGTGTATTTGTTTACACAAACATCAAAAGAGTCAGAATTCACTATCTCTTTCATTTGCTCCAACTTCAGATCAGCTGATTTCAAGCTAATTTGCTATTATCAGTGAAGGATAGGGCTAGAAACTAGATCTAAACACTGACTCCAAGCATTTATGCAACAAGTTCCTATCAGTTTGCAAGCATGAATTTTTCAGTTACATAACATCTTCAAACCCAGCCTAACAATCCAGATAGCTACATGGGTCTGATATCAGTTCAGTTTCACCACATAGTCAAAGCCTCTGCAATATATATCATTGCAAAAACCTATAAAGATTCATTTATGAAAAACAAAAACAAGTTATAATCACGTAACTTGCTATCACTTGTGTTTATGATCAATAGATGGCGCTTTAGCAAAACCATGGAACAAATGTATATTTGTTTACATAAATGTCAAAAGAGTCAGAATTCACTATCTCTTTCATTTGCTCCACCTTCAGATCAGCTGATTTCAAGCTAATTTGCTGTCATCAGTGAAGGATAGGGCTAGAAACTAGATCTAAACATTTGATGTCTGTATTTTTAAAGCAATATATGTAATTATATAACTGCATATTTGTAAATACAGTAACTAAATAATTAAAAAAAAATTTATCCACTTAAAGCGCTTTCGATTATCCCAGTAATCTGTATCAACTAAAGCTTTGACATGCATTTCAAAGCTTTAGTTGACACAGATTACTGGGATAATCAAAAGTGCTTCTAAGTGGATAAATTTTTTTTAATTATTTAGTTACTGTATTTACAAATATTCAGTTATATATATATATATATATATATATATATATATATGTCAAATATTACTAGATTTGTTAATTAAAATGTTATTTCAATCTTATCATACAACCCCACTATCGTAATTTGTTTCTTTATTTAAGAGTATATGCCTTGGGAAAAATAAAGCATTCTACCCTCCAAGTGTTAAGTAAAAGAGTTAGTTGTTAATGAAACATTTGTCTCATAATCAAATATCATTGTTAAATGTATTTTCCTTTTTCACGGCCGACATGGCATGAAAATAATTTTATATCCGTAATGAATTTCAGAAACCTCCCTGAAATAATGTATTAGTCATCATGTTTCAGAACCATAAACCAAAGCATTAATAGCAATCTTATGTAATGTTTTAATAATTGCTTGGCATCTTAATACCATACCAACCAAAAATATGTGTTAATGTTTATATATAATTTAGTGGATAAAAGAGCATATGAGAATCATCAGCATGAATCCAATGTGTAATTATCTACCATTTGGTAGACCGCTCATTCATGCACACACAAATGTAAAAAATTTGCCATGTTATTAAACTATTTTTATTACCTAAATTATTTGAGTCATTTGAATTCCCTTTTCTCCACTTCCACACATACAACTATGGGTATGCACATTTTACTTATAATATAGTTAATATTATCTCATTGTATTTTCCACTCTGCTAGTGGGTTAGATTAGAATAAATTCTCATGTGCCATCATTATATGTTATTCTTTAGGTGTTTGATCTGGGGCTTAAAGAATGGTTTAGAATTCATGTTGGTCCTTGACCTAAATCTCAGACTTGACTGGGTTTGAAGTACATTGTTTGAGTTCCAGCTCTAGTCAGATGGATCAACATGTTTTGACCGGTACAATATATATTTATATATGTATGTATATATATATAATAAAATAAGACACAAATTGTGCAAATTGTCTTTAAGCTTGTGCTAAAATGTTCACTAGATGGAGCTTACCACTAGTTCCAAACAAGCTTTAATTATAAATAATTTTAAATAATAAGATTTATTTTCATTTTCTCTTTTTCAAATATATGACTAACAGAAACTGAAATCATCAAGGTACATTGGTTATTATTATTAGATACATTTATGATTCTCTGCAAATACACATTTTGGTGCCTATTTATTTGGATATTTGTTAATATTAAAATATTATAAAATGTTTTGATGATTTATCGGACTTTATACTAGTTTATAAAAGTTATAAATAATGTGATCTTTCATTTGATGCATTTATTTAGAAGTATAGCATTTAGAGAGAGTTTCTGTAATTATATTACAGAATAATCCTTGAATATATTGTGAAAGTAGCTCTAAAAATCGCTACACCAACAATATATACCTAAGCCATCTGAAATAATTTTTTTTAATTAGCTAGTAGAAAGATAAATAAAAAGTTTTTGCTAGAACACTTTGTAAAAAAATTAATGTTTTTATATTTTTAATATTTTTTTCTAAACAGTGTAATAACTACCTATTAAGTACTTAAGAATGATGGGTAATTGACCATAAAAAAACCACACATATATATTAGTATAAAATTTTATTACTAAGAAAATGTCAATTTTGATAAAAAATTGTACATAGTTATATATATATGTTGATCGTTGTACTGTGTTTTGTTAAACAGACAATGACTTAAATAAATAATAATTATAGTAATAAAAAATAAATCAAGTGTAGTAATATCTGAATATAAAAGAAATAAGAATATAATATTATAAATTTATTTTATAATTTGTTTGGTTTTTTAATGACTCGATATAAAAAAAATATTTTAAAAGATGCAACACTGGAATGCTGGTTTTTAACCAATAGGAATAGCGCCAAGATAAAAAGGAAAGAATTAAAAAATCATTTGGTTATTCTTGCTCTGAATTCGATCTGACAAATCTAGTTATATCAGAATTATTATTTTAATATTTTTTCTACATAATGGACATTTTTTGTAAAGTAGAGTGGCAACAAATATCAATGTTTTCTTAATTAATTCGTTATTTAGATAAAGAGTAAAGGAAATAAATGGAACATTATTCTAATTTATTAAGCAGATAAGTGGAAATAATTTATCAATTTAAATTTAAAAAAAAAAAAGTAATATGATTTTTGTTTAAAAGAAACTGGAAAAAGAAATCAGAACAGTTGATTTAATTTAATGTTTATACTGTCTATAAATATATTTTATTAAATGCAAACTACATATATATTTATATAAAGTTATATATATATATATATAGTTAAAGTATAAAATAGATTGGCTAAAGGGCTTAATTGTCATTGGGGTGTAGCATTTTTATTATCCACTAGGGCCATATAAGTATAAATATTTAACTGTCTACAATTTAATTGTCTGAGAAGTTGGGATCTACACAAAATAAAAATCTATGTGAGGAGTAACACAAAACTACCTACTGTCAGCTTAAATAAATTTAGGATATGCTGTATAAAATTAATCAGGAGTTCTTCAACAGCTATTAATAAATAATGCATCAACTGTAAAAACTTTGTCTAAAGAGGACTCTGAAAAACAATTATGGTTAACATGTCCATTCATAAAAGATTGTAAAATTATGTTTCATTTACTGGTGTATAAATCTGTATTTTTATTTCCATTTATTATCTCATCTTATCTTTGGAAAATGCTATTTCTAATTATACAGGGAACAGTCCAATATATAAAAATATCAAGAGAGTAGGGGAGGGGGAAAGGTTGAAAAGTCTATTTTTAAGGGGGGGGGGTAATAAAATTTAGATGATTTATTTTCTACCAAGAGATTTGGGACTGAAATATGCATAAAAAAAATTAAGTGCTTCACTAGAATATTTAATGGTAAAAGTTTTTTTAAAGCCATTGATATAAACTATGCTACCACATGACATGACTATTTATTGTATATGTGATATTAATAGTATTTCTTAAGATGTAATGAGTAAATTATTAACACTTTTAAAATAGTATTCTTTATAATTTTCTATCATATTCTGTGTTCTTTTATAATGATACTTTTCCACAATTAAAATTGCATACTACATCTGAGGTTGCATTAAAATTTACATGGAGTTAACAATCTCATTTTTAGTTAATATTTTTGTTAATTATATTGGATATACAGATGTCTATATTATGGGTATTATCATGGGATGTAAGGGTGATTAGTTTTAAATTGTTTAAGTAAAGAAATGATAGATACTCATCATTGACATAAAAACTGTAAGTACTTGTAGGGAGATATCCAAGTAATTTATGGGCATTTGTAAATATTTTTTTTTTGAAATTTTTCTTCTTTAAATTGATTAAGAATTTTTATGTTTATATATATTGTAACCTTCTCCTCTGATCATTGGACAATCAGGCCTATACATTTCTGGGTGCCATAATCCCATATAAACTTCATGATCTCCAATCAATCAATCAAGCCACCACAATGCATGGCATAATCCCAATTGTAACCCTCTCCTACATTGCTGTAATCATAAATAAATCATACCGCACATTTTAGGTGCTATAATCTTCCCTGTAGCCTTTCCCACTAATCTAACTAGTCCAATTTACACGTTTGGAAACCATATCTTTCTCTGTAACCTTCCTACCTACAACTAATCTAGAATATATGCCCAAAATAAATTATAAACTAAATTATGATTTCTTTATTAGCTAAGCTTGCATGAAACTATAATCTTAGATAAGATCACAAGGCGATTAATAATTTCTGGTCAAGTTAGCCTCAAAATCCACAAACAAGCAAACAAACAAAAAAATTATAAAATAAACTTCATATTTGTCAACTAATAAATAAATAATAATTAGATTGATGGAATGAATATGAAATTAAGTAAATGAGGATATAAATGATTAAATGAAGGATGCAAATAAGTAATAATTAAATAATAAAATAAAATGAGTCTGAGAATGAAGATGTGCAAGAGTTAATGGATGATTAAGATGAAAATGGAATAAGAGCTAATGAATGATGAGTGAATTAGGATAATGAATTAGGATGGAAAAAAAGAGAATAAAGAGAGATTGAAATGACAGATGAGAGAAATGATAATGATGAAAGATAATGTACAAAACTCTAAATTTGATATTTAATTAAATGATAATAAGACAATTAATTAAAATACAGATTCTAAGCTTACTAAGACCAGAATATTCACCATAAATACAAAACCAACTATACATTTCAGACAAAAGAATTAATAGATACTTTAAAGTTTGGTTGACCTTATATCTCATGGTGAATGTAACACAATTCCACTCTAATTACAATAATTAACTGGATACAAATTTACCATAAATTCCAATCCTATCACAAATTGATATAATTTATTCTTCTCAGGGTTCATATAGCTTAAAGGGTGATATACAAGTTACATTTGGATCAGTGAGAGGATTTTACCACTACCCAAGAATAACACACACAAAATAGCTTTTAATACTGAATTGAATTACTAAACCATATTCAATAATTTTTAATACATTCTACAAATTCCTTAGCTATGCTAAACTTTAAGTTTCAATAAGTAAGAGTAATTTTTCAATAGCTAAATGCAATAGCTTCCCAACTTTCTTTCTCCATTAATTAGAAACAAGGTGATCAAGACCAGTGAATGATAGATCTGTGAATTAAAATGAACCAATCAAACCAATATTAGGTTTTTAATCTTTTAGTATATCACTTAAACTAATATTCTTTAGGATAGTATGTTTAATTATTAAGTTATGATGCCCTAGATATACTCATAAATTATAGGGCTTAACACAGTTATTCTGATATACATACATATAGTGACTTTTACAATATTGATTGATGACAATTTCCCTATAATCACAGGATATGTCAATAGCAATAACAATAATAATGTGTGGGTGTGTTGATTAGCAATAAGAATACTGACAACTAAATAATTTTTTAGCACAGCGATATTTATTTACATTATGTACAAGTCTCTTTCAGACATATTACATGAAACAAGATAAATCCATTCCAAAATTAGGGATGGAAATTAATAATGTGGTAAGTAATGACCAACTAATATGACAAATATTTTGGATATGTTTCTTTATTATTCTATCAGGTAGACTAAGATAGTTAAACTTATTTGAGCTATCTTAGCATTGAAATTGCAAACAAAATGTATTAATATCCTTTGGATATACGCAACTTTTTAATGTAAAGAAAAAAAACTCTAAATTACTATTTATTATATCAAACTGTAGCTGTTTGAGTTATTAGAATATAATAAGGACAATTATCACATTCCAATACAAGTAATAATTTATTATAATTTACTATATAAAAAAATTTCATTGCATTGATGTGGGGCAAACATCATAAGTTAAATGCACATATGACACTAAAACATTCACTATGTCCACAACTTAACCATTTATTAATTAACTGATCTTACTAATTCATCAGTAAATACCTACTTGTTAAAAACTAATCCACATTGTTCATGTACACACCTTGCTCTTTTATGTAGAAATTCTACAAACACTAGTAAGTTTTGGTTGGTCTGTTTATAAACTGATGAAGATTAGACAACATCAGAAAAACATTATTTCAATTAGACAACAATATAGCTATATCAGTGTCCCATAATCTGACTATCTTATCATTGCTATTCGATTAAAAAAAACATTACACTTTATCATACATGGTGGAATATTAACTATATAACTTCTTGAGGGATGTAAATAAAGGAGGCTCTACAAAACAACATGATAGTTGTATATCAAGAAACAACATAATAGTTGTATAAGAATATGGCCAATTCTGATACCTTTTTATAGGTATAAAATTGTGGGAAGTCCTCTTCACTAGAAAACAGAATTCAGACCATGGGATCATCCTTTTTTAGGCTTAACTATGCTCTCAGCACTAACTCTTAATTAGCCCCAACAATATCATCCTCTCATATTAATCAACAATGGGGAATTCTCCATCATCTCATGTACAATATTAATTATTATTATATCTAAGGCTTTTATATGTAGCCCAAACTCATCCTAAAATCTATCACAAATTCTGATCAATACAATAGCAAGGTAAAACAGCACTAATAATCTAAGTGGAAACATAAATATTCCATTGCACATTGCAGAAACTGTTAATGTTTTATAAACAGACCACCAATATCAGTAAAATAACCATTAATTAATTCAAAATATATTTCAAAATAATAATTATACCTTTTATTATAGCAAGCCGTGTACACATAAACAAGGAGGATTAAACTACATTTTGTATTTAAAGTGAACATTTTCGTTCATAAGTGAAATTAAGCAATAATAAAAAAATGCTTATTAAATTATTTTATATAATAGAACAATGGTATCATTATATGTATAATTTTGACCAGTTTGGGTCTATTTGTTCTTCTCCTTAATATAATATTAACATCTGTTTTAGCAGTGAAAGAGATAAACATTTCTCTTTCTTACCAGACAAATAATATTTAACATTACGCTTTCCCTTCATTAGGAAAATAATATAAATATGGATAATATATATATATATATAACTTTATACCCAGCTACATCATTACTTAGTATATTCTATACCTTGATATATATATATTCATTACTTAGTATATTCTATACCTTGATATATATATATTGTAACTTAATGAAATGAATCAAATAGATATTATTACCATATCTGAGTCCAAAATATATATATATAAGAATTATAAACAAATTATTAATAACAAGTATTATAACTCAGGTATATGAAATCACGTGAGGTGAGTACACTAGTAATTCAATAAAATATAACTCAGGTATACAGACAGTAGTTTTTATCCACTTTCATTTCTTGGTTTGATGTTAAGTGCATGTTTAAACAAATACTAAGTGAATATGGTCTAGCAGGGCGCCACTAGATTATTTGAATCTAGACACGGTTATATCTGATAACCTTTCACATGTACCGGGTTTGAATCCCTTCTTGGTACTTTATTTCTAATAAAATGGGAGATTTTGCTTTTTGAGCCATATCACTATATGCACTAATATTTAGGTAAAAGTAAAACATCTATAAACCAAAGTGGAGTATACTAGACATAAATCATTTCTCAGATCTTAACATAACAAATGTGTTTCAATATTTTTATAAGTTTACTAGCTCAGATTATATATAACTAATTTAGGATGGCAATTCACTCATCCTTGCATGAAATAGATGACGGGATGTGGTTATAATAATACTAAGAAATCACTAAATATTATAAAATCAATATTTATTTATGGCCTTTAAACAGTTAAACAGCTCATTAATTAAAACGTTGATGACGATGATGATGATGATAATAATAACAATAATGACAAGGGTTTCAACTACAGCTCTAAAACTAAGCCTAAACATAAAACTAAATTTTATACAGAAATTCATAATTATTGCTTAATTTTAGCATATTTACTTATATCTTAAATAACTAATATTCAACCATTGATGATGATGAATAATCACACTTAACAAAGACTACACTTAATGAAATATATACGCCTCGTTTAATAAAACAAACTAATATTTATTACTACATTTCTAACATATACATAAAAATTTCTAGATAAATATGAAAATTGACATGAATAATAATAATAATAATTGATTATATAACAATCCTCGGATTAATTTTAAGTTCTTCCCCCTTTCCCTTCAAATGTATTTTGTATTAAGTTGGACGTCACATTGACCATGATTTTCACTCCATGAGAAAAGTATTTCAAGGGAAAAAAAATATTATCTGCTCATTAGCACATATACTTTAAAAATCTAACATGTAAATAGAATGTAAAAAAAAAATGTTAGTAGAATTGAAAGAGCAAGTTTTAGAAAAGAGTTTTAAATCATTATCTCCCCCTCCCTTCCAAGCGCTGAAATCTATACTTTCTCAAGACAAAATAATTTAATATTTTAACACCACCTATTATTTCACATTCACTCGCAATTATACACATATAAAAATATCATTATGTATGTGCATGTTTTATCCCATAATAACAAAATATTATTTAAAACCAAAATAATAATAATATATTAGTTAAAACTAAAATCATAACACCATAAAAAAAAATTGTTTTACACATTAATATTTTTCATAACTGTAAAATTAATAAACAAATAATTTTCATACATTCAAGATCATTTATGAAGCTCAAAGTTATTATTAGTAAGACATTCTTGTTTTAATCGATCTGAATAGTCTTTAAAAGTTCTTTAAATAAAATATACCACTTTATTGCTAAAATGTTTATTAAGACTGATATCATAAAGAAAATAGATATAAAAGTCATATTACCGATCTTTTGTTTGTGGCAAATTTCCAAGGGTTCAAACTTGTCTTGTATAATGTCTATATTTCTGCAGCTACCATTTCCGTTTTACGTGGGAACAATCTCTTTCTTGAGGTGTATAACTATTTGATGATGATGACTCTATTGAGGTTATTTGCTTTAGTGGACAATTTGGAAATCATTATATTAATTTTTCTTCTCTTCCTGTCAAGCATGTGGATGAAATACAGCAGTTGTTTTCTCATTTATAAATTTTCTTGAGTTTAAAATCAGTTGTTGTAACAATTAATTGGACTTGATGATTAATATTTATCAGTAGATTAATTCATCTTCTTTGAATGCAGGTGAATGCTTTCTTCCTTCTATTAAAAACATCTTATTTCTCTGGTCAGTTGAAAGGTGTAGAATATTATTTTAGACACAACATCTTTTCTTTCCTCTATGATGTGCAGCTTCCTCCAGATGGTCCGAAAAAGATGGGACATACATATAATTTTTCTAGCCAGCCATTTCTTATATTTTCAACATTCAATTTAATAGTTTAATAATCTGAATCATAATCACCAAAAATAATAATTCCAGACACTTTTTATATCCAATTTTTAGCTAACTTAACCAATCAGAGATAGCGTCACTTGCTATTTTTGGACAAATTTGTTTTAATTAGATCTCTAATTTATTTTCAACTAAATTATTTTTCAACTGAAAAGTTTAATCCTTTTTCCAGACACTTTTGTTTAAAAAAAAAATAGACTTAATCCTTATTTCCTTTCTTTTCTCTTTTTTTTTTAACATCCAGGTAACATTTCAAATCTTTGAGCTTCCTTCTTTAGATCTTGAGATAAGACAATTTCAAAATTAGAGTTCCCACCCAAATTAAGCTCCCAAAGTGACAAACAATTATTTACAAAAAAAAAAATTGCTACAAAGATCGATATCTGATTAAACAGATTTCCTCTTTTAACAAAAAATTGTACAAAAAAAATAATTTGACAGATTTAATCCTTCCTTTTCTTTCAATATTTAGTAAATGTAAATTTCTGTATGTAATGTACACACATCCTTCATTCTTTCAAATCATTCATAAACTAACATTAAATAATATAATTGCTAGCTTAGTAATTATAACCCTATTATTTAATTAAATCTGTAACTTTAAATCCCGATTACATTTATAGAAAAGCAAAATAGAAGCATAGAATAAGACATTAAAATTGATCAAGCATAGGTTCGTTTTAAAGAAAGTTAAAATGTTGTATATGAAATATAAAACAATTAAATAGTTTACCCATACATTGCCTATACGTATGCATTATAACTTTGCTTTTTAACAGAAAATTTAAATATTAAATAGTTTAAAGGTGTGTATTACCTTTCTATCAACACACAAACAAATAAAGCATATCATTGTTGACCCACTCTCTATCTAAAGCTTTTAGAACTGGACCTTGTAGGGTTTAAACTTGGATGCCCTACAACTTCCTTTATGGTTATATAAAAATGTGATGATGATTTTTGGTTTACCTTTTCTACATGCACATTACTATAAATTTAGCTAGTGACTAAATTGTAATGGCACAATATATATATATATATATATATGTGCCATTACAATTTATATTCAGGCATTAATATATATATATACTTATCGATATTTACAATATATATATAAAACTAATGCCTGAATAACACCTGAAAAAAAAAAACACATTACAACATTATATATAGCAATTAACAAACTAAACAAACATTACATTTTCTACCATTGGACTTTATCAAAGTTTGATTCGTTCTTATAAGTAAAACAACATGAAAACGGATATGATAAGCAAACATTCCTGAGTAATATATATATATATATTGGTTATCTGGTTCAATATTAACATCTTCAGACAAAATTCAAACATTTCTCCAATGGCAATAGAAATCCTTTATCGGTTTGTCTACTAATGTAAGCATACTGAAGCAATATTTAAACATTTTCGAGAATAAGTCACTTAAAAAAGGTTTAATTAATATCTATTAATTTGTCTATTTTTGTTTTTCTTCTTTTTTTCATCTGTGTGAAGTTCTGTTATACTCTTAAATAATCTGGGTGATTTTAAAACCATTTAAAATATTATCACATTGCAAGTTATTCACTAACAATAAACTAAATAAATACTTTTTTCACTTCCCTTTTATCAGCAAATTAGGATGTTTTAAGTTATACTGAAAAGAATCTATTTAATTATAAATACGATCTTCTAAGCGATTTTAATTAATATGTAACATATATTTTTCCAAATGTAGCACAATTATAATCAGTTTATTATGATCTTTGAAAATAAACTTTTAAATCATTTATGAATTTTTTTTTTCTGTCCACAGTAATTGTCACAATCTTAAATAATCTCAGTAATTTTAACCACTTAAAATATTACTTTATATGTTGTATAATCAAGAAAAAAATCAATATTTCTTTATTCACTATTATTGGCAATTTATTTCATATTTAAGATTGTTAAGCAGAATTTATTTAATAGTAATCAATTATTAATAATATATATACATGACTGCTTCACAGGAATATCATAGCAGACGATTTCTTTCTGCAATGAAATAAGAAATACTTTATGCACTTCTCTTTTCAAACTAATTACTTTATATCATTTAAAGTGAAATTTTAATTTCTTCATTATTTCTTGATACTTTTCTTAAAAATGATTTTGAATATTTTCTTGAAATATCAATTTATACACAAACATATTTTTCTGCTTAATGCTGAATTAATGGCAGCGTGAAAATTAAAATACTTTAATCTTTTTTTTCTCTTCAATCTTAATAACTTTTGTGTTATGATTAGTTCTGATAATTGATTAAAATAAAGAAAACAAAAATAATTGCTTACATTTTCTGGTATTATTTTTCGTTCCAAATAGTACATGTTTAGGCAAATCCTTATCCAAATAGTGGTCATTCCAGCTTTTCCTTCAGTAGGCCAAGTTAAGAATCTAAGATCAATGAAAAGTAGTGTAGAGATTTCACAGGGTTAGTAAATTTACTCCATACTATTTAAATTCATATATCTATGAAATTTTGTCCCAATTAATTTTAAAAAAATTATTATTTTCTAGCTTATTTCTTTTATTTTACTTCAGAAGTAGAGTTGTAGTCTTGTTCCATTTACATTTCTTAGAGTAGTCCCCCTCCCTCTACAAACTTTTATATTATATACTTTGTATTACATGGCAGGATTGGTTTTAAATGAGCCAATCACTAAAAATGTGAATAAATTAATAGTTTATCACTCTAGTGAGAATCATTTAGACTGATGCATTTCAATTTACATTTAAATAGAGTATATTTAAAGATTGTTTATAAGAAAATTTAGAAGACTTATAAATTGATTTTGCTGTTTATTTTTAATTATTGTTTAACAATACCAATAAAATAGTGTTAAATATTTTTATGCTTCCCAATAATATTTTAATACTATTAAAACAACATTTGAAAAAGCTGCCACTGGAACATGTGATAAAATGTTTATGGGATTTATATCCACTCTATCAGACTTTCCAGTGTCTCACAAACAGTCAAGATCATCATCACTTCTTAAGATATTTCTTAGTGAGCTTTTGCTTAGTGGGAAAATTATAATCCACAAGCATTTCACGCTATAACTAGTCTCTACACATTGATGTTCAATATCGAAACAAATTATTACAATTAAAATTTAAAATTTTACACATTTATCCACTGCATAAAACCTACTATCTTTGAGCCAAAACATATGGTTACAATATATATATATATATATATTGTAACGGGCACGGGACGATCGAAAGCTCCAACTTCCCTTTCACTTATAACATGTAATGGGGAATTCTTCTAATTCAAAAATCGTCCACTTTCCGCTACCTCAAGCAGAGAGAAATACGGAAATAAACGAATCGATTTCCGTACCTGACCGAATCTGTCAGCTATACGGATATAGCTTCCAGACTATTTTTCCCGATCAGCTTTTCCCGACTGCTGTAAGATATTACTGTTACAGCGCTTGGCTAATTTATAAATTTTATGGGCTAAAACACTGCACCATCAATGTTTCACATGCTAATTTAATAACTAAAAAGAATATCAACATGAATAATAGTTTACCCCCTCCCCTCTCTAATGTTAAACTATTTTTTGGAGTGGCGAAGAACGAGGCGAGACAGATTTAGATAAATTAATACATTTTTTTAATAATAAAAATAATTAGGTTTGATAAAAAACAGACATAAGAAATATTAACATAAATTTAAACATATTATATTTTGATAGTGCTATAAGGAAAATATTTGAAATTCTAACAATAAATGAATCCTTAAAATAACTAATTGAAATTCTTATAAATGCTTTCACATTTATAATCGTTAGACTCACTGTCTATCATAAGAGAATGTCATTATCATTCAGGAAAGGCATTTGGCCATCGTCTATTGAATTTAAGTGCACTTATGACGATTTATAAAATAATATTCAAGTTACCTAGGGTTTAGTCTTTGAGTTCCTTCCGATGTGGTCAACTGTCATGTGGATTTTCTCCACTTCTTTAGGAGGGACGGTTGCCTATCATATTTGGCGGTGTGTAGCTTCTTGGTTATTCAGGCACGGAGGACGAGGCATCACAAGCAGGGCAACTACAGGAATCCACAGGCAGGCATTACTACAGCAGTTGTTACATTATTGCAGAACCATTGGTACAGATGGTCCGGATTGACCAGCGATCATGAAGGCCTTAGCCAGCCATAGTATGTGAGGCACCGATAGTAGATGTCATATTGGCTAGCTATATCGATTGATTCTTGGAGCCACAAAATATCACCTTCTCGACTCGAAGTCTCAAGCTCTAATCTCCCTTACAATCTCTCTAGCTTTCCACTTAACTTCCTTTTTAATTAAAACATTCCAATGGTCCTTTGTCCTTCGAATTCTTTGTTTCCACTTGTTGTTGGCACCTTCCATGCTATGCCTTTGGCCATATTTAAACTTATTTTACATGATTTTATAGCACTATTTACATTTTACTTATTTCTTTATTTTCTTTAATTTAATTACACAAATTTTAGTATATTTTTTTTTCATTTAAATTTAAATTTCGACGATCATTTATTTTTATTTAAACTCATGCTTTAACTATACTCCATAAAAACCCGCATTTCGTTTATCGTCAAAGGTGTACTTTGAAACATAGATTCTTATCTTTTTGAACATATTAAATTTCTAGGTTTTTTTTTCTTTCCACGCTACCGAAGTTTTTCCTTTAAACTTTATTTTCCCCACAATCATATTTACTACATGTTTTCTTTATGCTTCTTTTCTGCTTTAATTTTTCTAGCTTATGCTTTTAGTATTATAATTTAATATTTTACTTTTCTCGAAATTCAGACTTTGAATAGCAAAAGATAGCGATCTTGGTAACTCTAGTTCCCTCTCTTTTCCTTTGTTTTATTAATTTTCAACATTTCTCGATTTTGTTAACTTTTAAGCTCGTTTTTCTTTCTTTATTTATTTATTTATTCCCAACCCGAACATTTCTAAGTTTTGTATGTTTTACATATACATGTGTGACCACAGTATGTGTGATCATCACATTACACCGTTCCCCCCTTTAAAATTTTTTTCTGACAAAAAAAATTTTAACCTTATGCATCGAAAGCTATATGCTCCCAACTATTGTTCAAACTCTTTCCTTTTTCATTGCTACTATGATGTAGGGATGAGGTTAATCTATAGAGAGGTGACCAGGTAAATTATCTCTTCCTTTGCTGAACCAAGCAGTATAGCCAAACCAATTTAATCCTGACATTGCCATGCATGCGTTTCATGTCTGCCACTACTCGTATCTACAGGTTCGAATCCACAGGATATCTCTGTGATCCGATTAAACCTGTTCATACATCGCATTTCTGCAATAAGGAACCTCTAAGTGCCAACTCTGTCCACTATTATCGAGGTAGGTTGGGAGGCTGGCATCTTTTCGTCCAGCTCATCCATGAGCCCATATATTTCTGAAAGCTCTATATTCATATAAAGGGTTCTTTCCCCATAGATTGGTCTCTGGACCATTGACTCACGATATATGTGCTTAATACCTAACTGGAAATATTAATCCAGTGAGTCATTGAGAATGGGATCTCTGTCCCCGGGTTTCTCTGTGATAAGATCTGGTGCACCACAGAACACATACGCATGACAATGAAGAAGGCAAAACCAAATACTGCAACAGGATCAAGCTACAAATATCTGACCCTACATTCCATCAACCTAAATCTACGACCCCATCCTACTAATTAATTTATCCTTTATCATTTTCCTAAAGTCCCTCATACTGTCTAGCCATTTATTGGCTCATCATTTCTTTATGTCATTAGCTTCCGTATTCCTATCCGTTCTCCATGATTCGAGGTTCATTTCCATTTCCGAATTTGTCATCATCTAATTCTTTCTTTATTTGGGGACCGCTCTTACATTTTATCTGGCGGTTGTCTTCCTCGATTTACATCACCTCTGCCTCCTCTGGGATGCGGATGTTTATCCCTAAGTTCCTGGCCCTCTGTCCATTTGTATGGCCACTTCCATTCAATCTTACATCTACATCGTCTATCTTCCGGCCCTCTTGGGTTCCACTCCCTAGAATGT
Organism: Epiperipatus broadwayi; assembly: GCA_028023455.1. Taxonomy (NCBI): domain Eukaryota; kingdom Metazoa; phylum Onychophora; class Udeonychophora; order Euonychophora; family Peripatidae; genus Epiperipatus; species Epiperipatus broadwayi. Next base: position 1,379,418 of record JAQFVV010006318.1, on the reverse strand, counting down.
CCTCAGTTTTCGGTCCAATGTTCTTCCCCAGGATCCCAGTCATTTCTTATAACAGGTAGTTCTTTTATATCGGCATTAAGGCTGCTATTGGCTGCACTCTTTACACATTCTTCCACTCTTGTGTTTAACCTGGCTACTACTTTTGCCACTTGACCTAAACTCTCCTGCCTGCTCATCATCACCTTGTGACTATTATCTCTCACTACCTCCATCTCTTCATCTCCCAGTCTTATCTCCCTTTCTGGCTGTCCTATATCCCTTTCCCAATCCAATTCTTTTAATTCTCTAACTTTATCCTCAACTGTTTCAGATTTCGCATATCCACATGGCCCTATACTCCTTTGTTCCTCCATCTCCATCTCTGGGTGACATCCAGCCCATATATCATTAGGCTTTGATTGCTGGATGATCTCATTTTTTTACTTCTTCCTTGAATGCCGCCATTCTTTCCTGGCTATCGACTTCGACCTTGATCATCCATTCTTCTATTCTTCTCTCCTGTTGGTTCATGTATTCTTCCACGAATTGCTGTTGATCGACCCTCATCTGCCTCAGCATATCCATGATATCACTATTGCTTATCTTACCAGGTACTTTCATCTCTTTATCTTCACTCCCTTCTCTCATTTCCTTTTCTTGAAAATCCATTTTAGCTTGGGATCTCGTATTCATGAATAATAATTTTATTTAACCCTTAATCTATGTTTCTAATTCGGTTTACTAACTCTTCTGGCTATATTTATATAAAGAAATTTTTTTTCTATTGACTCTCTGTTTTCCTTTTCTTACTTTGATCAATGATTTAATATTTGTGATTTATTCAGTTAGCAGTTAGATCACTAGCCAACCCAAACATCTGTACTCCGGTTCCTATTCTTGTCTGCCTGCCCTAGACTTGCCCAACTGTCTGTCCACCTTTGTCCTCAATTTTCCCTGCTCATATACCTCTGATTCACTATAATTAATTCAATGATGCCTGTTTACATTCTTTCAACTTTAATTCATTACTATACTTATTTCTATTTGGTGACAATCTATCTAAATAAAATTCATTTAACTGTGTTTCCAGACACATGCACCTATGACATATATTTTTAATATTTCATTATAAACTTCAATTATTTTACGGTCGTTTTAAAACAAAGTCACACATACATTTTCTTCACTGGGATAATCTCTTTCGTTACATATAAAACGTTTTTGTAAATTATATTCCTTTCACTACCTTGAAATCGTACGTACATATTTTCTTCAACTTAACAAACACATTCAAATATTTTCATTAACCATTATTAATATTTTATTTCGGCTTGAATGAGACACAATATTTAGAATCATACATATTGATTTTTTTCAATTCACCGGTGATACGTGGCTATTTTAGAATCTTTCATTTATGATTTAACCCTTACTGAACTGTTTTATTTCTTTTAATTTAACTACTTTATATTTTTTTTTTGGTACACAAACATCACGATATCTATACTTTTGATCGCTATTATTATAGCTAAATACGCTTCATTATTTTCCTATGAGACTATACACATTTATTTTTCTAACTTTAACTTACTGGAATATATGACTATTTAATAACATTTACACTTCTTCACCATCAATTAGTTGTGCGACTATTATTTCTTTTATTACTTAGCATTAAAATTTTATACAACTTTGTGTTATTCTTCTTTTTCTTCAAAACGATTCATATTATATGGCGGTAATCATTTGACATTATAATTTCTTTGTTCGTTATACTTGTTTAATTATTGCTTGAGATTATCTTTCACTATTCATTTCAATAACTTTCATACTACTAAAAAAAAAATTTTCCCCCTCGCTACTCTTTGTACACATTTGATGTGAAATGTTCGTATGGAGTATCATCAAAAAAAAAACCTATTCCCTTCGTCTTCGCTTTTCGCCACTTTAACTTGCAACACTAAATTTATATGTTTAAATCCACATATATTAAACAAATTTTATTTTAGAAAAATTTTATTACATTATAACTTATTTAACACGTGATTATTAAATGTGCAGAAGTTTCAAATCCCGGACTGGGCCCCCAAAATATGTAACGGGCACGGGACGATCGAAAGCTCCAACTTCCCTTTCACTTATAACATGTAATGGGGAATTCTTCTAATTCAAAAATCGTCCACTTTCCGCTACCTCAAGCAGAGAGAAATACAGAAATAAACGAATCGATTTCCGTACCTGACCGAATCTGTCAGCTATACGGATATAGCTTCCAGACTATTTTTCCCGATCAGCTTTCTCCCGACTGCTGTAAGATATTACTGTTACAGTGCTTGGCTAATTTATAAATTTTACGGGCTAAAACACTGCACCATCAACATTTCATGTGCTAATTTAATAACTAAAAAGAATATCAACATGAATAATAGTTTACCCCCTCCCCTCTCTAATGTTAAACTATTTTTGGAGTGGCAAAGAATGAGGTGAGACAGATTTAGATAAATTAATAGATTTTTTTAATAATAAAAATAATTAGGTTTGATAAAAAACAGACATAAGAAATATTAACATAAATTTAAACATATTATATTTTGATAGTGCTATAAGGAAAATATTTGAAATTCTAACAATAAATGAATCCTTAAAATAACTAATTGAAATTCTTATAAATGCTTTCACATTTATAATCGTTAGACTCACTGTCTATCATAAGAGAATGTCATTATCATTCAGGAAAGGCATTTGGCCATCGTCTATTGAATTTAAGTGCACTTATGACAATTTATAAAATAATATTCAAGTTACCTAGGGTTTAGTCTTTGAGTTCCTTCCGATGTGGTCGACCGTCACATGGATTTTCTCCACTTCTTTAGGAGGGACGGTCGCCTATCATATTTGGCGGTGTGTAGCTTCTTGGTTATTCAGGCACGGAGGATGAGGCATCACAAGCAGGGCAACTACAGGAATCCACAGGCAAGTGTTACTACAGCAGTTGTTACATTATTGCATAACCATTGGTACAGACGATCTGGATCGACCAGTGATCATGAAGGCCTTAGGTAGCCATAGTATGTGAGGCACTGATAGTAGATGTCATATTGGCTAGCTATATCGATTGATTCTTGGAGCCACAAAATTTCACCTTCTCGACTCGAAGTCTCAAGCTCTAATCTCCCTTACAATCTCTCTAGCTTTCCACTTAACTTCCTTTTTAATTAAAACATTCCAATGGTCCTTTGTCCTTCGAATTCTTTGTTTCCACTTGTTGTTGACACCTTCCATGCTATGCCTTCAGCCATATTTAAACTTATTTTACATGATTTTATAGCACTATTTACATTTTACTTATTTCTTTATTTTCTTTAATTTAATTACACAAATTTTAGTATATGTTTTTTTTCATTTAAATTTAAATTTCGACGATCATTTATTTTTATTTAAACTCATGCTTTAACTATACTCCATAAAAAACTGCATTTCGTTTATCGTCAAAGGTGTACTTTGAAACATAGATTCTTATCTTTTTGAACATATTAAATTTCTAGGTTTTTTTTTTCTTTCCACGCTACCGAAGTTTTTTCTTTAAACTTTATTTTCCTCACAATCATATTTACTACATGTTTTCTTTATGTTTCTGTTCTGCTTTAATTTTTCTAGCTTATGCTTTTAGTATTATAATTTAATATTTTACTTTTCGCGAAATTCAGACTTTGAATAGCAAAAGATAGTGATCTTGGTAACTCTAGTTCCCTCTCTTTTCCTTTGTTTTATTAATTTTCAACATTTCTTGATTTTGTTAACTTTTAAACTCGTTTTTCTTTCTTTATTTATTTATTTATTCCCAACCCGAACATTTCTAAGTTTTGTATGTTTTACATATACATGTGTGACCGCAGTATGTGCGATCATCACAATATATATATATATATATATTGTAACCCCTCACACCATCACCAACACTAACAATTACCCGGGGGCGCCAATTCTATGGATCATAGAATAAAATATTTATTTAACTTTACCTAAATCTATTCATGAGGCTCTTAATTAAAGCTTTCACCTAAAACTAACTCACTTGAGGGATACGGAAGTGTATGAGGTGTACAATGTACATTAGATGTGGGAGAAAATATTATTACTAATAAGAATAAACATCTATTAAGTTCTATACTAGACAAAATTAAATTGGTAAAATTCTACCAGCTAAAAGTAACTAATAATACTCTCTACTTCATGTCCTCCCATCATCCATATGCATTGAACAACCTCTACCATATTATACAATTAAACTAATAACTAAAATAAAATAAAAAATAATATTTTAGAAATTGTAATGTATAATTCACTAGATCTAAACTAAAACTAAACTTATCATTACTAAATTTTAATTAGTCACTAATGTAATCTGGCTAAATGAAAATTGAAGATCTCATGGAATTAACTTATGGTATGGCTTGATCTAACATTTCTATACCTCAAATTATTATTTAACACTATAAGAATAATATTACAAACCAAACAATACCCTAATTAGATACTTGCAGTAAGGTAATGAAAGAAATTGGGCACATTTTGATTTTAATTCATCATCTAAACAAAAATTAAATTACAAAACCCTTTTAAAAATAATCAGTAGGTAATTGGCATCTCATATAGTGTTTGAATCAAGGAAATCAATATTATCATATCTAGAAATTGATTATAATTATATAAAATACAATTATGTTACATTAAATAAAATAAATGTATAAGCATGTGTGGAAGTGTGAAACACGAATGAATGCTATAGAAGAAACTCCAAATACAAATTTAGATAACAAAATATTTATTAATAAAATAAAAAAATAGTTAAATCAACATCTACTTTTCTTTTATTGTTATTAACACAAATTCAAAAAGGATTTAATATTATTGAGTACAGATTATACAAGAAGATATAATACAACACGATTCATTAACTTTTACATCTACTATATTTCATTCATCAGGACATTTTGGTAGATTGGTAAACATTTTATTATTTGAAACATTAAATAAACTAAATAAGTCCCTATTATTTTCTATAAAGAAATGTCTCTTTAGCTATCAGTGATTTCTGATAGACTTATACAAAAATAAAACAAAATAAATATGACCTTACACTTTTAGTAATTGATTACTAAAATATCTTTTATTCAGCCTTTTTCTGAATATCACTCATTTGTTACTAAAATTTTTATAACAACAATATAGATTAATATTCTAATTACTGAACAAATTAGGATTTTGCATTGTTACTCTAAAATATCTTAAATAAATTAAAATAAGGGGATTTAAACTAAAAATAATATTAAACCATCTTACCAAAGAAAATAAATATTTCTATTAATTAAATGTATTTTTCTTTGTAGTTTTAAAGTAAAGTATACTATTGAATAATTAGTTTCTGCTTTGCCAAAATAAAGTAAATCCTTGTATTCATTAACTAATGTCCTATCTTTGCTTAATTATTTATGCAAATTATGATTAAATGATAAAAATCAATGAGATGAAGCTTAAATGATTACTAAAAAATGTTTTAACATGATAAGTAAAGTTCTACATTAATAATGATTTTTTTTTATATCAAAATTAACAATTTGTTCATGAATCTGTATTATGCTGTGTGTCAAAGAAAATAAATAAATAATGTTAATCAATCTAATCAGTTTGCTTATGATATTTCAATATAATCATAATACAGTTGGAAGTGAAGATCAATCAATCTTTATTTATCAACTACAATACAGCTGTTTTATAAGACACTATACTTTCCTTTTATTCTTCCTTTTTATCATAAACCATCAAACACTAGGCTATAGCATAAGCCAGAAAACATCCAATACGCACTTGGGATAACAGATTTATATAATTCAAAATGGGCAATATAACCATAACTTCCAAGTCTATCTTTAAGACTAAATAATTGATGAAATAACTCATTACCACATGAAAATCAGGGAGAAAACATCTCTAGCTTCATACACTTTTAATGCAATATATCAAATATAAAAGGAGTATTCAATCCACTCCTATCAAAAATACTCCAATACATGGATAAAAAAAGGAATATTCAATTCTATACACGACAATACACTGGGCAACTACCCATATTAAATATTCAACTAACAAACATACTAACTCAATCCCATAAAATATTATAAACATTGTAAACTTTATAGCATATAGCCACAAAATACTTTTCATTCAGTCATAACAAAGAAATAATAATTCTCTCTTAAACAACTTTCTAATTCTTCAAATGATTGATCCTCTTTTCCTTCCGAATCTGATTGATTTAAAATCATTTTCACTGGCAATTACATATAATTATAAATAAGTTTAATAATAGACACACACACGTATAAGCATGTGATATACTGACTATTTAAAATTGTAGTAGCAAAGAATTACTGTTAAAATATTAATTATTACTGCTAGAATTAATAAAGAATAAATATCTCATATCTGACAATATTTAGGACCTGGTAATGTTCAAAGAACAATTGGAAAATAAAATACTAATTACTATGGACAAAGCAAGACGAATAATTTTTTTATAATATAATGCATTAATATTGGCACAAATCTGTAGTTAAATTGAACCTAAATAAATAATAAAATTGTATGTTATAGCTGAAATAATTCTTGAAAATAATAGTTTTCTAATTTATAAAAGAAATATATTCGGTAAGATTTAATATAATAATTTTTTTTTAAATAATTATTCACCCTTTTGAATGGACTCTTCCATTCGTTTATTATGTGCGTGGATTATTAACACACGCACGACCAAACTTACCTTATTAAAATAATAACAATAATAAAAATAAAATTACCAGCATAATGTATTTTTCTATTATGCTATTTGAGACGTTCTTGGAGAAAAATATAATAATAATAATACATATAATAAACATATTTAAAATAGTAAAACATTCCTTAACTAATACTATCTATCTAAAATACCATTACATAAAATAAAGTTCTTTTCTTTTTTCTTTCCAAACGAAATGAAGCGAAAGTTTATAAAAAATTTTACATGACTTTGCTTGTCATGTCTCCAAATAAATAAGAAAAATAATTATACTGCACAAGACAAATATTAACACAGAACAGTACAATTCCTGCAGGAGAAAACAAAACAATATTATTTTTTTGTTGAATCCATATAAGCATATTCAATGTTTTAGTTATCAACTAATGAATTGCTATTGACATTGTAAACAATGAATTTCATTAATTAGACAATATATTTCATGACGCAAGTAAAACAGAAGTTTGTATTTCATTCCTAGGATATACTTAACATTTAATTTCACAATCATAAAGCCATTCAGAAATATACATAGTTATTCAAGTAATACTATTTATTTAGATAAACTCATTGGTAATATTAATACAGCAATGTCACATAACTTTATCCATTTATAATTTCATTCATCCTACTAGTCCAGAAGAACAAATAATTATTAAAGTACATTTAATGACATATTTAATCTTATATTTTTCTTTTCCAAAGTTAAAAATATAAATAATTACACCGCTATTCTAAGACATACGACAATAAAATTACATTTTCCTTGTGTATATTTTAAATTTTGAGTTTTCTTTTATATTTGACATGAAATTTGCACATTAAAGTTCTGAGAACGTTCAATGACAATTCACATCTTTCCTGCACATAAATGAAGCAAGTATCAGTTGTTCCCTTCATAGTATAATTAAAGCTTAAAAACTTAATTGTTATAAAATAAACAAATATTCTTTTATCCTTCCCTGTTCATTTTAAATTTAAATAAAACAATTTAACAGTCCTATTAAGCATTCCCATTTCTTAAATGATAATTTATCTTGAATAATAGAATATAACACTTACGTATACTTTAGCATAATGTTGGGACAATTTAAACGATCAGCTGGAGCAAAATTGACATATCTTTTAGTGGTTTTTAAGTGCACATTTCGCAAACAAAATAATATAATTAAATTTTTAACTTGAACTCTGGAAGAAGAAAAATAATTTCATTATTAAACTTTGCTAAATAAATTAGTTATAGCTGTGCTTGGTTAGCTATGACTGCCCTCGTACAAGTTTTAATAATTGACTGACTGGCTGAAGAAATAAAAATAGACTGATCACTTAAAAGTAATAAGTATTCCTTTTATAAACTTTTTTTAATAATCATTACATCACCTTGTTCCCTTCCAATTGTTTATGATAATGTCACATTACATCACCAGAAAAAAAATCACCAATCACTCCTCCCACTGGCAAACTTACTTAATTATGCAAAAACTTTAGACAGTAAAAAAAATAGAGATGAAAAAAAATTATTTCTTCTTTTAAATAAATGAAAAAAAATATTGAACTAATAATTAAATGCAATTGTTTTAATAAATAAAATATTTTACAGTATTTGTCATATCCACCAGTCCATAATTTATTGATTTATTTAAAATGTAATTAAGTTAGATTTTTTAATACTGTTATGGATATAATTAAATATTTGAATATAACGGGGGTTATTTAATGACTTAATAAAACATGTGAATGAAAAATTAAGTTGGATAATGCATGAATATTCAGTAGTAATATACTATAGGTATTACACTGATATGACTGAAATGACAATGTGAATGATGATGAGTGAAACATATTTTACTGTTCATGCTATAAATTTAAAATGTACAAAACAAATGGACTAGAAAATCATTCTAACAAAACTGAATACTGCTTTATGAACAAATAAAACAAGTAAGTATCAACTCAGACTGTACAGATTATGCATATAACAAGCCACCCCCTATCGAATTACTGATTATACCCCAAAACAAGATACTAAACATTTAATAAATCTTTTAATTATACCTACACTTACTATTGATTGCAGTTTTAAGTCAAAATAAAAAAATTTTAAAAATTTCATGTTCTTTCATTTTTTTTAAAGAGAATTATATCAGATAATATCTGATATACTACTACACTACTACAATGACTATTTCTGGTACCAAACCAGAAGGTCACAATATATATATATATATGAAAAAACAAATACAAGTTAATCACGTAACCTGCTATCACTTGTTATTTATGTCCAAAAGATGGCGCACAGACGTTCATTACATTGTTTTGTTTTTTTTTTTAATTTATTAAACATGAAAGTAAATTAAAAAGTTCGCATTTAAAAATTTTCTTTAAGAATTAAAAATTGAAATTAAATATCATCTTAAACTCTTATATATTAAATCGCACAGATAATGAAAAATTATTAAAATAAAACTTTATTAAAGAAAAAGTATTTTAAAACTAAATTTTAAAAAGATTTGGAGATGAAATTATATCTTTAAATTTATCTTTAAATAAATTTTTGATTTGGAAAACAGGTAATGGAAATGATTGTTAATTAGTTAAATGTAAACCAGCCTTCGGCATTTAAATGTAAAAACACCGGTCAGATAAGAAAACAATAAAAACTGTTAGCAAATAAGAAGAAATCCCTATGGAATCGGACCGCAGCGAAAGGACCATCGCATCGGTGACATAATGTAAAATTCAATCCTTCACATTAATATAAAAGGAAAATTTGGAAATTATTAATCAGTGACTGGAAATTGATTATTACGATGTGACTATATGTAGTAGTACGGAGTTGGAGGAATTGACAGACGCACGGTCAATTCTTTCAGCTATTAAAGAAGGGAGAAATGAACTATCGTTTCCTACATTGAGGACCAACTAAATTAAAAAACCTCCAAATGAATAAATAAAACAATGGCTAAATGGATACCAATTTTAGGACGGCGTGGAAATTTACGTTCATGGCAAGCAACTGTAAAAGATGAACATTTTAAACCGTAAGAACTTTATAAAAAAATGAACATTAAATTAAACTTTCCAAATTTAAATGATTGCAATATTATCCTATATGACCAACTTAATTTATTAATAATGTTATTTGATGTATTTCTTTTTTTTATATATATTTAAAATCATTTCCATTTATTTATTTACTTTTTTGTTCTTTAAGTTTTATTATGATTTCTGTTTTCCGTTAAGGTAAAATATATCAAGGTTAAACTTAAGTCGGGCGTGAATGGCTGTATAGATTTGTAAAGTTATATTAGGGAAGGGTAATCTTAGGTTATTTGTGTCGTTGTTAGATTGGGTCAATGGATTGGATATATTGATGTAGTTAGTATATGTAATCGGAGATTCGCTACTGGCAGAATCGTTTATATATACGCCGCACTCACCCGTTTGCCTATGGAAGGAATTATAAGACGGAGAACGCAGTTCCTTTCTATGGAGTTTTTTTTTTATTGTTCTTCTTGTTAGATAGATGTAATATTCCTATCTGATTGAGAGTCACTGTCTTTCTTAATTCTTTTGGTGCTGCCGTATTTCGTATTACATTGAATGCATCGATATATCAGATGGATTGATGACAGTTTGACGGTGAATTTTAGCCTAAGGTTAAATAGGGATAGAATATTTTAATGTCAATGCAAATCTATGTAGTATTCATACTCGATTCTAAATAAAAATGCATTAAACTTAAATTGTTTATAGACGCTTGCATGGATTGTTTATCGGTTAACTATGTTTTGCGTTTTCATATTTGATCAAAATATATAGACATTCGATAAATAATGATACCTTACGGTGAGTATCTAAAATGTATTTATTCGGATGTCTTTTAAGTTATTGGTGACAATGCAAGTATCTTATGATGAATACTATTGGGTTACGTAAAAATTTCCCTCCGCAATTGTCAGTAATCAATAATTTTGTATTTTGATCGTTTATGTTTACTTTGAAATGTTTTTGACCGTGAAATCTATGTAACCAATCTATATTCAACATTATAAACAAGCTTTCCTAAATTTATCTGTGCGAACTTAATTAAAATGTAAAATTAGAATATAATAGTAATTAAAGGTAAATTAAAGTCAAAAAATCAAAGTTAAAAATAATGTTAAATGTTAAAATGTAAACTAATACTAAAATAATTTTAAATCTTATATATATGTGCATAAATAAATGTTTGTATGTTAATTACTGGCAGTGGCTTATTTTATTTATTTTTTAATGTTGAAATCTAATTAGATAAGATCTTATATTATTTAATCTCTGCTATTCCACTGAGCTAGTGACATGGGCTAACGACCGGATGGAAAAAAAAAAATTTTTTTTTGACTTACGTATCTGCCTACTTTATAAATTTTTCTAGGTTCAAATGCCTAGATGGCGCCCCGTAGTGCAGTTTACGTTAAGTCGCATTCTCCGGATCGTTACAACTGGCGCCCAACGTGGGGCCGATCTTTAATAAACCACAAATACCCTGAGCAAATTTTGTCAAAATGAAATATTTTTATCTGTTTACATAAAGTCGTATACTTTAAATCTGATAAAAGCACTGCCAGAAACTAATAGCACATATATTAAACACGAGAAAGTATAAATAATTCTAAACTGTATTTCGTTAAAAAGAAAGTCAAAAGGTTGCGATTGATATGTTTTTTTGTTGTTGTAATATAAATTATACTTTAATGTGTATAGGTGCGCACAGCCACGTAAGTTTATGATCGAAATGTGGTGCCTTACGATGAGTACCTTTGGGAATTACTTCAGTGTAACCCTGTGTATGCATTTCAATCAGTCATAAATAAGTTGGTGGTGTTTATAATTGTGCAGCAAATAGACACGTTTAAACCCATTATTTCTTAAAACATATTTATCTCAATGCAACCTTATTTAAATAAATAACTTATAAAATAACTTGCTTGTCATGCCGTGTGTAAAAATAAAATGTATAAAATAAAATAGAACTCTCGGGGGGAGGGGTGTTAACGTAAATGGTCCTTAGGTAGGCGATAGTCAACATTTTCCTTTTCTTTTTGTATATAGTCTTTATACTAACCAAATGTTTTGTAAATTTTGTTAATCGTGTACCGTAATTACTAACCCTAAGTAAAATTTTTTTTTTTTGATCATTTTTTTTTAAGTAACTTTACTGATATGTAACGAGCACAGACATTCGTTACATTGTTGTTTTTTTTTTAATTTATTAAACATGAAAGTAAATTAAAAAGTTCGCATTTAAAAATTTTCTTTAAGAATTAAAAATTGAAATTAAATATCATCTTAAACTCTTATATATTAAATCGCACAGATAATGAAAAATTATTAAAATAAAACTTTATTAAAGAAAAAGTATTTTAAAACTAAATTTTAAAAAGATTTGGAGATGAAATTATATCTTTAAATTTATCTTTAAATATATTTTTGATTTGGAAAACAGGTAATGGAAATGATTGTTAATTAGTTAAATGTAAATCAGCCTTCGGCATTTAAATGTAAAAACACCGGTCAGATAAGAAAACAATAAAAACTGTTAGCAAATAAGAAGAAATCCCTATGGAATCGGACCGCAGCGAAAGGACCATCACATCGGTGACATAATGTAAATTCAATCCTTCACATTAATATAAAAGGAAAATTTGGAAATTATTAATCAGTGACTGGAAATTGATTATTACGATGTGACTATATGTAGTAGTATGGAGTTGGAGGAATTGACAGACGCACGGTCAATTCTTTCAGCTGTTAAAGAAGGGAGAAATGAACTATCGTTTCCTACATTGAGGACCAACTAAATTAAAAAACCTCCAAATGAATAAATAAAACAACGGCTAAATGGATACCAATTTTAGGACGGCATGGAAATTTACGTTCATGGCAAGCAACTGTAAAAGATGAACATTTTAAACCGTAAGAACTTTATAAAAAAATGAACATTAAATTAAACTTTCCAAATTTAAATGATTGCAATATTATCCTATATGACCAACTTAATTTATTAATAATGTTATTTGATGTATTTCTTTTTTTATATATATTTAAAATCATTTCCATTTATTTATTTACTTTTTTGTTCTTTAAGTTTTATTATGATTTCTGTTTTCCGTTAAGGTAAAATATATCAAGGTTAAACTTAAGTCGGGCGTGAATGGCTGTATAGATTTGTAAAGTTATATTAGGGAAGGGTAATCTTAGGTTATTTGTGTCGTTGTTAGATTGGGTCAATGGATTGGATATATTGATGTAGTTAGTATATGTAATCGGAGATTCGCTACTGGCAGAATCGTTTATATATACGCCGCACTCACCCGTTTGCCTATGGAAGGAATTATAAGACGGAGAATGCAGTTCCTTTCTATGGAGTTTTTTTTTTATTTGATCTTCTCGTTAGATAGATGTAATATTCCTATCTGATTGAGAGTCACTGTCTTTCTTAATTCTTTTGGTGCTGCCGTATTTCATATTACATTGAATGCATCGATATATCAGATGGATTGATGACAGTTTGACGGCGAATTTTAGCCTAAGGTTAAATAGGGATAGAATATTTTAATGTCAATGCAAATCTATGTAGTATTCATACTCGATTCTAAATAAAAATGCATTAAATTTAAGTTGTTTATAGACGCTTGCATGGATTGTTTATCGGTTAACTATGTTTTCGTTTTCATATTTGATCAAAATATATAGACATTCGATAAATAATGATACCTTATGGTGAGTATCTAAAATGTATTTATTCGGATGTCTTTTAAGTTATTGGTGACAATGCAAGGATCTTATGGTGAATACTATTGGGTTACGTAAAAATTTCCCTCCGCAATTGTCAGTAATCAATAATTTTGTATTTTGATCGTTTATGTTTACTTTGAAATGTTTTTGACCGTGAAATCTATGTAACTGATCTATATTCAACATTATAAACAAGCTTTCCTAAATTTATCTGTGCGAACTTAATTAAAATGTAAAATTAGAATATAATAGTAATTAAAGGTAAATTAAAGTCAAAAATCAAAGTTAAAAATAATGTTAAATGTTAAAATGTAAACTAATACTAAAATAATTTAAATCTTATATATATGTGCATAAATAAATGTTTGTATGTTAATTACTGGCAGTGGCTTATTTTATTTATTTTTTAATGTTGAAATCTAATTAGATAAGATCTTATATTATTTAATCTCTGCTATTCCACTGAGCTAGTGACATGGGCTAACGACCGGATGGAAAAAAAAAAAAATTTTTTTTTGACTTACGTATCTGCCTACTTTATAAATTTTTCTAGGTTCAAATGCCTAGATGGCGCCCCGTAGTGCAGTTTACGTTAAGTCACATTCTCCGGATCGTTACAACTTGTTCGGCGGTTTTGGTATAGCGCCATCTTTTGGACATATATATATATATTAGAAAGTTTTGTTAATTAACAAAATCTCTAGTTTTGTTGATCCAGCATTTATATTCAGTTCAGCATTTACATTTTATCTTATAGCCAATATATTACACATGCCCACATCCACATTATTGTTTAATAAGCATGTGAGAAAACATTAAATAAAGGTTATTTTTTAACAGATAGGATGTATTATTTTAGTTATTGATTAACAGTTTGCATAAATACATACCTGTTAAGTGAGTCAAATGCGAATTTTTCCAGACTTCGAATATCTGAGGCAACAAGTTTGGAAAAGAGTGATGAGATGTGAGATGAAGTGATTTGAATTACATATAGATTTTATAGTTAATGCTTAGGCTAGTCTATTAAAGATAGATGTAATCATAAGTCAGGTATTTCATTGTTTTATCTCTAGCATCCTATATGAAGACCCTAGGCCCGATAGTAGGTAGATGCAAGCTTGCTCTCTTTCTCTTATATATGTGGATGAAATGGACTGTTGCATTTGGCACTATCAACTTTAGGATAAGGCAGATAGGTGTACCAGCACTTTTAGATTTGATGTAGGTTGATTATATGTTATGGACGAATCAGCTGATTGTTGAAGTTGATCTGCATATTCAAATGTTTTTGCAGACTGGAACATCCAGGTATATCTGACTTTGGTGCCCAAAACATGTTAAGCATGAAGATATTATAGTTGCAAGAAAGGTTTAGCCATTTGATAGAAATTTTCCAAAAAAAAAATATTTTTTGTTGAATAATTTTAACCTTGTCACTTGTATAACAATTTCAATTAATACTAAACCACTATTGTATATATGCCTACAACAAATAAATAGTATACTTAAATATTAAATAAAAACATAAAACACCTAAAATTAAATATTAGTAAAAAAGTGCATATAGAGAATGAATGCAGGATCAATAAACAGAGACTTGTAAAACAATTAAATCAAGAGTAAATTGACATTAAAGTAGAGGAGTCAGGCAATATAAAAACTAATCTAAATGTAGACAGTCAAAATCAAATAAAAATTTGATATAGAAGTTAAAGTTACATATGGTATAGTTGGGGAAAATGTAAAACCCTGAGACAATTATCTACTATAATATTGTTATAAGTAAAAGTTGTTCAAAATAATTAATGCTATTAAAAAATAGAAAAAAGTTATTGACTATGGAGACAGAAGTTGTCCAAGGAGAAATAAGTGATATTGAAGTAGAGAAGAGTGAAGTTAGTGATGTTGTGATAGGTGAAGATGAGGTTAGTCATAGGGGAGGGTCTTTGCCCAGTCACTGAAGGTGACTGCTTTCTACAGATATCTCAAGATGATGAAATGACAATTGAGGTCCAAGAAACTATTGTTAAAATAGTTCAGTCACCTTGAATTGAAATTGTTCAGCCTATAGAAAGTGGGATGTCCATGACAGAAATGTTACAAATGATGAGTGAGATGAGGGAAGGTATGAAGAATATGGACACAAATATGGAGTATGAAGTCTGAAATGAGTAATATGAAACTTGTAATAAAGGGTATGAATGAAAGTGTGAACCAATTGAAGGCTAATATGGTTACTAAAGATGAAGTAGAAAAATTAAAAGCTATTATAGATAGCATTGAAGTTAGGATGAGATATATGGCAACCAAGACTGATGTTGCTAATATGGAATTAAAGATGGACATAGGGATGAAGGAGAGTGTGAATGTTATGCAGACAGTCTTAAATGAAGAAATTAAAGATGTAAAAACAAAATTATCACAAGAAATGAAACAACTGTCTATAAGTCTGACAAATATTCAGAAGAGTAATGTTGAATTCAAACAAAAAATAGGGGAAATGAGGAAAGAAGTGGAGGAGAAAGATACACAATGTAGGCAATGTTTGGAAGAATTTAACCATTGTGTCACCAGTCAAATAACTGTTAAATACCAAGAGGTGTGTCAAAATCAAGAGTCCTTCAAGAAAGAGATCTGTGAGAGTCAAAGAAAACATGCAGATCAAATGCATGAAGAAATTAAGGTTACCCATGAAATTTTACACCTGTTCACAACTAAACAAAATACAAAAATGGAAGCATGTCATAAAATTATAGAAACACATGGTGAAACTATAGAGACACATAGGAAAACTATAGAAACTTTATGTTGTGATCTAAAATATTTAGATGAAGTTCTTAACCAAAGACTGGAAGAGTAAATCACCACAACAAATTCTCTCACACCCTCAATTACCTAACCAGAATCAGACAAGGGGTGATAGAGCTAAAATAAACCCTAGTGGCATCCCAGAAAAATATAATAAACCGGGGTATAGTAATTACTCACTCAAAATTCAAAAGAAACCAAACTAAAGGGGGGTTTGAGGTTATGTTCCTCATCTCAAGAAACCAGTAAAATGCTGGGGAACACAAGGCAAACAAAAAACTGGAAAATAGTGAATAATGTGTTCATGGGAGTATAGAACACCCAATTATGTGGTGCAATGCAGCCCCATGATAGAGATGCTGTTTGAGGATTTGCCAATTAAGGCATTGTTAGACTCTGGTAGCTAGATCTCAGTGGTGTCAGATGCATTTTACAACAAAGCTCTGACCAGTAATACCAACATCAAGACCCTGCCAATGAAGTTGATTCAAGTTACCATGGCTAATAATAGAAAAGCCAAACTGAAGCAGAAACAAATCTAAGTCCAAATCAAGATTGTCCAAACACTCTATCATGTTTTCCTTATCCTGAATGGCTTGATACATGAGGACATTCTAGGAGCAGATTTTCTCCACATGAACCATTGTGTCCTTGATTTCTCTGACAAAGTAGTTAGGGTAAATGATGAAATTTTGGAAATGACATTGTGCCCAAAATATAACCTACCTGAGGTTGATTGTATGATATTTATGATCCTAGATGCATTGATTGAGAGTAAAATCACAGAGTCCAATTTACTTGGAAGTGCTGAGAAAAAAGTATGATCTGTTATCATTGAATTTGGCCCTATTTTCTCCAAAATACCAGGGATAATAGAGGGTTTCCAGCAGAGAATAAAACTAATTCATGACCAACCCTTTCAATCCAAGTTGTACTCTATTCCATACCACTATCATAAAGAGATATCTAGGCAGCTTAATAAAATGCTAGATTGGGGGATTATTTTCAAATGTTCTTCACCTTACTGTAATCCAGTAGTAATGGTGAAGAATAAAGATGGGTCAATGAGATTTTGTTTAGATGCTCATCAACTAAACAAAATTATATTTCCTGACTGGAACATTCTATCACCCATCCACGATTTATTCATAAGGTTGGGAAATAAGAAAGGGTTTTCTACTTTAGATCTAACCTCCAGTTATTGGCAGATCAAGCTCCATCCAGATGATCACCAATACACTGCCTTCCAATATGAGGGTTTTACATACCATTTTAATAGGATGCCATTTAGATTGATCAACAGTGGTGCTGGTTTAATACAATGCCTGTATCGAACCCTATCACCTGAGGTCAAACAGATTGCAATAATTTATGTGGATGATGTTATCATTGCATCAACCACCATTGAAGCACATCTTCAACACCTGTATTTGTTTTATAAAAAGTGCTATAACAAAGAAATTAAGATCAACTTCAAGAAAAGCACATTAGCATGTAGCAAAGTGGTCTTCCTTGGTCATATCATGGAATGCAATGGGATGAGACCTCATCCTGACAAAATAAGTGCCATACAGAACTTTCCAAAACCCACAAATAGAAAGCAAATCAGATCATTTTAGGGCTGTGCAACTTCTATGATCATTTCTAACAGAAGTTCTCAGATTGTATGGAATCATTGCTGAAATTAATCCGGAAAGATGAAAAATGAAAATGGACTGAGGAGCAAGATAAAGCATTTGAAGAGATTAAAACAGGATTTTTATAGCAAATCATGTTAGCTTTTCCTGATTTTAATAAACCATTCATTGTCCAAACGGACAGTAGTGGTTTTGGATTGGGGGTAACATTATCTCAAATCCAGGAGAATGGCCAACCTGGTGTCCTCTATTTTATTAGCTGGCTTCTGAAAAGTCCAGAAATCAATTATATGATAATGGAGAAGGAGGCACTAGCAAAAGTGTGGGTCTTTCAGAAGTTTTGACAGATGCTTTTTGGATCAGAGGTAATAGTAGTCACAGACCATAAGAGCCTAAAATTTCTGAATCACAGCTATCTGACTAACAGTCACCTAGTCAGATGAAATTTACTGTTACAAGAATTCAATTGCAGTACTGTAAAGCATCTGAGAATGTGGTAGCAGATGTGCTGAGTCAAAACCCATGCAGGTCTGAACAAAATCACCTTTTGGTAGATAATGTCTACAATACTAAAAACATCAATCTAATGATTGACAATAATGTAGAGGATGATTTAGAAGCTTTACGAGAAATTCAATTCTGCAATCCAAATCTTAAACTATTCCTGGAGGCATTAAAAGAAAAGAAAGTTCTGCAGGGACTAAAAAATCTTATACACTATAAGCTAGAAAACAAGGTCTTGCTTTATAAACCAGACTTAAACATTGAAGAGTGGAGGATAGTAATACCCAGGTCACTACCAACCCCACTCATAATGTATGGTCATTGTTTATATGATCATTATGATGCCTATAAGACTAAACATACTCTTAAAAACTGGTTTTACTGGCTCACAATGTATAGAGACATTTTGTGATCACTTCAAGATTGTATAGTGTGCCTACATGCCAAGCCAGTAAATCAGAATTACTCTAATTTGACCAAATCAATAATACCAGAAAGACCTAATAAGATCTTGGCAATAGATTATTATGGACTCCTGCCATCGTTCAATAAAAATATATCTATTGGTAGTCTATGATCTATTTTCCAAATATGTCACAGCTTACCTGATACCCCAGGCAAATACCAGAAACACTATCAAGGTATTAGACAGCCTCCAATTTATTAAAATAGGGAGGCCAAGAACCATATTAACAGATCATGGTACTCCTTTCCTATCTAAAGAATGAAAAAATTGGCTGGAGAAATCACAAATCCAACATGTGCTCACATCCATTAGAAATCCACAATCCAACCCTTGTGAATGCATAATTATGATGGTTGTTCAGGACATATCTAGAGGATGAGCATAAGGTGTGGGTAAAGCACATGGAGCATGTGGTAAATTTCATCAATTGGAGTGTGAACAAATCAACTGGATTTGCACCCATTGAATTACATTTTGGTAAACCCACACCAATACTATTTGTAATATATACACCCACAGCCCAACACATAAATTCAAATCCAGAAGTGGTAAGACAAAAATCCCACCAATGAATGACTATCAGAGCAAAGCAACAAAATAAAAATGAAAGAAATATGTATATGTTTAAAGTAGGTGATAAGGTATTAATAAAGACCCCTCATGTAAATAGAGCTTGTGAAAATAAGTATCAAAAATTTTACTTACAATATGAAGGACCTTATACTATTGTAAAACCAGCAGGTCCTAATGGTTTTTGGGTAGGTGTAAAGGGAGAAATGAGAGGTGCATACAATGCAAGAATATTGAAACCATATCCTGGTCAGTCAGTAGATTAGTATAAGATAAATAATTTCATCACCAACTAATAGTTAGCAGTAGAAATGATAATAAAGTTAAGAAAAAAGTGAGAGAACATTAAAAAATGCTGTTAGGGTTATAATAATTAAAATATTGTATTTATGAGGGTATGCTTCAGTAGACATACTGGTATACCTTAGAACTGACTCCATTTTTGTAGTCAATCCATGCATGGAGATGGATACTTTTGTTCATGTAGTCCTCAAAATCCAGTAAGTATTGCATTGTTAGCCAAGAGGTATCGCAGCTGCCATGCAAGCAAGTAGTTGGTTGCAGATGGTTGTGGGTTCGAGTCTCGGCAGATGCTATGACATACGAAAAAAAATCCAGTAAGTCTCTAAAAAGAGCAGGAGAGAGATTAGTGAACAAAGGTATGTATCATCTGTTATAGAGATGCATAAATGGTCAGGTTCACACCATAAAGTTGAACAGCAAAATGTACATATATATATTTATTATCCTAAGATAGGTTCTCACTTGGAATGTGTAATTATTTAGATAGGGAATGCCAAGACAGAGATTGAAGAAAACGAAAAAAAGTCAGTGTTGTGATTTTTCACAGAGAACAAGGAAGGTTAATATACCCAAAAATGAACATGCTTTACACTCATTAGGAGATAAAATTTTGATTTGTAAGCAAAATTATGATCTTGTGTAGGGGAGGGGAATTGTGAAGGTAGCTCTAAAAATTGCTACCCCAACAACATACCTAAGCCATCTGAAATAATGGAAGATTGTTTTTTTTTTAATTAGCAAGCAAAAAGATAAATAAAAAGTATTTTGCTAGAACACTTTTGGAAAAAAATTAATGTTTTTATATTTTTAATATTTTTTTTAAATGGTGTAATAACTACCTATTAAGTACTTAAAAATGATGGGTAATTGACCGTAAAAACACACATATATATTAGTAATAAAATTTTATTACTAAGAAAATGTCAATCTTGATAAAAAATTGTACATAGTTATATATATATGTTGATCGTTGTACTGTGTTTTGTTAAACAGACAATGACTTAAATAAATAATAATTATAGTAATAAAAAAATAAATAAAGTGTAGTAATATCTGAATATAAGAGAAATAAGAACATAATATTATAAATTTATTTTATTATTCATTTTGTTTTTTAATGAAGTGATATAAAAAAAATATTTTAAAAGTTGTAACAGTGGAATGCTGGTTTTTTAAACAATAGGAATAGCACAAAGATGAAAAGGAAACAATTAAAAAATCATTTGGTTATTCTTGCTCTGCGTTCGATCTGACAAGTCTAGTTATATCAGAATTATTCTTTTAATATTTTTTCTACAAAATGGACATTTTTTGTACAGTAGCATCGCAACAGATATCAATGTTTTCTTAGTTAATTCATCATTTAGATAAAGAGTAAAGGAAATAAATGGAACATTATTCTAATTTATTAAGCAGATACGTGGAAATAATTTATCAATTTAAATTTTAAAAAAGAAAAGTAATATGATTTTTGTTTAAAAGAAATCAGAACAGTTGATTTAATTTAATGTTTATATAGCCAATATTACAAATAGTAAAGAGCTTTATTCTGTCTATAAATATGTTTTATTAAATGCAAACTACATATATAATTATATATATATATATAAAGTATGAAATACATTGGCTAAAGTGCTTAATTGTTGTTGGGGTGGAGCATTTTTCTTATTCACTATGGTAATATAAGTATAAATATTTAACTGTCTACAATTTAATTGCCTGAGAAGTTGGGATCTACACAAAATGAAAATCTACATGAGGAGTAACACAAAACTACCTACTGTCAGCTTAAATAAATTCAGGATATGCTGTATAAAATTAATCAGGAGTTCTTCAACAGCTATTATTAAATAATGCATCAACTGTAAGAACTTTGTCTAAAGAGGACTCTGAAAAACAATTATGCATTAACATGTCGATTTATAAAAGATTATAAAATTATGTTTCATTTTCTGTTGTATAAACCTGTATTTATATTTTCATTTATTATCTCATCTTATATTTGGAAAATGCTATTTCTAATTCTACAGGGAACAGTCCAATATATGAAAATATCAAAAGAGTAGAGAAGGGGAAAATTGAAAAGTGTATTTTGGGGTTTTTTTTAATAAAATTTAGGTGATTTATTTTCTACCAAGAGATTTGGAACTGAAATATAGACAAAAAAAATTAAGTGCTTCACTAGAATATTTAATGGTAAGAGGTTTTTTTTAAGCCACTGATATAAACTATGCTACTACATGACATGACTATTTATTATATATGTGATACTAATAGTATTTCTTAAGATATAATGAGTAAATGATTAACACTTTCAAAATAGTATTTTTTATAATTTTCTATCATATTCTGTGTTGTTTTATAATGATACTTTTCCACAATTAAAATTGCATACTACATCTGAGGTTGCATTTAAATTTACATGGAGTTAACAATCTCACTTTTAGTTAATATTTTTGTTAATTATATTGGATATACAGATGTCTATATTATGGGTATATATCATGGGATGTAAGGGTGATTAGTTTTAAATTGTTTAAGTAAAGAAATGATAGATACTCATCATTGACATAAAAACTGTAAGTACTTGTACGGAGATATCCAAGTAATTTATGGGCATTTGTAAATATTTTTCTTTTTTGAAATTTTTCTTTTCTAAATTGATTAAGAATTTATTTTATGTTTATATATATATATATATATATAGTAAATAAATATTATGAAGTTTTGTTAATTAACAAAATCTCTGTAGTTTTGTTGATCCAGCATTTATATTCAGTTCAGCATTTACATTCCATCTTATAGCCAATATTTTACACATGCACATATCTACATTATTGTTTAATAAGCATGTGAGAGAACAGTAAATAAAGGTTATTTCTTTTTAACAGGTACGATGTATTATTTTAGTTATTGATTAACAGTTTGCATAAATACATACCTGTTAAGAAAGTCGAATGTGAATTCTTCCTGAGTTCGAATATCTGAGGCAATGGTTTTGGAAAAGAGTGGTGAGATGTGAGATGAATTAATTTGATAGTTAATTCTTAGGCTAGTCTATTAAAGATAGATGTAATCATGAGCCAGGTATTTCATCATTTTATCTCTAGCATCTTTCATAAAGACCCAAATCCGATAATAGTTAGATGCGAGCTTGCTCTCTTTCTCTTGTATATGTGGATAGCTTGGACTGTTGCATTTGGCACTATCAACTTTAGGATATGGCTGATAGGTGTACCAGCATTTTTACATTTGACGTAAGTTGATTGCATGTTATGGACAAATCAGCTGATTGTTGAAGTTGATCTGTGTATTCAAATGTATTTCCAGACCGGAACATCCGGGTATATCGGACTTTACCATTACAATATATTTACGATTTAAGTCACTAATAAATAATGGATTATAGCAAAGGATTGCTACCACTGTCTGAAATTTTTAAAAGATAGAATATACTTATTAAACTAGTTGTTATTCATATATTTAGTTACACATTATCTGCTTAATTATTTCATGTAATAAAGACTAGGCAGACGTTCTTTACTAAAGTGAAAAATATACTATATCAAATATTATAGTTTAGTTATTAGTTTAAATAATTATGTGCTTAGAATGTAATAAAGACAATATTATTAGATTTATAATTAAATAAATATATATTAATGTCAAATCATCATATTGTTGCATACAAATACATATGCAAAAAACATATTTTCTTATAATAACTTATTTTTTTAGAAAAAGAAGCTGGAGAGAATTTTGTTTAATTAAATACATTTCTTAATTGTGAAATAAATAATAAAGTGTCAGATGATTTAATTTTCAACGGCTGTAAATAAAAATAGTTTAATTTTTTATTTGAAACTTAATTTTGTATATTCCTTTTATTTGAGTAAGATTATATTTCTTTGTAAATATATACTTGGTTACATACATACAAACTGGCATATAATTTGAACTCTAAGATATATTTATATAAATATTGTTTGATTATGGCGATTAAGTGGCAACATACTTATTTAGCTGGTGCCCAAATAAAATTAATATTGCATTAAAAACACATTATAATGAAGATTATTGTTATTTAAAGATTTACTAATTATTATATTATTTGGTAAATACAAATTCTGTCGTCATAAATCCAAACAAATATTGTGGTTTGGATGTTATAAATGTACACTTTGGCTCCATACTGCATCGATGACTGTGTTTACCTAATGTAAGCACATACTCTACTGTATTATAATTTCAAGCAACTCCTCATTATATTTATCCATTACTATATATATATATATATATATATATATGCGTTTTCAGTTGAGTTCCTTATGAATATTTAATGTCTCTCAGCCATTAATCTCTATATGAAAACTGTTTTGATGATGTTTAACTTGATTCACAGAGATAATTAACACACCTTGGGAAAATAATCTTATACTTTTTTTAAAAAAAAATACTATTAATTAAATTGAAAATCTTTTCATGTGTTGTTTCATAGGATATGATACAAAACGCAAATTTAGCATCAATCTAAAAAGCATTATCTAATCTAACAAAAATATATCGCGCGGATGTAGAATTCCATAGAATTACTAAAAGAAGAAAGTATAGGAGACAAGTTTGAATTTTACCCAATGATTATGCTACCATACCATAACTTAATACTACAATCCAATTAAGAGTTTGATGCTTATAAGACAATGGTATTAAAGAATAAAACACAATATAATTTTAATAAATGAGAATCATATTTAATATTGATTGTAACATATTTCAATAATTAAATAAAATATACATAACCCACGAGTAACTATTTCTGAAGAGAAAAAAATAAAATGTATACATTTACTGTTGATCAAAAGGATTATTAAAAAAACATATCATAAAACAATATTTAATATTTTCTAAACAGTTATACTTAATTATTCTTTCATACCAGAAGCATGATCAGAGTTCTCCTTGACAAAGTAAGAATATCAATTACTACATTAATAACACGTATCAAGATGTAATAAATTTTAATATATTATCTTTTTTTTTTTTAAATTCAAAGTACACCAAACATTTGCTGATTTTGAAATACATTTATATGAAGCCCTGGAGGTGTTTATTAATGTATAAACATCCATGTAGATATTTTAGTGTAACAATAATAAAATTTAAAGTATGCTAAAATAAATACCATTTAATAACATTGTACCTCAAATATACTGGATATTATAGTTAATTTCTCAACCAAAAACATTTTATTCACAAGAACCTGTATTTCATACAATTGTCTTGGCATCACAATCTTGGATATAATAAATAATAAATACATAAATGTAATTCTTATTGAGAGTAGTTCAAACATACAATACTTCAAATATTAAGAGAATTCAGAAAATATGCAGTATTCCAGATCTTTCTAAGCATAATGGCTTCATTCCAAATTTACATTGATAAAAAATATTAGTATTGGAAAACAAATGTTAACCCTACCATATAATAATAAAATACCACAAAACTATACTGAGAAGCAATACAAATTTCTATGAATTATAAACAAACATCAATATCTCAAATATATGAATAGAACATTTCACGAATATTTTTCTATAAACAATTAACATCTGTGCATTGATATGTTTTACCAATACATATTTCATCCAAATGCATACATACTAGAAATGATCAGTTTTCACTTGAACCTGGGTTTCACAATTCTTACAATGAACATTCATGTTGGTAAAATGTTTTTAAAACAGACAAAACTCACTATATATATTGCCACACACAGCAAGCTAGAGTAATCAATGGATGCCAGAAGGCTTGTGCATAAAATCCCCATCTAGTGCCTAGTCATTCAATATCTCCAGACTAGTTTTTGGCTTATGGCCTTCATCAGTGAGGAGCCTTGGATCTGAGAGCACTGCATCTAAATCTTAGGATCTAATGCAACCCTCCATCAACCACCGTTTATCTCCATTTATCTACAAAACTATGAGTCTTAAACTGAAAACACCTTAATGTTTTCAATTCAAGCCCATTAGCTTATATAGTCATATGGGTCTGAACCCAGTTCAGTACCCATATATTTTGGAGGGTTGCATTAGATCTTAAGATCCAAATGCAGTGCTCTCAGATCCAAGGCTCCTCACTGAGGAAGGCCATAAGCCAGAAACTAGTCTAGGGATATTGGATGAGTAGGAACTAGATGGGGATTTTATGCACAAGCCTTCTGGCATCCATTGATTACTCTAGCTTGCTGTGTGTGGCAATATATATATAGTGAGTTTTGCCTGTTTTAACAACAGTTATACCCAAGCATAAGAGGAGGTGGTCATGTGATGTTTATTGGCTTAAAATGTGTTTAAGCAAAAAATGTAGCTATATCTTAGGGTAATGCTTTATTTAAACATTCCTACACACATTTCCAAGTGATTTTACTTTCTTAGGATTTAGTTATTTTAATTAAAAATTAATAACTACTTAACTTAAAGTTTAAGACCGAATACCTGTGATTAAATCTTAATAAAGTGGCAATATGGCTGTCTATTTAATTTATAGCATCCAAAACAAATTATGAATAATAATTTTTTTATATCCAAGACATTAAATAATAATAATAATAATAATAATAATAATAATAATAATAATAATAATAATAATAATAATAATATGTATTTATAACTGAATACATTAAATAATATCTGCAAGACAGTGAATTCTTTTCAAATATGGCTTAAGTACTGATATCTTAATCGAATAATGATTATAACCAAAATATTTTTTTTTCATATGTCATAGAATCTGCCGAGACGCGAACCCACAACCGTCTCCGAATCTCAGTCTTGGATATAGCAATGAATAAATATCATAAATGTAACTCTTATTTAATTTAGTTCAAAACATACAATACTTGAAATATTAAGAGAATTCGGAAAATATGCAGTATTTCAGATCTTCTAAGAGTGATGGCGTACAAATTTAAATTGCTAAAAAATATTAATATTGAAAAAACAAACGTTAATCCTATCATGAAACAGTAAAGAACCACAAAACTATACTGAGAAGCAATACAAAATTTTATGAATAATAACAACCATCAATATCTCAAATATATGAAAAGAACATTTCACGAATATTTTTGTATAAACAAGTAACATCTGTGCATTTTATTGAAATAATAAGAAAAGATAAAATTTATTATCTAGTTAATATTAATACAATGCAGATATGTTTTACCAATCCATATTTCATCCAAATGCATATATACTTGAAAAGATCAGTTTTCACATGTTCCTGGATTTCACAATTAATTCTTACAATGAACATTCATGTTGATAAAATGTTTCTAAGCAAAAAAATGTAGCTATATTTTAGGGTAATGCTTTATTTAAACATTATTACTCACACTTCCAAGTAATTTTACTTTCTTAGGGTTTAGTTATTTTAATTAAAAAATAATAACTAATTAACTTAAAATTTAAGGCCGACTACCTGTGATTAACTCTTAATACAGTGGCAATAACCAAAACTATATGGTTGTCTATTTATTTTATAGCATCCAAAATAAATTATGAGTAATAATTTCTTTATATCCGGGACATTAAATAATATTAAAAATAATAGGTATTTATAACTGAATACATAAAATAATATCTGCGGAAAAGTGAATTCTTTTTAAATATGCCATAAGTATTGTTACATTAATCGAATAATGATTATAACCAAAAGAATTTTTTTTAGGATTTTAGCTCTTCAGACAAAATTATCAATACTTTTTTCTTTCTTACTAAGACGTTATATAATATAATTAAAAATACATAGCTTATTATACATTAAATAATACTTGAATTTTATTAAACTCTTTTTTCTCTACTGTACAGCCAATTGGTAAATAAATACTTTCACGATAGTAAATAATTTAGAAAAATATACTTTGTCCAATTCCCATATAATTATTTGTAGCATCTGATTAATTCATGGACATCTGTATCCATAGAGATTTTACAAGTGAAAGGATAACGCGGATAAATAATTTAATACATGTAACAAGTCTTAATTATTAAAGATCATTCACTCAATACACCTTTTTAAAAAAAGTGGGGATGATTGTATCATTGATATCAGAGAAAATGGTTACATAATAATATTCCCAAGCAAAAATAAAAAATTATAAAGGTGAATTGAATAGGGAAATATAAATTTGAAATACTTATGATAAATTAAATTAATTAAAATAAAAAGTGTAATATTTTATTTTTATTTTTGACGTCTGAATAAATATTAACATTCTGTTAGATTTGTGGATTTTTAATGAAAATCCATATAACAAAATACATAACAAACTTTATAAATAAAAGCATATATATATAGACCAATAGGAAATGTAGGATTTCGCCTTTATCGTTTAAAAGTAGTTGCCTTGCCGTTGATACTGGGATTGTCTAAGTGTTGACTGGTTTTTAATGATTACTTACAAACCCATTTAGTCTAAAGTATTATTACACTTCTTATTTACGTAATACTTTAGGTGCAATTTGTAATTTATAATTGCAGTTTGTAATGTTATAATTGTCTATTTATTAGTCTGAATTCAGAATAGAGTATATTAAAGTTTATGTAAACTTTTTTGTAACAATAATGTCAATTTCTGTCGTCAAATTTAAACCTTTGTGGCTATATAAGTATATTAGACCAGTAATAAAGGTTGGATTCCACCTTTATTGTTAAAAGGACAACAGTTTTAAATTGTAGATTATTATTGATATTGGGATTGTCTAAGTATTGACTGGTTATATATATAATTTCAATTTTAAAAATAGCCTCATGCAAAATCGAATTTAAGGAATAAAGAAAACATGGTCAATTTAATAATTAATAGCTCAAAAAATTTACATTCAATGCTTACATTTACATGTTTAATCCTGAATTGTATCCTAAAGTAATTGTTGCAATTTCATGTAGAAAGCAGCAAACAAAACACAATAAATGGAGTCAATGGTACTTAATTTACATGAAAGCGCAGAGATGGCAAGATGAACATAATAATTTGGCCTAGAAAATTCAACAATATCTAATACCTATCTTTTAAGTATGATATAATATTGAAGTCAAACAATAATTTATAACAAAATGTTCATAGTCAATGTATATGCCCAGTTTTAAAACTAATGATAAGCAATTATTATAATATGATGGGGAAGTGAAAATGAATGTGGTAAAATAAACAACTTGTAAAATATAAAAACATAAAATTTATAATAAAATAACAGAAAAAAATATGCTCACTTATATAACTTTTCAAATACGTTTTTCTTCACTCCCCTTTACATTCAAACTATAAAGAAATATATAAAGGCAAGTAATTATCTTACAGGAAATGTTCAATTTTATCAAAACATATGTATAGAAATATAAGTATAAACTGTATGCCAACAAAGATATACTGACTTTATAACACTGCAAACATAAGGAGTAGTGATCAGTCGTCCATAATTGAATGTGATCAATAGACAGTATTAACATCAATTGCCTATCATCAACTTTGATAATAACATCATTTGCATCATCTACATAGTTTTCAATGAAATCATATGACTGAACAAAATAAATATAATGATCATAAAAGAAAAAAGTAAATCAATAAAACCTAAAATATAAATCCCAACAAATTCAGAAGAATTTTATCTGTGTTATGATTCTATTTTAATTCCACAAGTTCAGAAAATCTTAAAAATAATGCAAAACTTTTGTTCCATTTAAAATTTACAATATTCACAAATATGCTTTTTGTATGAACAGATTAAATAAATACACCTGGGTCTCATTTTACACAATAGATAGGTTCCTCAGAAAACATGCCGCAAACTAAATCGCGCAAAAATAGAGGTAACTTTCCTTGAAAAAAGGGGGATACGGACTGTGATTTTTCAAAAATCGCATAAAAGCAAAGCACCAACGTAAAATTACTTTAAAATTCGCCCCCCAAAAAAATAAGGAAATAAAATATAACTAATAAAAAATTTCAAATTTGAAAAAAATTGATACAAGACAAACTTTTTTTAACTATAATATTTAATTTTATTCAAAATAATATATTTTTATGCATAATTTACAGTACAGTAATTGACATTTTTTATACATGTTTTAATTATTATCGCTACTTGCTGATAAACAGGTTCCTTTGCAAACTGGTAAAAAATATGATTCTTCGCAAGAGAAAATACAACTAGCACCAACTTCACTCTCATGTTGTGTTAATGGTATTCTGTTGACAATGCAATTAGTAAATAATCTTTGAGATGATGATTTTATTAATTGTTTATGAAGCTCGCGATATCCAGACATACAACCATTTAGCTCTCATTGGATTTTAAGAGCACGTTCGTGATTAGTATCATTAATAAGAAAATAATTAAAAATAAACTTGCAGACACTAAATGATTAATAATTCATTACGTTCTTTTTTATAAAGCAAAAAAAGAATGTAATTTAAAATGCAAAATTAACACGCACAATGTTTGAACAAATTTACATTATAATATTGTAAAATTTAATGTGTGTATACATAAAATGTGGAAATCATGATTTTAATTTCATTATTGCATAAAATCTTACTATTACAAAGCACTGAAAATATTGAAATTACTAAAATGAAAGTCGAATTCCAATAATGTACTATTACTTTCAATATGGTGTAAGTGCTTGAAATTTATTATTTAAAGTAATAGCGCGTTATCGGAGTTCGACTTCCGAAGAAACATGAATCGCCGTAACTTCAAAATCACATTAAATAAATCCAAGTAAAAAGAGACCCAGGTGTATATTGAAAAAAATGTATGTAGGATTTAATATGATGCATGAGTATACTATATAAGAAAGGGTTTATTTATTTATCTAATTATAATATTTAATTCAGTTTTAAACTTTCATCATGGAGTTAACACTGACAAATGAGGGAGAAAAATATCATAGTTTGACTCCATATTTTATTATGAAATATTTTTTTCTTTATATATATATATATCAAAACCTATTCCTCCATTTTCACAATATAGACAAACAGATATATATATATATTATTAACGATTAATAATATGGGAGAATATAAATGGGAGAGACTCCTATGTCCGGAACATTGACTAGACTCAGTGGTGGTTACAATAAAGAAAAGGATACTTCAGAGATATATATTAAAATAAAGAAAAATTTTTTAAATAATAATAATAATAATACTTAATACACAATTAAATAATTACAAATGAAATTAAAAAGAGGAAAAAACTTAACTCTTATTTATAAAATACTTTAAGATATGACTTCTTGTCCATCTAATATATTCTCTGAGTATATAAGTTAGTTGCACCATCAAAAACATTTTATATTAATCTTCTGTCTTAAAATATCTTAATATTTAATATTGGTCAAATCAGAATGTCAAGGGAAGCATGAATTCAAATTCTCTATTCTTGCAGAGTAACAATAAAATACAGTGTACTTCTCTAATAGCACATAGAATAATTAAAGTATCTTTTATCACACTAATAATGTAATTTAAATGAATAACTCATTCAATATTATGAATATAATGATCATTTCAGGGTTTTGAATATTTCCCATGAATTCTTTTTTATTCATATGGTTGCAAATAAATGACTGATATTCTGGGAGAATCTATGAGGCATATACTTTTCATGTAAAAAAATGCTTCCAATATTTTATCATAACAGGAATGATTACACAAAGAAAATACTTAACTTGCTAAATAAATGCATAATAAAATATACTAAATTCAAAATAACGATAGCGATTTATCCAGGATATCACTCAAAAAACTATAGAAAGAAAAGAATACATTTTGTCTTTCTATTATTCCATGGACAACAGAAACTAAATTATCAAGTTCAATGATTATAGCTTCACATTATGCAGAATTGAATAATAATGAGTGCAGTCTGAAAGTAGCTTGAATAATCTTCTCTAAAAATTGTATTAATCTAAATTTATCTTAAAATATTCAATTTTAATTTATCTTACATAAAATTCTGATCTTTGGAATTGAGGAGATTTTGCAAAAGATTTCATTGGAAATGTCAAGTTTGGCAAAATTTGATTAACTGTTACCCAGATTTCTAATAGAAATCAGAATTGTGAACATTGTATTCTTTGCAAATAGCAAACTTAACCATTCCAAATTGCTGCATCATGCCTCTTACATTTCAGCATTTCTGATGTTTTTTTGTCTCACACATTAACATAAAATATATGATAAAATGATTTATTTTTAGAAAATAATAAATTTGACTTCCTTTGATAGATATTTTTGTTTACTACTGAAATAAATTTTAAATGTTCATCTATAAATATTAAAAACATGAGGATGTAATCAAAACAAAGACTTTTACTCATCGTTTCTAAAAAGATTACTTTCACTTTATTAATATGTGATAAAATTATTATTACTTACCAGAAAATAACAAATTTGAGTTCCTTTGATAGATATTTTTGTTTACTACTGAAATAAATTTTAAATGTTCACATTTTTTTTTCTATAAATATTAAAAAAATGAGATCGCAATCAAAACAAGGATGTTTCACATCATCGTTTCTAAAAAGATTATTTTTAGTTTATAAAATCAACAAAATATCTCTTATATTTATTATTTTTAAACATTTGAAATAAATAATTATTTATTTTTTTTATATCTGACAAATTATGCTTTAAATTTTTTGAATATTTATTACAAAATTGTGATATTTTCTTATTTGTAAATTTAAGTAGATTGTTTATGTCAAAACAGCTTTTCTAATTTGCTTCAGGCTATATTTATGTTATCTGCTAATATAATGTTATATTTTTGAAAATAAAGTATTTCAAGTCAAAATAAGTTTAATAATTTTTATTTCTTGATATCTAATAAATATAGTGCAAATTATTTTTAAAAAATATCTAAAATCTTAATAAATTTGCAAATAAACACCTTTTTGCATCATTCAAAACTACAATGTTGTAAAACATTGAACATTTTACAAATTTGGCAACAGGCAGTAGTTTAACATGTCAGGGTGGGGCTTATGTCTATTGTAAGAGTGGGAATTTTGAATTTTCCACTCTTTAGCACAGAATTTTTGGAAAAAAATTATTATACTAAAATATACTCTTTTACACACATTTTAGCATATAATACTTATGAAAAAATTCACTAGGGAGTAAATTGGCCAAAAGATGAAATAATTTAGTTCAACCAGTCATAAAGTTAATAACTTTAATAGACTTAAAAAATTGAGTAAACTAAAAAAAAAATGTTATATAGAAAAATAAAAACTAAATACTTTTTAAATAACAACAATTAAATTTATTAATGATTAGATATAAAAACAATGTGTACAAGTTTGTTTTTTTATTTACATTAACCATTTGGAATTATTTGTTTCATATGTGGTGTTACAAATAGTTTACATCAGTAGGCACATAAGCGCATCCAGACCTTTACTGACAATTTTACTATGGTTCAAATACATACACTTTAAATGGATTATATATTAAATATTGCCACATGGGATTGATTTAAAAATAAAATTAACCTGTATCTTAAATTAGCTCATGGACAATTAAAAATTTGAAGTAAGTAATACCAAAACTGTATCTTATACTAAGCTGAACTAAAATTGAATTTAAAATAAACACTTTTGTCAAGTAACTTTTGATGTAGCCTTGAGCAAATTAGCACACTATTAGGCTAAATTAAAATTAATTGAGCTTAAATAAATAATAGATTAATATAATACTAATAATTATAGAATCTATTCAACTAAATTAATATTGCATTATAAACTAACTGGGTTTAAATAAACAGGCTGATAAAATATGAACAATTATAAGATTTAGACAATATAACTATGATTACCTAGCACAGTTTAAGCTTTTACATAAATTTATTTAAATGAAATGTGGGCCATTTACAGACGTCATACACATAAATCATACCAAATTACTGTCCACATAACAATAATAATATTTTAAATATTGAATGACTTACAAATCCATTGGTGAGATGATCCAGATGGGTATACAGCTAACATAAATGCCAAGTGCTAAATATTAATGTTTAAAAGGTATAAATATATTGTTGATTTACTTGTGACTGGTCAAATGACTCAAAAAAACAATACAGACATTTTTATACATGACAAAGCACTGTACATAATGCTACTTAAAGAACTAACTCTTCATAAACTTACTAATCATTGTCATGTCAATTCTAATACAAAGATAACTTCACCTATTATGGTGGACAATATAAAAGTTCATCATGAGTGATAGGCAAAACATAGGCTAAACAGAGCAAGAAAATATCAATAAGAATGGTGGATTCCAAATACCTATCTCTGAGGCAAAAGAGGATGCTTGGACTTTACCACAGCACATCAGGAAAATGTGAAAAAATACACCAAATATATATGATCCTCTCAAGGGATCTAGGTACCTTTAATAATAATGAGGAGTGATAACTATCACAAAAATACAAAGCACTATCAAGCTCATCAATAACATAAGCCATGGGGAGAGCTGCTTGATTCAACAAAGTACAATAATATTTCTAAGGCAAACAACTCATACAAAATGATGGCAAGATAACAACTTACAACTAATAAGATGACTAATTTAATATATGCATAAAATTATTAAAACAAGTAATCTCTGAAACCAACAACAATGTTTAGACAAATGACTCTTGAGTTATTTAAAAATAAGAGCGCAATAAAATTTTGGCAATAGATAATAAAAATACACACATATATGGAATATATATTACAAAATTTAAATAAATAAGTGGACATAATGCAAAATAAATTATAGTAATATGAAGTAGATAAATACACACCTAAATTGGTATATAACAGTAAGCTATGGGTATTCTAATAGCTATAAACATACTAGACTTCCAATAAACACTTTTAAAACTGTTTTAGCAATGAGTGACTGAAACACTCATAAACCTTATAATAGAAAATAAATGTAAGAAATGGATATTTCTAATAGATAAATACTGTAAAATTTAATAAACCAGCACATAATAAAATGTCTAAAATTTATCTGAGGATGTGTGGGAAATTCCAACCCATTCTAGCATAACCCATTGAAATAACAATAGCAATAAAAATACCTTGATACATGACATAATGACAAGAATATCATGATAATATTAAAATAATAATAATAAAATATAATATTTTTTTAAAAGACCTTAGTTCATTAGCAGAAATTTTTCCATTGAGAGCAGTCTGCTAAGGGTGCTAAGTCCTTCTCTGACAATTTGTCCACATAAGAAAATGTACATACCTGCTAAGAATAAGCACTTTTTTAAAAAACAGCAAATATAGTTTCAAATAAGCATAATATACGCATTAAAAGTTCTTAATTCTAAATTATATTTAAACATGAAATTCATTAATATTTGAAGAAGTTGACCAATATGACAGCTGGCTAGAAAAATATTCATTTAATGATGTCGAAGTGTAGCATTATTTATTTTATAGAATTTTTTCTGGATCTATGATTTTCAGTGAAATACAGCAAAAATATCTATAACATCTTTATATAAACACACACCACACCAAGTTGAAATTAACTGAATAATAATAAAAGTCAATTTCAAGCATTTGAATTTTAACAATATTTTCTTTAAAAGAACTTTTTTTAAATAAATTGAGTAGCCTGCAAATAAAACAAATGCATATTAAACATCTTTTATGGATTTTTATTGCAAACTATTTTAAATAGACAAAAATATTTCAAAGTTTTTTCATTCACATCCTTAGACACTTTTATAATTTAAATTCAGAGAGAACGAAGCATATAAAAATTATTTATACTTTTTTAAAAAAAAAAATCCAAATGAGTTTGTCAAATTAAGGTTTGCAAATGTTTTATTTATTAGCACCAACTTGGAAACAGAAAATATAATTAAGTAACATTTACTCCTGCACTAAAAATAACAAGTTATTTTTTTTATATAACTGCATAATTACTTTTTTAAGAGGTAAGCATTGTATTATATTCATTATAAATTAATACAACATATAAATATTCTACACAGTTTATATAATAAGAGCAGTCAGCATAGCAGATTATTTATATTTTAAAATTTAAGTAATATAAGTTCTTGGCTTTGAGTTTAAATTTTCTTCTTTTAAAACAATAGATAATAATAAACAAATGAATTACTATAATGTCCCACTTAAGTTTATGGATTATCATTTTGAAATATATCACCTGGTTTATTTTAAAGTTTATAATTAAGCAAAAACAAAGAAATTTACTTCG